>SRLM01000333.1:1912033-1967579 GCA_015708895.1 Populus ilicifolia
ATATTATACCATGAATTAGAACAATATAATAATTATTTTACTTCATCAATCAAAACTATTAGCCTAACCATTAAAAATAATACAATATTATAACAAAATTCGTTAATTATTATCAAATTGATAAAGAACAATTTAATTTCTTCACAGTTTCAAAGTACAGTGACATAAGTAAATTATTTTTAAAAGTAAAAAATATTCTTATATAAGATTTTTTTTAATTTTTTTATCTTGATTTTTAAGTTATAATCAAGCTGTTTAAATGAAAATATAATATTTTAATAAAAATAAAATATAATTTAAATGAAAAAACTCGTGAGTGTATACATTACAAATACCAGTATACTGAGCTCTGGTTTGGCCTCAACGATTTTTTCTCTCTCCCAACCTCAATTCCCTGCCCTAACACTTGAAAATTTCAATATAATTATTTAGTTTGTTTTTTCTTTATATATCATCTTTATTTTTTTAGTTATTATTTATTTTATTTAAAGTAATTTATAATTATTATTTTAATTTTATTATCCTTTATTTTTTTCATCTATTAGATTTGATATTAATTCTTTTAATTGTTATTTATTTTATTTAAAATATTATTTTTTATCTCTTTCTTCATATTATATTTGAATTTTATTTTTTTATTTTATAACTTAATATTTTTTATGATATTTTTTTTAAAGATTTTACAGTGATTTTTTTTGTATTATAGTGTAAGATTTGACAAATCAATCATATATATTCAATTACTTTACAAATATATAAGAGTTATATTCATGTAAAAAATATATATAAATAGAATATAAAATAAAAGGTCTTCCTTAATTTTTTCTATTGATTTTTTTTTTAAGCAGAGTGCCCGCACTCAAAAAGTTTTATCCATCGAATACTTTCTAGATGGTATGAAAGTTATCTCCTGTATAAATGGATCCATGTCTTATAAATAATCATTCTGTCGTGATATCTTAGTATTTTTACAATGTTTTTTTAAAAGACAAAAACTAAAAAAGGGAAAAAGAAAAAGAAAACGCCGCCATTGATCCATGCATAAAACACCAATCATAATTCTCCGTACATGCTCCAGTAAACTATCTGACTTAGGATCATCATCCCACTCTATTTTTGCTCCTATTTTTCTCGAGTGCTGCAATCTGTGGGTGTATTAGTTTAAAATAAGACCACGCTGGGCCCTTGGGACGGCCAAGCCAGTAAATACATGTGTTTTTGGCATCATGGAGTAGGCTATTTTTTAAAAGTATTTTTTATTTAAAAATATTTTAAAATGATTTATTTGTAGATTTTTTCTTGATATTAATACACTAATATTTTTTAAAAAAATTAATTTAAAATTTTTTTCTTCATATAAATATCAAATATACTCTTAAAACAAATATAGACAGATGCATGAACGCAACGCAAAACCGCTACGATAACTTGGTGGATATCTGCAAATGCCCTGACTGTCTGATAGAAGACAAACTTTTCTTAATATGCGTGGTCCCATACAATACTTCAACCGGACTTATCGGCCATACCCTTTAGTTCTTGCCATCGCACTCTTGCTTCTTTCAAAATACCAAAAAGCTATTTTCATTTTATTTCATTAAAAAAATACAATTAATATTTTATACCATTACAAATTTCAAATATCCTATTACAAAAAAATTAAAATATCTTGAAATACGTTGATTACTGTATCAGCCAGCACAAACTGCCATACATATCACCTGTCCGTTAAATCTCCGCCCTTCCTGCCTTATCACACCCACGCCTCCCCTCTATCCCTTCCTCTCTCTCGCCATTTCTTTCTAGTGGATGAGAGCTTCATTTCAGAAACCTCTTTAATGGTCAAGCCCTCTACCAGCATCCATTCTTTGAAAGACACCCTTTACCCTTCCTTCTTGCAGCTTTTTAGTCTTTTCACATAGAATTGTTTTCCGCATATACATATATAATTTTGTCTGGTGCAAGTATAACTGGTTCGAGCCATATATACGGTGCAATAAAGACCCTCTTTCTCTCTCTTCTGTAGTTCTTAAAGCTCCGGAGCTCTTCTGAGTTCAGCTATTTGGTAATTATTTCTTGAGTTCCATATGTAACAGTTCTTGAACTGGCCCATGTTATCATTAATGAATGTCCTTGTCCTGGAAGCAGCGTTCCCGTTCTGATATTCCCT
This sequence comes from Populus ilicifolia, assembly GCA_015708895.1. NCBI lineage: Eukaryota > Viridiplantae > Streptophyta > Magnoliopsida > Malpighiales > Salicaceae > Populus > Populus ilicifolia. The sequence continues at coordinate 1,914,204 of SRLM01000333.1, forward strand.
GCGCTGTTTCAATTTTCTGCAGTTTTTTTTTTTTTTTTTNGTTTTTTTTTTTTTTTTTTGAAATCTCAACATCAATCCTCTTGGTTGGTGCTGGATTCTTTATTTATTTATTTATTTATTTTTGGTGCAAAGTATTGGGATTTTATCTTCTCGATTGATTTCCTTAACAGGACTTGTTTTGGTATCCACGTAGCAATTCCAGCGAAGAGTTGTTATAAGTTTTTCTAGAAAAGGAAAAGAATACTCATTGAAAATTGTTGAAATATAGGTACACTTAAAGAGATTCCTGCTTATTTAACCAAGCAAAAGGCTGAAAATGGCACCAAGGAACAATCGTGGAAAGGCTAGAGGAGAGAAGAGGAAGAAGGACGAGAAGGGTATCAATTCAATAGTTTTTCTTTCCCGATATATTCATATTTTATTGATCATGAATAAACCTACTGCCTCCATTTCATTTGTCATTTTATCTAATGCTCTGTCTAATCTATGACTTGTGCAGTTCTTCCTGTGGTTACTGATATTACCGTAAACCTTCCTGACGAAACTCATGTTGTTTTGAAGGTTTGGTCCTCCTGAGTCCCGGTTCTTATATATATTTGGAATTATTGATAATTGGCAAATTCCTTCCAATGAATTGTCATGTTAATTAGTTGCACTTGCATGGCATCTTCTACTCGTATCCTTTTCTGCATTTCTTGCAATTTGACGGGCATCTTTTGCTTGGACTGGCTTTGCAAACTTTATTTCTGTAACGTGGCTCGAATACTTTAGCGCTCCAGCCATTGTTGATTGTCAACTAGGAGCTCATTGGCTGATTTTTAATCTACTTTTAGGCCTTGATTAATTGTCCCGTTTAAATGACACAGGATTTGTTGTCGGTGCACATTAAATACTGATTTCAACATGCTGTTTGATAATATAATAATAATAATTTTTTAAAAGTGTTGTTATTTGGAAATATATTAAAATAATATTTTTTTTATTTTTTAATTTATTTTTGAGATTAGTATATCAAAATAATTTAAAAATATAAAAAATATTTTGAAGCAATTTTTTTCTTCAAACAAAAAACATACTAAAACTTAATGACAAATATCCTGAAATAGGTAGCACATAATGATAAAAAGTTTTGAATGTGCTAAGAGCCCATTTGATTTTACTTTTTGAAAATGTTTTTGAAAAAGAATTGAATTTTTTATTTTTTTCTATAATTTTAACTATAATTTTTTTGTATTTTAAAATCATTTTAATATGTTGATATTAAAAAATAATTTAAAATATAACAATTACAAACCAGCTTTAATAAAAATAATAATTTTATGTATCCTGGTTAATTAGATTTTCACCGTAGATCAATAGAAGTATATCATGTGACTTGCCCATGCCCATGTTTAAATTTTACATATCCAAAAGAGGAGAAGATTTGATATTTTAATTAAGATTCGATCAATAAAATCTAATTTTCAATTTTGATAAGTTGTACTACGCGTGATAGATTTCGAATTTTTTTTAGTATTTCCCTTTAAAAAATAATAAGAAAATTCTTGAACATGTAAAATTACATATAAGCTATGTAATGTGATATATTTCTGATATTTTTCATGGCGGGAAATAAATTAAAAACACTAATTTTTTTAAATAAATCGAATATAATCAAATATATAAATATAAACTAGAAACAACTCCTTAAATATAATTACACATTAAAGAGCTCATTTAGTATTTTAGTATTGTTTTAATAATTATTTTTTAAAATACCTTTTGTTTTGAAATAATATTTTTTTTTATTTTTTAAAATTTATTTTTAATATTAAAAAATAAAAAATAAATAAAAAAATATAATTTAAAATAAAAATTCATTTTTTAAAATATAAAAAACAAAAGTCATTTTCTCAACACAATACTTCCAAATTAGTGTTGTTTTCAAACAAAATGCGTCGACAATTACTCCATAATTGATGGCACGTCCCATCCATTCCCCTATCATGCGTTTGAATACGTGGTTTGAAAAAAAAAGAAAAAGAAGGAAGATGCGACGCAAGGTATATGAGTTTGGCTTTACGTGGATAGTATTTTTTTTTAATGTTTTTATTTGAAAATATATTACAATATTTTTTTATTTTTTTAATGCTAATATATTAAAATAATTTAAAATTAATATAAATAAAATATTAATTTAATATTATTTTATATTAAACGTATCTTCAAAATACATCTAAACACAACTTCAATTTTTCTAGCTGAAAATAAAACCTTTTAATTAGATGAGTGTTATAATAATTTAAAGTGTGATAATTTTTATTTTTAAAAATATATTTATTTGAAAAAATATTAAAATAATTTTTTAATATTTTTATGATATTGATATGCAAATATTACAAATAAAAAATTATTTAAATATGTTTTTAAATAAAAAACAATTTTTAAAAAATACACCACCATACCAAATAAAAACTAAATTCCATTCAATTAAATTCCTTGCTCGGTATTGGGTAAGATTTCTTTCTCCCTTTCTTTTGTTTGCGATCGAATAAAAGATGACCTTTAGTTACTCATCTCGTGTCTTTTCAGTTTCCCCTCTTAATCCAATCTCGTAATGCTAACCTGTTAATCTTGAACAGGGAATATCAACAGACAGAATCATAGATGTTCGTCGACTTTTATCGGTGAACATTGAAACTTGTTACATCACAAATTTTTCGTTGTCGCACGAGGTAAGGATAAAGAGAGAAAACTATTCGTACACTAATATTTTACTTATTATTTCCCCTACTACAATCTAACACGGACACTGTATAAATTGAACGGTGTTGATCTTGTGGGCTAAGTCCAGATCATTAATTTCAAGTACGGTAAGACTGGTGAAGAATTTCATGGAATCATTAAGAAATTTTCTCAGATTCTTTAATAAGATAGGCTACATGTTTCACACGACATTAAATACAAAATATATCAAATAACCCTTACACAGTACTGAAAATGATAATTCGTTTCAGTTTCATTATCTGATATGGATAGCATGCATATAATTAATAATTTCATTAGTTTATTTAATAGAATAGTCCCATTAAGAAATACAAATTCTTTAATGGTATAATTAAGAAAAAAAATACCTTGAGTATATAATTGAGATTATCCAGCGGCTGGGTGGGTAAATTTGAAGCTTCCCGTATTTTTTTAATGTCTACTTCCAAAATTATCTCTAAAAAATGTGAGGGGCATTAAAGTAATCTGACTTTGTCATGGTTTATTTACAGGTTAGAGGAGCACGGTTAAAAGACACGGTCGACGTGTCAGCACTCAAGCCTTGCGTTCTCACTTTAACCAATGGTAAAAGGCAAAAATCCCGACCAACAAACGACGCCGTTTCAGATATTAAACAGTATTTCAAGCGACAGCGTTTAATGTTTCCGTTTTCGTTTTCGTTTACCCGCTACTTTCTCCGTATCTTTTTCTCGTTGTTACAGAGGACCTCGATGAGGAGCTTGCAGTGGCGCACGTTAGACGACTCCTGGACATCATGGCATGCACAACGTGTTTCGGTCCATCTGCGAGTGCTCATGATAAGATCAAGTCTGATATCGGAAAGAATGCGCCGGCTGCGCAGGATAATACTACTTCTAAGAAAACCACCGCTAAATCTCAACCCTCCTCCTCCTCCACCACCACCACCACCACCACGAATAAACAACCATCGTCACCAAAATCATCATCAAAAGATGTTCCGGTGGATGCAGAAGAAGAAATGAGCCACTCGTGCCCCAAGCTTGGGAGCTTTTACGAGTTCTTCTCTCTTTCGCATCTCACTCCTCCTCTTCAGTGTACTTTTTCTCTCTAATTATAAATAAACGAATGTAATTTTGAGATAATTGATGATATAACTGGAAATAATGGAAAACGTGGTTCGCGTTGATGCAGTTATAAGGAAGGCAACGAAAAGACGGATTGATGAGATCTCCGTGGATGATCATCTTTTCTCTCTTGATGTAAGATTGTTTTATTTATGAATCTGTTTTTATCTTCTTTTTGTTTGTCTAAAATCTTTTGACGAGGTTTTTTTCTTAATTGTTGTTAAAATGATCAGGTGAAGCTATGCAATGGGAAGCTGGTTCAGGTTGAAGCTTGCAAAAAGGGATTTTATGGTGTTGGAAAGCAGAGGACCTTATGTAACAATCTTGTTGATTTGCTAAGGCAGCTTAGTCGAGCTTTTGATAATGTTAGTTTCATACCTTACCCAATTTTCTGGCTCTTTTTTTTAAAAAACTGTAGTAGTTTTTTTATTTCCCTTTTCTTTTTATATTGGATAATATTTGAATTGGTGCATCCTCTATCATTTATCGAGTGGAATCCGTTAATTTTCTGAAAAGATTTTTTTTTGCGGATAAACAGTACTTGTACTTGCTAATGTCACATGCTTTTCCAGTAATTTTGTTAATATATGAAGTTTGGTCTGTAAATCAACAGTCTTATCTTTTGTTGAGATGTATTTTTTGTTTTCGATTTAGATTTTGTTGAAGTGATATAGATGTCATGTCTGATGTGTCAGGCTTACGATGAGCTCATGAAAGCATTTGCAGAGCGTAACAAGGTATGTACCGTTTGTGTTGATATGGTTATCTCAAAAGAACCAGGGAATAAATTGTTCAAATGTAATTTAATGATTTCTCTCTGACGTTGTATTTCTTGTTTTCAATTATTAATCTTTTTGTTTCTTCCTGGCCATTGATTAGTTCGGGAATCTTCCATATGGTTTAAGAGCAAACACATGGCTTATCCCTCCCGTAGCAGCACAGTTGCCATCAGTTTGTCCTCCTCTTCCTGTTGAGGATGAAACATGGGGAGGAAATGGAGGTGGTCGTGGAAGAGATGGAAAAAGGGATTACATACCTTGGGCTGACGAGTTTTTGTTTGTCGCATCTATGCCTTGCAAGACTGCTGAGGAGAGGCAGATTCGGGACAGGAAAGCCTTCCTGCTTCACAGCCTATTTGTCGATGTTGCCATTTTCAGAGTCATTAAAACTGTGCAACATGTAAAATTAAATCCAAATTTATTGGGTTCAGTTGCAAACAGTAATATCCCTTACACAGAGAGAGTTGGGGATTTAAGCATCAAAGTTATGAAAGATGCTACCAATGCAAGCTCTAAGGTAGACACTAAAATTGATGGGATTCAAGCAACTGGAACTGATAAGAAAAATTCAGTAGAGAGGAACCTTCTGAAAGGGATCACAGCTGATGAGAACACTGCTGCTCATGTAAGTCCCAGAACATGTAATTGTTCAATGATGCACTTCCAAGGGTTTGGTGTTTTTAATTTTGGTTTAATTGGTAAGCTGGTCGAATTCTGTTTTGCATCTTGACTGCAGGACATTGCAACACTTGGTACTGTTAATGTACGATACTGTGGTTTCATTGCTATTGTAAAAGCTGAGGTGAGGGAGGAAAAGAAAGCCAGTCCTCCATCCAAAAGTATTGACCTTGAACATCCTGAAGGTGGTGCAAATGCCCTTAACATCAACAGGTTCTTACCATCTTTTCCTATGCACGAATGCGTACTAAAATTAGCCACCTCCCCGCACAGTTAATAGTTTCACATGCAATAGAGATCTTAGATATTATCTGCTAAAATTAACTAATGCAGTTGATGAACTAAAATTACCTAATGGTGAGCTGTGCTAAGAATCATATACAATTGCTGCACTCTAGCTTTGAACAAGCACAATGTGATGGACCATTCACAAGTGGGTAACCTATATTTTTGTTGTTTTCTATATGGATTTGTCATAAGACAGATGCCAGTCCAATATAATAAATTTAGTCAGCTTTGATTTATGAAGTCTTTATGCATTTTGAGAAGTGGATCTTGTCTTGAACAATTTTAGAATGCAATGATGATCAAATTCGATACTGTGATGTCTTTTGCATTTCAACTAAATTATGCAGAAGTTAAATGCCAACCCTGCTTTTTGCTTGAGAATTTTGACATGGAATCTTAATTTTTCCAATCTTGGAAAATACCAATCATGTCATACGATTTTCAACCTCAAAATTTTCGAAGATGGAAGTCTTTGAAAGGTGATTTGATTGATTCTCCATGTGCATGGCATGCTAGTTCTTACCTGTAAATCTATTTTTTATTACTAGGTTTTAGGTTCTGCACATGCATTCCCACACTACATGTGTATTGTTGTACTGATCATAATGATAGTAACATTATACCAGAATGAAAGATATTTATAGCCAAAAGCCAAGCCTCCAGATTTTAATATTATGACTTCAGGGTGATAGCATACACTCCTTAATTTGGTTATTTTCTTGTTGTTTGGCTGCATTCGTTATGCAGAAATCTTGACTTTTCCTCCCTTACAGCTTGAGACTACTACTTCACAAACCAACACCTTCAGAACACACTAAGCGGACATCAAATTTGCAAGCTTTAGAGTTTGAAGAACTCAGTGCTTCCGAAGCATTTGTAGAGAGATTACTGGAAGAAAGTCTTACCAGGCTTGAAGAAGAAGTATTGGAGCAGGATCATTTGGTGAGATGGGAACTTGGAGCCTGCTGGATACAGCATTTGCAAGACCAGAAAAATACTGAAAAGGACAAGAAACCATCCACTGAGAAGGGCAAGAAGCCTTCCACAGAAACAGAAATGAAGGTTGAGGGACTTGGAACCCCTCTTAAGTCCCTTAAGAACAAGAAAAAATCAGATGAAAGCAATGTAAAAATGCAGCCGGAGAATTCAAGACCTGCCTCTGATGGCTTAAGTGGGGCAGTTGAAGATGCTACACTGGCATCTGTGGAATCTCACCTTGAAACTGAGGCTAAAGATAATGAGCTTGAACTGCAGCATTTGTTGTCTGATGCAGCCTTTGCTCGACTAAAAGAATCAGACACTGGACTTCATCGCAAGGTAGTATTTCCTTGACTGGTCATTGCCTTTTCTTTTCCAGTAAGGTGTGAACTAACCTATGAAGTGATCAACAGTCTCTGCAACAGCTAATTGACCTGTCTCAGAAATATTACACTGAAGTTGCTCTTCCTAAACTGGTACTCTACCCTTTTCATTATTTATCTCAACCAATCCGCATTTCTAGAAGTTTATTATTGAGTACTGGTAAAAAAAATGCAGGTAGCAGATTTTGGTTCTTTGGAGCTTTCACCCGTTGATGGTCGGACTCTAACTGATTTTATGCATACAAGAGGTCTTCAGATGCGCTCCCTTGGGCGTGTTGTAAGTTCTCTGTTATCATGCACCCTGGCTTTTAATGTTTAGTACATGTTTGAGTTACATTTATTTGTCCACAAAGAAAATTTTAATTCCATATTTACCATCCTGTTGGGCACATTTATGTCTAGCTTTAACGAATGCATTTGTTTTTACACAAATGTTTTTATTTTATTTTATAAAAAACTGTGTTTGTGCTATAACCATCCAGTTTTTTTGGAGGATGTCCCAATCAGATCCTTGTATGCCCATGCTTGACAATGAGACCTGCCATCATGCCATTGTTCATTCATATGTATAAATATGCATGTGAAGATTATTGTCTGAGCCAGTGCAAGTGTTAACTGTATGTGATCCTTATAGTTTTAAAAGGCCTTTTCGACATACTTAGGCATGCATGAAGCGCATCATAGCCTTAAGGCATTCATTTTTGAGTGGTAATCTTGTGTGGCCTAGACTTCACTAGATATAGAGTTAGTTTCACAAGATAAGGCTCATGCCCTTAAGATCCTTGTGAGCAGCTTCTGTTGTTGAGGGCTCAGTCACTTACTCTTAAATGACATTGACTGAAGGCTGGGTCAGCTCACTTATTTTGCTAATTGTAGCATAATTGACAGGGCTTAGTTCTGCATATGAAAAAATTACCTATTTTTTCACATATAAAGATGCTCATCTATTTTATTTCATGTGTGTACATTTATTGTACTGTATAAATTTATCATTTATGTAAACTTGCACTAAATGCTAATTTTTCTTCATAAATGGTGTTTTTAATTTATAAGAGTATTGAATTAACTTTCTGAATGACTGCTGATATTTGTGCATTTTGATGTGCCTCCTTTAACTTAGGATTGCCTATAGTTTTCAATTCTAGTAAGCTAATGTGTTAACAACTCCTCTTATAATTGTGAATGTTTACCTTTTAATTCAGATTTCCATATTGGGTAATTTCTGATATTTATCTTATAAAACAGGTCAAGCTTTCTGAAAAGCTGTTGCATGTACAGTCACTCTGCATTCATGAGATGATAGTACGAGCTTTTAAGCATATACTTCAGGCTGTGATTGCTGCTGTTGTGGACCAAGAGAAAATGGCTGTATCAATAGCTGCTGCATTAAATCTGATGCTTGGGATTCCTGAAACCAGAGGCTCAATCAAGTCTTGCCATGTCCAACCTCTTGTATGGAGATGGCTGGAGGTATTTTTGAAGAAGCGGTATGAATGGGATCTTAGCAGCTTAAACTTCAAAGATGTGAGGAAATTTGCAATCTTGCGAGGGTTGTGCCACAAGGTAAATATCTGCATGTGCTCTAGAATGAATGACAAGTGGGATATAGAGACTCAAAATTGTTTAATCTACAGGAAGCTTGCTTGCTTGCTTCCAATTTTTGGGATTCTAACAAATTGACTATGAATCATTGGCAATTAATCCGCTGGCTTCAATTTAACTATGCCCAACTTGAAGATTATTTTTGGTGAGTCACAATTGTAAACCTGTAACTCACAGCAGTGTTTCCCACAAATGACAATGACAATGACAATGACAATGACTCCCTTTTCATCCCTGCATGTGATATTCCTCCAAATGAAACAATACCTTTTAAAGGAATGGATTGCATATTCATGCAAATGTAGTTGATATTTTATCTGATTTGGGAAAATCGAATCAGGGACATGTATAAACTGACACTCTTATTTTTTCTCCCCTCCTCTCAGGTGGGCATTGAGTTGGTTCCGAGGGATTTTGATATGGATTCTCCACATCCGTTCAGAAAATCAGATGTTGTCAGTCTGGTTCCACTACATAAGGTGATTACTTGAGATTGATGTGAACAAGCTTTTCTTCATCCTGTCTGAAAACCAGTCAAAATTTGTCCAATCCATATTGATTTGTGCCCTTTTATTTTCAGCAAGCAGCATGCTCCTCTGCAGATGGAAGGCAGCTCCTGGAATCATCAAAAACAGCCTTGGACAAGGGAAAACTTGAAGATGCAGTCACCTATGGGACAAAGGTATATGCATTCTGAAATTAAACTTCTGATACTCTTTGCAAATGCATGGTTGTCATGGCTTCTTTTATAATAACGCTTTTCCCTGTTTTTTCCATGTCAACGAGGTGCTTCATTATGCAATCATCTTTTTCTATTGGTACTGTAGTTCAGCTGATTCACATCTTTGGTGTTTCCAGGCTCTTGCAAAGCTAGTGGCAGTTTGTGGCCCCTACCATCGAATGACTGCAGGAGCATACAGCCTTCTTGCGGTAGTATTATATCACACTGGAGACTTCAATCAGGTCTATTTATTATCTTTTCTTTTCCCCGTGTAGCTGGAGATTTTCACTAGCAACACTCAGATTATAGTTTTCCCCGTGTAGCTGGAGATTTTCACTAGCAACACTCAGATTATAGTCACATTGCTAAATTTCTTTCAATAATCTGTGGCAGAATGACTTGTTATAGTCACAGAATCAACCCAGAAACTTTGCATTCCTTTATTTGAGGGTTTACCTTTTGTGCTGATTTAATATTCTGTTCGCTTTACAGGCCACTATATATCAGCAAAAAGCCTTGGATATTAATGAGAGGGAACTAGGACTTGATCATCCAGACACAATGAAAAGCTATGGGGATCTTGCTGTGTTCTATTACAGACTTCAACATACAGAGCTGGCTCTCAAGTATGCTTTTCATTCATCGTGTATTAATAATTTTAGGTTTGCATGATGCTATGTAATTTCATGTTTCACATTCTTTATATTTTGATCTGGTTCTGTCTTGATGTTGACTGGTTGCCTTGTGGACTACCTGATCGTATTCAATTGTCCCTCTTTAGAATTATCAGAATAATGATCGCTCTCATTGTGATTCCACTCCATAAATTTTAAATACCTGTTGCTCTGATAATCATATTTAAGCGACATGGTTCCTTCTATTGTTTTTGACAAACAAGGTTCTTATCTATGTTGCTCAAACCTAGATCCTTTCTTTTTTCATTTTGGATTTCTCAAGTGTGATCCAGTCTTATCTGTCTTTTCTAAAGTTTTTTTTTTTCCCATACTTCTTTTGTGAGTCTTGGGAGATACCCACAGTTAGATTCATATATACCATACTTCATGATAATCTGTTCATGTTTTGTGGTTTAACTTTACCCTAGTTTGAGACTAGTACTGTTGTTGATTAGGTATGTAAAGCGTGCTTTGTATCTCTTACATCTCACATGCGGTCCATCACACCCAAACACTGCTGCAACATACATCAATGTGGCTATGATGGAGGAAGGTCTGGGGAATGTGCATGTCGCCCTCAGATATCTTCATAAAGCTCTAAAATGCAACCAAAAGTTACTTGGACCAGACCATATTCAGGTTTTAATTTGCCCTTCTCCTGAAGTTTGTTTATGTTATATTTTTCATAATATGCTCAATATTTTCTAGGTGATGACATAAAGTAAAATGGTTGGGTAAGCTTGTTATATGCTTAATTGAAGTTAATTATTTAATGCAATATGCTTTACCTTCATATTAACTAAGAAGTGTTCTAAACAATCAGATACAATAAACTTTTCATATTGTAATTAATTAACCTTAAGAATTGCCATATCGATTTCTTTCTTCCTCTTTAAATATAAAAATCCTCAGTAGCGGAAAAAAGAATGTTCATAAGCATTGAGCATTCCAGATGGTCGGTAGTCGGTACTCCATCTTTAAGCACTTTGCTGCATCTATTGAAACAATAAATGGCTAATGAAATTTCATTTTTCACTTGCTACATGCAATAAAGTATAAATGATCTATTTACTATATCTGGAAAAATTAGCGCATTGAATTCTTTTTGAGAGGTAATCCTTTTTTGTTTCTGGTTAATGATGCCAGACTGCTGCAAGCTACCATGCAATAGCAATTGCACTCTCGTTGATGGAAGCATATCCTTTGAGTGTTCAACATGAACAAACTACCTTGCAAATTCTCCGAGCAAAGCTGGGTCCAGATGATTTACGCACTCAGGTGTCTTGCTAAATTCATTAATTAATCAACCCTTCCCATTTCTCTCCCCTTAAGCATTCATGTTACATCACCTACTTTGAGCTAGAAACAATCATTAGTCTGATAGTACTAGGCGCACTCAATGAATTTGAACATCTTGAAAGTATTATATTCATAATTGATAACACGTGCAATCCTCTGATCTACTCTCCTGACTTGGTGATCCAAAGGTTGAAGTGAAGATAAGTTTGCAATTAATTAGGCCCCTGGGGATTATTTTGGCTTTCACCATGACATGGAGCCATGGAATGAATGGCTCCAAGTCAATGTGTTCAAGCCTTCAAGAACTACATGAGATCTGTTTTACTTTCTCTCTGTCCCTCTCTCTGACATAGAGATTCATTACCAAGTTTTGTACTTTTCAGAAGGGCATGTTTATATATGTGCTTATGACTCCTATCCAGTTGTAATTTTAAATTTATAATAAAATGCTGCAGGATGCTGCTGCTTGGCTTGAGTATTTTGAATCCAAGGCTTTTGAACAGCAAGAAGCTGTGCGAAATGGTACTAAGAAGCCTGATGCATCAATTGCTAGCAAAGGCCACCTAAGGTATATTAGCAGAACGCTGGACTATTGTTGTTGCTTCATTTAATTATTTTATACAGTTTATTCTTCTGCTTCTTTTACTAATCACACCATTCGGATGCTCTGCTATTGGTGTGGTTACTTTTTTATATCAGACTTGCATGAAAAACAATTTGTGCTCTTTAAATTTTATTGGAAATACATACATGAAATTGTAACAAGTTAACTTCAACAAGTGCACACAAAGATAAAGGAAAAGGGGAAGATTGAATGCTTGAAGTTTCTTCATGATCTTTATATGGGGCTTGCATGGAAAACAATTTATACTCTTTAAATTTTGTTGGAAATACATACATGAAATTGTAATAAGTTAACTTCAACACACATACACACACACAAAGATAAAGGAAAAGGGGAAGATTTAATGCTTGAAGTTTCTTCATGATCTTTGCTACATGCACAAACTTCACTCAGCAAGGACTGTCCATCTCACATCCAGTAACTTCCCCGAAGACTTTTTTTTCTTTGGTCAAGAAGCATGTCGAATACTTGCCAAGAGCATCATATCTATCCTGTTCATATACTATTTTGCTGTTCCTGCACCAGAATACTTTTGAAATGGATGTGCAGAATAATTTGATCTGGTTGGATGCCACGATTGCTTTCTATATGATCATATGCACCATGAACATGCTGTTACATGTACATATCTGGCTTATGATGCAAACTCTTGTTCAAGCAGACATCTTGAAACTAATAGTTTTTACCTTTTTTTTTAATATTTGGCAGTGTATCAGATTTGCTGGACTATATTAATCCAAGTCGTGATGGTAAGGTGAGAGATGTTGTCGCTGGAAAGAGAAAGAGCTATATCACTAAGGTACCTGGATATTCTTGTTTGATTAAAACACTCTAACCCATCATGCAGCCTACGACACCAGGGAAAAATTACACTAGTTTCTGTTCATGAATCTTGCACTGAACTGAAAAAGTATAGATAATAGGCCACTCATTTGTGAAGTAAACATCTTAGGGGTTCCCTACTGGATCATTTGGAATACTGTAGAAACAATTCTCTTGCATGAACTGACACTGTCCCTTTCAAAGGCTCAGGAAACTAGTTGTCTTTGTTATAGAGGTACAATGACAAGAAAACAGAGGCAAGATCTAGAATAATTATGATTTCTCCTTTGAACTTTTCCTTCTCTAATACTGTTAACAGTGAAGGCCTGTCACTTTTCTTGTTGTAATTGAAGTAATGAAGAAAAGATGAAATGAAGATCCACCATGGAGATCAAGTATTTTGCCAAGCTATATTTCAGAATGGTTACTGACTTGGAAAATTACAATGTTTTGTACACAGTCACCTCTAATTTTTTCTTTAATACAACATATGCCTTTGCAACCTTTAACTTTTCAGGTAAAGGATAAAACCCAGCCAAATGTCAGTATGGCAAGTTCAGATGAATCTACAAAAGATACTCTTAAAGATGCTTCAGATGTGAAGATACCAGTGCGTGAAGATGATGCTTCTCAAGAGATCAGCTCTGCCCAAGTTCAACTCCAGACACCTGCTGTGGAAGAGAGTGTGGAAAAAAAACCAAGCATCTGGACTGAAGCCTTGCTTGAAACCCATGCTGAAGGAGATGATGGATGGCAACCAGTTCAAAGGCCAAGATCAGCTGGCTTGTATGGGCGACGTCTAAAGCAGCGGCGGGGGATTGTTGGAAAAGTTTATAGTTATCACAAAAAGATGGTGGATACTAAAATGGATTATGCTCCTGTCAAGAATGCTCACCAGAATAGCAAGTATTACCTTTTAAAGAAACGAGCACCATCTCATGGAAGCTATGGAGACCACGAAACCACCAATCTCCCTCCAGGTGCCAAATTTGGGAGGAGAATGGTTAAAGCTGTAACCTACAGGGTCAAGTCTGTTCCTTCATCTTATAAAACTTTTACAACAGAGAATCCCAGGATTGGCAGCAAGGCTCATACTTCATCAGAATTGGCTCCAGTTTCTGCCCCTAATGACATTCATCCATCAAAGAATTCAATAGTGAGTCTTGGAAAATCTCCTTCATACAAGGAAGTAGCATTGGCACCACCAGGTACCATTGCTAAGTTGCAGGCGTGGTTTCCCCAAAGTGATAATTCAGATAACCAGGAAATTGGTGATGGAAAACTTGAAGAGACAAATGAAGCAAAAGCAGTTGCTGGTTCAGTAGTAATGGGTGTGGAAGAAAGAAGTGGAGAGAAGGATGAGAATTCTGAATCAGATTACACGGATGATTTGAAGAAGGAAATAGTTGGTGTTCATAAAATGGAAGAACAACACTCAACTCACGTGTTGGAAGAAAATTCCTCCCTGATGGTGTCTCAGAGTGTGCAAGGACATGAATCTGGTGATATTGAGGTTCATGAAATTATACATCATGGAATGTTGAGTGACCAGATGCCAAATTCAATTGATTCCCTTCCAAAGGAACCTCATGAGAAGGATTCAGCTAGTGAATTTGGTCCACAAGTTGATCTCAGCTCCACTTTGCCTGGAGCAGAGGACTTGAAGGACAAACCATTGATTTTGAATTCAGGCGATGCTCTGGGATTACTAAATAAGAAATTGTCTGCTTCTGCAGCTCCTTTCAACCCATCAACATCCATTGGACGTGCTCCACCAGTTGCCATCAACATCCCTCATCCTTCTGCTCCTGGTGCTGTTCCAGCTGTTGCACCTTGGCCTGTAAACATGACTCTTCACCCTGGACCTGCAACTGTCATACGCCCCATTAATCCAATGTCCTCCCCACACCATCCATACCCATACCCCTCACAACCACCAACCCCAAACATGATACAGCCATTGCCCTTTATGTATCCTCCTTACAGTCAAGCAGTACCAACTAGTACATTTCCTGTTACTAGCAGCGCCTTCCATCCTAATCATTTCTCCTGGCAGTGCAATGCGAGCCCCAATGTGTCAGAGTTTATTCCTACCACAGTATGGCCTGGCTGCCTTGCAGTGGAGTTCTCTGTCCTGCCACCTGTTGTTGAGCCAATTGCTGATCCTCTATTGGAGCCTAAAGTACAATTTGAAAATTCTGAAAGCCCAAGTCCACCTCCAATTCTGTCAGTGGACATTGACAACATAGGAGAAGCAAATGACGAAGCAAACCTTCAAGCATCAGACAGAAATGACAATGTGAAGGAATTGACTGGGGCTGGGTTGGAAAATATAAAGGAAAATGGTCATTCAAATCCATCTGAAGCTGAAATTTATAGGAGTGATTCGAGTCAGGAAAAAGGCTCACAAGAAAATGTCACTAGCAGTATTGACCAACAGATTAATGAGGAGAAAACCTTCAGCATTTTGTTAAGGGGAAGGAGAAACCGGAAGCAGACTCTGAGAATGCCAATGAGCTTGCTTAGTCGACCATATGGCTCACAGTCTTTTAAAGTTACATATAACAGAGTGGTAAGAGGCAGTGAATCTCCCAAATCTACGAGCTTTGCTGCAGGTGAAGGTTGCACAACTAGTGCTACATGATCCTAGGTTCTGCTGTTCTTTCCAATCAAGCGATTCAAAATAAGCAGGATTGTTTGGAGAAAACTGGAAGATAATATCTTTATTGGATCATATGCGCGAGGGGCACAAGTATCTTGAGTATATTCTGGCTTTCATGGTCACAGCACCTTCTGCAAATTTAAAGGTTTGTTCTCTATAATCAAAGCCAATGTAATTTTTGTTTTCTTGACTAACAAAAACAGGTAACTTATCTGTTGAACCTGAGGAAATTTCCATTTCATGAACTGCTTCTTTGATCTTCTATTTTCTTATGTAAATACATATTTGTAAACACTGCTCTCTGCAGTTTCTTTCTAGACCTCCGTATCACAGCCATAGGGCAATATGCAGGCTGAACTTTCTCTTAGTCTATGGATAGAATTTGGTGTAAGTGCATGCAAGATTTATTTGTGACTAGTATATTTATGTTCTGATAAATTTGCAGTTCTCCATTTGACTTGGTTTGTGCCTGTGCAATTGGATAGTGGATACACAGTAACAGATGCTTCCATTTTGTTACTCCAGGTATTTCTGTCTCTCTTTCTATCTCTTCTTGTTAATTCCAGAAACGGTACAATTTTAGCATAATAAACGGGCCAGGTCAAAAGAGAGAAACTGTCTTTTTTAATAAGTTGCTGCCTTGTCATGGATTCTTCTTAAAATGTACCATAATTGATTCCTTTGAATAACCAGCAAGAGATGTCTGGGTAGTGGATACATAACAGGACTTGGACGCCCAATGGTTTTTTCTTCCATGACTTGAAGTTGCCATGATTTCGGTAAAAAATAATTCATTTCCTGCAAGTCACATAAACTAAAGCGCACCGACTTACCGGAACAAAAAAAGTGAAGTCACCCATAACTTGAAATTACTTGCTGATGCTCAAGTGACATCAAATAGAGCCACATTTTGGGGGCCTTATTCTGGGTGTTGCTTGATGTGCAGGTATACAGTAGGAAGTCTACCATTTGAATCTTCAGCACATGTTTCGTCAAGTTGAAAATCTTGGCTGAAAATGCAGGTAGAAAATTTTGATAACTTGGATCACAGCATCTGGATACATCCAGTCCTTTTAGTTTCCCATATCTTTGACTTTGAAAAATTAATTTGATTGAATTGTAAATAAGGGGAACCTTTCCATTGAATTAATTATAGCTTTGACATTTTAAAGATGCATTACTTTCACTAGAACTAAAATATTTTGAACCTGTGAAATTCCCTGATATCTCTCTTGCCAAAGGGCAGGCGAATTGTTTGTATAGTTAGAAGAGTGAAATAAATTCAACTTCAGCCAGAAGAGAAGAACAGAGAAATTCAACTTGACTCTTTGAAAAAAATATTCCAACCAAGAACGAGATGTAACTCTTCTGTTAATTCTTTTCGTTGCCATTTCAAAAGACATATTAAAAGAAATATCTTTGCATTATCCTTGCCAAACACAATAGAAGAAAAGACAACCCACAAATTCTAAACAGCTACACAGCATGCCAATTTCCTCACAAAAACGAAATCTTCCATCATACATAATCGCTTCAACTACTTCAATTTGTACAGAAAAGCTGACGGTGTCTCTAGCTTGGCAGACGCAATTATCCAGCCACAAACCATATCCTTAGCATCCAGCCGCCACGCTGGGCACACAAGGAACAGCTTGTAAAATAGATTCACCACTCAGGTTCTGACTAGGTCCAAGATTGAACCAGAATGCAGCTGGACATGGCTTTCTGGTCTTGTCAAAAAAGATAATTGGTGCATGTCTGAGTACTTCTACCAATGCTTTCAGATGCAAAATCTTTCATCAACCGGTTACCCTGTTTCACCAAATTACTCTTGAAATTTCTAGTAATATGGCCAAGGATGTAGACATAATACTCGTGTAAAGTTGAAAGGAAGCACTGACTCAATTGAAAGAAAGGAAAATGCAGATTGTTTTAAAAGGGTACCTGAAAACTGTGTACTAAATTGGATTCATTTGGAAGGTTTCAGGTGGAGTAGTCTTCTCTGATCTCCTCAACCATGTCAACGTTTCGAGACTAATAACTGTGACTAGAATCATTGTAATTAGAAAACCAAAGCCTATCTTCCATGACGTCCCTGCAGCTCCTAGATGGATTCCCCACACTATATTGAAGACTCCAAAGAAGAGGGCAATCCTTCCAAACCAGTGGTGGTACCAATTCCAGTACTTGCGGATCTTGGCATCTTTCTTGGGCCTTAAAAAGAACGCCAATATCTGAATCCCAGTTTGGAGCATTTATCAGAATGCATTTCATATGATCAACATGCGATTATGAAAAGCCCCCGTGCATAAAATCAGATGAGGACATACCTGAAGAATACTAAGAGTGAGAGCAAAGATCCCTATGCCTCTGTGTGATGGTACATTGGCATCAATCTTGCTATAGAGTTGCTGTCCAAGAACCACATTGGCAAGCCCCAAGAGAAATCCCAAAAACTGAATACCAGCATGTAGATAATACCAGAGTGGTTCCTTATGCTTCAAATACCTTGCAACAATTGCCCCACTAGGAAGGAATAGACCCCATGCCAAGGTTCCTAATACCCCGTGATTCTTCTTCATCTGCCCAGGATTTATATGTGCTCTGGAAGCAGAACCTGTAGGAAAAGAAATCGAGACCAAATATGAGTCAGAGAAATTTTCGTGAGGGACTACAAGTACATCACATGCTGAAAAACCAAAAAAAAGAAAAAAAAAAGGAAGCCCAGCTCGGTGGAGATGAAACAAACCAGCAGTGAAGTCGAAAAGAATAGCGGTCTTGTCATCGTGTGAGGATAGGCGGTAGTGATTTGGATACCTGGTTCCAAAAGCCAATATGATTGGCTGGGAAGCGAGAGGTTTTTCAAACTTGGCTTGAAATGCCAAGTAAATCATAGCCCCATTAATCACAACAGCAGGTGGAACCTTTGTGAGTTCCAATTCGCCTGCATCCTCTATGACCTGTGATGGCCTAGTACCTTGCAAGTAATACTCTTTGATTCTCGCATGACCTTTCCTATTGAACCAGCCAACCATAGCACTGGATCCAACCATCCTTCCATCTTTCGAAAACCCCATCGCCACCCATCCGGTTGTGTATACAGCAGATAATATAAAAGTCACCACATTATCTTCGTTCTTGTGATACTGCAGGCACAAGATGATGATATTAGGGCATGCCCATGAGCAGAAACAAATAAGATCAAAGAAAAATGAATCGTCAGATTGGACTTACCCTCAACAGAAAAGTATTCCAAACTGGTTTGCAGACCATCTTTGATATGTTATTATATGGTGGAGGAAGAAAACTACTCATATCGGTATTGCAAAGCTCGGATCTTTCCTGATCCATCGCAACGCCACTAGGGGCAGCATAAGCACCACCACTAGTAGTGCTATTGTCACCAATCTGATCTTCTTCTGTGACTGCAAAATCATAACCATCATCTTTGTCAGACTCATTTGACTTATCATCAGCAGCCACGAAGATCCTGAGTCTCGAGACAAAAAACAAGAAGCATAATAAAGCAAACACAAGCCTCGATTTTTGAAATCTTGAATTTGCCATGAAGATCGAAGGCTCGTAACAGGAAGCAGCCAAGGATGACAAGAACAAGAAGAAAGAATATTGCGAACGTGAAAGTGAAGGCAGTGGTCAGGTAGCGAGTAGTTGTTGAGAGGAAACAGTTTCTTGAAAATGAAGGGAAAATTATGGTTAGGTGATGGCGGGTAATCATCATTCCCGCCAGTTCTTGCAATCTCACTACCCAACGACAACATTCTTATCTCTCAATTTTGTTTTCGAATTACCGTTAATATTAAGAAAATGCTCTGTTACAAACTTGCATTGCTTAGAAAGCTGGCGTTGGAAGTAAACTTGTTTTCACCACTGTTTATATATATATATATATGTATGTATTCTTAATCTAAAAATAATATTGATGTGGAGAAATCTATATATCTAGTTATCATGAATCACACTCCTAAACCGGTTTCTTGGGAACCTATTTGGGGAAAGTTATTTAGATTATACATCCCGTGCTATTATTAGAGGGAAAAAAATGCATGAAAAAGAAAAATCGTATTTCATGCATTTTTTTTGTTTGACTTTGTTATTTCATATAAAAATATATTAGAATAATATTTTTTATTTTTAAATTTATTTTTAATATCAAAATGATAAAAAAATCTAAAAAAAATAATTTAAAACTAAAACAGATCCAATTTTTTTAAAAAATACAATTACACCGTAATAACACTTGCATGTAAAAGCAACCTGTTGACGGGAGAATATAGCAAGCTGTTGAAGGGCCTAGGTGATAGATAAAGGTGGCGAACTTTAATTTGTGAGATCGAGACTTGTTAGGCATTAAAAGACACCAGGCAGGTTTAGTTTTGACAAACCAACGTAAAAAAAAGAGGTGCTGGCCAATAATAATGCGTTTGTTGCTAGGTTAGGGTATCGAGCAGTCATTGTCTTCGTCAGCCAGATGTTGACATATTTTCTATGAAACATCTGAGCGAATTGGTTGTATTAACTATTAAGCAAGATCCATGCCTCGCAGAGTCTTGATCATTAAGCTCGAGAAGCCAACAAAAAGGTGCCAGTTGGACATACATTATGATTAAGCCATGAGCCAAGCAATCACAAATGCCTTTCTTCATCATTATAACATTAGTTACACAGATTTTCTCACAGAAAACATCCATATGCCCTAACTTTGCACCAGGAGAGGGCTACATAGCTGCAAACCTGACTTGTATCAAAGTTAGTCTATTTACTTGGGAATTTAAACCAGAAGGAGGCTACAAATGTGACAGAATCTTACCCAGCCACTTTCTACTAAGCCTCAGGTTGATCCACTGACAGATTATACCCTTCAGAATGAACTAGCCTACATACTTGTAGCTGAATTAGATTAGAGCACTTCAGTTCCTGCTAGACAACAGCACATTTCTCCTATTGTCGACCACGGTTCAATGGGCTGAGAATGATTCCTGATCATGACTCTTGACGTCGGTTGCGTTACAAACTTCCCATACTGAGACCTCATATTCTCTGGATGCGGCAAGAGGCATGGGAGAACAATGTTGAGTGCCTCTGCTGAGAAAGGCCTAAATGAAATTAGGCACCCTGTAGATGTGTTCCTCGCCACTCTTCTCATCAACTTTGACAATCCAATTGCTGCTGATAGTTTTCTTCATTGCATTCTCCCTTATTTTGGGTGGAGAAGAGGATCCTCTACTACCCCAATCTCTCTTGTCGATATCATTGGACTTTCCGATCATAGTAACCTCCATGCCTTTCCCTATGGGATGCTTCATGGACCTTACTACAACCTCATCGTTAAGACACCTAACATGGCCTCCCAGCCCTTTCTTTTCACCCACCAGGTTATTCGCCACCACCACTGATCTTCTTGGATTCACATCTATCAACTTCAGCAACCCTGTGTATTCATCATTTTTACAATCAACAAGAGAGAAATCAATCTTTTCGTAATTTGGCAATAACTTGGAGGGGTCACCCGTTTTGAAATCTACAATGTCCTTTAACCCCGAATCTTTGATCACTTTCTTTGATTCAGCAGGGACAGGTTCTGGAACAATGCACACAAGCCTGCCTCCAGTTTGTCGGGCAGCGGCTGCTAAGGCTACAGTGGATGGTGAGACACCATATGCCACCTCCACAATAAGTTTTGCTTTCATTCCTGCTGCTAAGGCTGATATGAATTCATTGCTTCCTGGTTCTTTCGTCATCCACGAGTCATATCGCCTCTTGTGATTGCCACACTGTAGGTAAAAACAACACCGTGGTTAGCTACCATCCATGGAGGCGATTCATAATTGTAGCTGTGTCTTAGTGCATATATACCAGGAGGACAAACGAAAAAATGATCAAAACAAACTATCAAGATAGACTTCGGCGATTAATTTTGGTCCCATCTTGATGCAAAACAATGAAGTAAAAAAGTTAAAGCAAAAGGCTTTTAGAGAAAGAAGCCAAGTATTAAACGAAAAGAAAATAGATGCTACTCTATAATTTTTATTTAATTTATCAAGAAATTACCTCATAAACTAAAACTAAAAGAAAAATATATAAATAATATAATCCTAAAACGACTTAACTTATCCATGAAAACTATTCAACATAAATAAATAAAATAAAATAACGAAATAGATTCAAATAAGCTTAGTTTTTTAATCAAAAAGTGATAGCCTAAGTTATTTCACGTCGTTTCCATTTATATACTTGTATAATCTATAATATAAATATGATATCTCCACCACATCTTCTTGTCATTAACATTAGAAACACAAAATAATCAATATTTGCATCGATAGCAATCTTTCAGGTTAATCCAGGGAGGGGGGGGGGGTTACCATTTCTCCTGTTGATTAACATAAAAAACTTCATCCCCCTTCTTGTCATTAACATTAGGAACATAAATTAAATATATGCAAAGATAACGATCTTTCAGGTTAATCCAAGAGGGGGGAAATTGTTAATCTACGTAATAACCACATGAAATGGTATTTTGAAGAGAAAGAAACTATCTCTACGCTTTCTTGATCCATTAGAGTATCTTTTCAGCAACGATTAAATCACCATCAAGAGCCCCAGTATTTTCCAATTTCTATTGCGCCCTTAAGATGTCATTTTCATCAAGGAGCCAGTAATACACAATGGGGGCACAAAACAGGGCTCATGGAAAAAAGAAAAGAAACAGGAAATTGATTCAGTGTCAAGGTGTTCTATCCCCCCTGTTTTACAATTCAAATTTCATCATGAATTATCGTGTACCAAAAAAATAAGAATAACAAAATGTGAAAAGAAGAAGGTTTTCATTACCAGTTTCAGGGTATCAAGATAAGCTTTCGTAGCAGAAGTTGCAGACCATTCCATGAGGGCAGTTTCCTTGATTAAAAAGTGCTCAGAATCTTTCAAAAAGAGAGATAAAAAAAAATGTTGTAAGCTAACAAACAACCAAATGCTGGAAGATTTAAGATAGAAGCAATGCAAAATGCAGTTAGCGGTCCTCGTAATTTATGTGTCACCTTCTCCTTTTCCCTTTCCTGTTCCTTCTTGGGAGGCAAAGACCAAGTTGTTTATCTCAACTTTAAAATAATGCAAGTGATTGTAGCGTATGATGACCGAGTCTTGTATTTCATTACAGGGTAAATACCGTGGCCGATTATTTTGGAAAATACGCCCTGTTTTTAGAAATAACCCATCTTATCAAAATTTTCTTTTCTCTTATCTTTACGGTTAACGTTCGGCAAGCAAAGTCTTTGCATTCCAACAGATTAAAAAGGAAAACAAGAAGAAGACAAGGCTGGTGTTGCAGGGTGTCATGGTGCTAGCTAAACTAGATAAACATTAAGAAAGTCTTCCTGTACATCTTCCCTAAAAACCTGGAGTTGAAGACCAGGAATTTTTTATTTTATTTTTTGGTTTTACAGACAGGTTAGTGATTCACGCATGGAAAATCAAGAGTCAAGACTTAATCCACCATTCTGGTCTAGGCTAAGGCATGCTATCCACATCAGGATTAGGAGCAACAGGATTTTGCTTACATGTCAGCCACCACACTAAAAACGTTTTTGAGAGATGCGATCATTGCCGAGACAGAGTAATTTGAATCTAATAACGACAGAGGAGAAGTCCCTACTCTTATTCTAGCGCACTCCCTTTTTCAGACAGTACAGTACATATATACAAATAAGGGAAGTGGTTTTGTAATCAGGAATCTCAGCACACGGCCGGGCTTAATTGTTATCCTTGATGAGACACGTAGATGTTACAGCATCTTTGATGAGTTTGAGTGATTCAACAATATCATCACATAACTGGTGAGGATCGGGAATGGTCCCTTCATCAACTGATAGAACAATGGCCATCTTATTCACATAGCTTTGGAAGTTGATCATTAACGCCTGCAACACGTGCCATTAACCATCAGCTTCTAATTATATATGTTCATTATACTTAGTCATCCATGTGATGGTTATGGCATTTCGAATCATAACCTTTGATTGATATTATGAAAAAAGTTAACAATCTTTTCTGACTCAAAATTTTCTCGAAAATACTCACTTGAGGCTGATTAAAAGAACTTGGAGCTAGGTAAGTTATTGGATGTCCATGAAACCCAATGTCCTCGAGGGGCCCTACTAGATTCGAGAAGCGCATTGTTGTGTGACTGATAATTCTGTGGGATAAGGCTCTTGCTGTCTGTAAATCAAGCATTAAAATCAACTTAGACTGATTACAATTGTTTAATATCACATGCTTCATATAAACTAAAAATATAATGGTGTGCATAAATACAGTCAGTATATATATACCTTGATGCCGAAAAGCTTGGAAACTAGTTCAGCAGAGAAAAAGGAACACTTCTTTTGCTTCTTCTTCTTGCCTGGAATAGTAGGCAAAGCGCTAGGATCTGAAATTTGTCGAGTACAAACCAATATAGGAGACATGAGAGAAATGTTATTCCCAAGAGAGTGGGGATCCTGAAAACACCAATCGCTTCAGGAGATGAAGGTCAGCAGAGAGGCTGTGATTTGTCAATGGTGGTTTTGGTTAGATTGGAGATGTAGTCTTCTATGAACTTTTTTGGTGATTCCATGATTTTGTTTAGCTCAGCATCAATAACATGCTTGTCTTAACCAACCTTTGTTCGAACCCATTTCATTTTCTTGTTATTTTTCTCATCCACAACCTGCCATTTCTCAGTTTGGTTGATTATAAATTATGATTCCTTTCATCACATGGATCAATCTGATTACAAATACCTTTACATTTTCTATAAAAAAAATCCTATAGGCCTAACAGGTAATTACAACAGTAAATTTTTATTTCTGAGGAGAGAAAACAAAATGGAATTTCTGAAAAAACACAATTGGAGAATATTGTGACGGACAGAGCTGTTGGTTTAATTTTTTTTTTTCAGATGAAAAAAAGGAAAAGAAGATATAATCTCTAGTTGTTTCCAGCAAACTAAGCAAAGTATGAGGCAAGTTGGCTTTAATGATATCTGGATTAATTCGGGTCTTGCACCCCATGATTGCAATGATGTAGACACTGCGATTCATGGAACCATGCTGCTGGATTAATGGCTCTTCTTCTTGAGCTAAATATTTCTTCCTCACCATTACCTGCAGCTCTCGTGATATCGATAGGTTGAAGATATGCTGGTTTTCTCCATCTCCCTGACGAGTCCTCATCAAATTAAAGCTCTTTGTCAAAGCTAGCACAAGTTTTAGCTGATGGGGAAGGTTTTACACAACATTGCTCCATCTTCAGAAGGCATACTTTTGAACTCTTTTGGCCATAGTTTCATACTAATTGTTAATAGTATCATACATAAATGATTTAGGGCATTCCTTCGCCATAAAATAGCAAAGATGTTACGTGTTGTTTCACAGGTGTTAGTGCATGTATACTGACAACTTTCTTTTTCAGCAAGAAGGAAGGGAACAAGTTTGGAATTAAATTCATGTTACATCGGTATAACTGTACGCTTTTGTGATATTGTCATGTGAGGTGTGTCAGTGTGTGCATGGATGGGGAGGCAAAATCTATTGAACAAATTAGTGGTCAAAGGATACAGGTGGCTTCGTCTCTCATCATCACCTGGCACCATCGTCGTGTATTATAATTTAAATCCTAGTTTCGATTTGTATTCATCGGCATTGTTGGACTGCTGATCAAATCGACCAAAAGATATGGCAGTGGGCTCCATGGACTCCCGCACCCTACTCCACCGATGGGAATTAGGAAAATTTGTAGATTGGTTCAATCTGCCTTGTGAGCCAGTGGCATCTATGTTTTTATTTAGTTGATATAATATATATTAACATCTACTGCAAAACGGGGATGTAGCTCATATGGTAGAGCGCTCGCTTCGCATGCGAGAGGCACGGGGTTCGATTCCCCGCATCTCCATTGTTTTTTCTTTTTACCCATTCTCTCTCTATTTCCCCCTCCCTGGCTAGCTACAGGTCAAGTGCAAAGAAGTGCTCGCAGAAGAAATAAAACAAAAGTGGACTTTCAGTATTCCACATATACATGCAGATGCTAAAGTTGTTGTATTTACGTGGGTGTTTCAAACTGGCACCGCTCTCCGATAATGATGGCTATGAGCATTTGATCAGTTGACATGCAAAATTTCATGCCCCTGCATAGAGATCTCTAAATCTATGTCGGAGACTCTGAGATGGATTACCATCTTCACTGTAGCTGATCACGTGTGTGTAAAAGCGAAAAAGCCAACCCCCACCCAGAACTGATACCAGTTGCCATAGAAAGGAAAAAAAAAGAGAGGAACTATAAGAAGGAAAAGGTTGGCTTCGGGCTAAGAAGCCGGCCAATGCATAAAGCCATCTGCTCTTCCCTATCAACGTGCTAGGTGCTAGGAATTAGTATTTCATGAATCAAAGAATCAGCAATCTATTTCTGCTTGGGCACTTCTGTACAACTCCAATCTCTTCGCAAGAAAGGTACAGCGCTGCATCACTGCAGGATCCTCATCCAGCAATTTATCCGAACGAAGAAAAGGAGAGTTTTTAGCACTATTCAGCTATCTTCTCTGTCACTGGTATTGAAAAAATAGGAAAAGGGATTGGAATCCGTACATCCCTCTTACCCAATTCTGCGAAGAAATAATCAAGTAAACTGTGCTTGGCTTCAAACACTTGACGATAGACAACAGAAAACAGAATTTGGAATGGAGCTCCTCAAACTTGCACAAACCATGTTGACATTGGCCGAGACATTGCTATAGGGAGCTTGTTTCTATCATGTGTCGTGTTAATGTTGCATTTTGGATGCCAAAAATAAACCATAATTTTACCTAATTCTAGGAATAGTATAAAATAGGATTTATAGAGTGCATTATTGGGAGCACCTTCTGTTTTTTGTGTCGAAGGTGAAACATTCGTAAGAAACATGACAAAAATGAGCTTCTCTACCTAACGGCTTTGTTGTGGATACTTTCAGAGCAGCAATGCTTGAACTGAAAGTAAAGGAATGTAATCAAACGTCTTATCTTGGTTGGGGGACCTATTTGGGGTCATCCTTAAATTAGATTATTAACCTTCTGTCACAAGCCAGGCACTCTGTGTTACTGTTTGCAAAATGCGAGCTCTAACCTAGCCTCTCATTCCCTCTCTAGAGTCTAGACCTTGCTCTCCTGAAATGCAGACTGAACTCAACAACTGAGTCATAGAATACTTCCTCTCGTGGACTCTTAATTGTTTAACACTTAACAAATCCATCTTTATCTATTTCTCCTTCACTCCCACAAACCCAACAACCAAACTCCTGCATCCTAGCCTCTTCTCATTTTTCAAGTTGACTCATTTAACCATGCTCAAAACCTCTCCAATTTGTTTCTCTTATAAAAACCCTTCAGATCACCAAAACCCAAAACAAGAAACGGTAATAATAGAAGTTTCTTGTACTCATTAAAGCCAAAATTGAAACACAACAGAATGGGCTTTACAGTTGCTGGCATACAGTGATGAATCAGAAAAGGCAATGAGTGAATACAATGGGAATTATATTCTGAATGGAGCATTTGGGTTGGCTTTATTGAATATCACATCGAATGAGGAAGTAAAGATTAGTCCTCTTGTGGCAACAGTAGCTGCAAATCCAATTTTCATATCGAGTTTGTTTGCTTGGTTTCCTGCACGGTCAAGCCCTGAGGTCAAGGGGTGCGTTTGCTTTGTTGAAAAGTATTGTATGAGTTTTTGTTGGTAAAAGAAATTAGTGTTTTTGATGCTTGGTCGATTTATTATATAATTATTTCATTTTAATAATTTAAATTATTAAATGAAATATAAAATATAATTTATATTATTTTTAACATATCTTTTCAAATATATTTTTTAAATTTAAAATTTAAAAATTATACATGTTTATATTATTTTATTTTTAATTTTTATTAAATAAATAGAAATTCAAATTCATATCACTTGGTCAAAATCGTAAAAATATATTAAAGAATCATATCTAAAATTTAGAGAAGTTTCGTATTATTTTTACTGTACTGTTTCGTTGCTTTTGTTGTTGATTGTTGGCTGAGAAATGATTGTTTTTGCAGGTGAAATTTGACATTTTATTATGCATGGTGTTCTGCTGTTGCATAGCTTTAGTTGTAATAATTGTGGTTCTTGTTTCCCAAACATTGGCCCGGACTGAATAGTTGGTTGATTTCTGTGCTGCTCCTAAATTGGATCTTTCATTAGGCTTAAAGCTCTGCCGGAAGCTTAATGAGCTTGATATTCCGTGTCGCTCCCCCCCATGTTCAATTGGTGTCACGGATGGCTTGATTCGCTCGAGGGAAACGGGTAAATTTCAGGATCCAGTAAGATCAGCGGGTCCTTTTAAACCCATTTTTTCTTGCTCATTTATCGCATAGGACGTGTCCTATGTGGATTACCATGAAGTTTCTACTGCAATCCTTCCTGCCTTTAACATTTTTCTTTATTGAAGAATGATTAGGTCTTGTCTTTCACGTCGATCTCGTACATTTCCTTCCCTAACGTGGGTCCTTCGCATGATCTGAGGACCTGTTTCAAGGCCATTTTATCAGTCAAGGAAAGCTCGAGGAACTTCCTGGACATACCCATCACACGTTCTTGCTGGAGCTTCGCGTGTGTTCGCTGCCAAGGTTGCTTTATTGTAACCTAAAATACGGTGAGGCGACTCAGTTACTGGCAAGTAATGTAATCATTTTTCCTTTTTATGTGTTAAAATATCAAATTACCCCTCCTCTTACCTCGTAATAACCAAAAAAAAACAAAATGAAAGTCGAAAGAGCCCCTTCGTGTCTAGTTAAAGAAGATTTATTTTTAAAGGTAATTTAATGTTATAAAAATAAAAATCTAAAAATGCATTTTGAAGCTATTTGATTGAGTTTTTTTTTTTTAATAGCAACAATGTCATTTCACATATAAAAGAATGAAAAGACCAAGTTGTGCGTATTTATTTTCATAATAACTCATAGACAATGGACCGTCACGCTGTTCAAATGAATAATGTTTTATGTAGCGTTTTTTGCCCAAGAATTGCTTTTTGTTAATTTCCTGCCTGGTCGTAGTGCAAGTGCTGTATTGTGTGAACATGCATTATTTCCAAAACAAACGCTCCTCGCTCAGACCTCATTCTCTCTCTTTCAAGTCTTTCTCTCACTAAAAAACATGAAATGGATCTTTCCGGGATAGAGGACATTTCCAAAGGCCAGAAAATCGAGTGGCGGCGGATCTTGAGAACGGCAAAATGTGTTGTCGGATTCCTTCATTTGAAAGTCCTCAAGGTTTACCTATGACGTTTCTCCACGTCCGTGAATGGAGGGGTCCTGGCAGTAATCTGTGACCATACATGTGTTCAAACCCTATTCGTCAATATCTCTCTGTCTTTGATTCCGTAATGCTAGTAAAATTCAAATAGAAGACGCGTGTCTCTAGAAGATGTTTTAAGAAATAAAGTCATACAAACTCTATACGTGTCCACTAAAAAAAACATGTCTATGCACGTGTCCCGCTAAGCGCATTAGGGTTTTTCTTACTGGACAATGTTTTTTTTTTAAAAAAAAAAAGTATAGGAGTCAATAATTGTTATAAAAAAAAAAGTCCTCGGCAACTTTAACCTCTAGGAGGGCAAGTAAAACTCATCAAAATGCAATGTGTTTGATAATACAGTATGTTTATTTTTTTAAGTGATTTTTAGTTGAAAATATATTAAAATAATATTTTTAATTTTTTAAAATATTAATATATTAAAATTATTAAAAAATATTTTAAATTATTAATTTAATAATTTTTTTCAAATAAAAAATACCTTAAAAATCATAAATTAATATTAACTAACATATCTATAATATGAAAAATTGGCTCGAGTTTAACTTTTGATAAGATATATGCATTAAATTTGATCTTAATGCTTTCTTTGAAATAAATCTATTTGAATTTGAATTTTGGTAAAATGAATTTGATGTTTTTGTTGAATATATTAATCTGGCTGGCTTCAAAATAAACTTGAAAGAGATTTAACTTTGTTATACAAAAAATACTTTAATAATGTCTTCAACTATAAATAAAAATAGTTAATGATTAAAATAATATTTGTTTTTGTAATTTAATTATATTTTTAAAAATTTGTATTTTTTAAAAAATATTTTTAGATCATTTGATATGTTAATATTAAAAAAATAAAATTAAAAATTATTATTTTAATATATATTTTTAAATAAAAAAATTTAAAAACAATATTTATCACATCACACCACCAAAAATAAATCTTTTTTTTTATGTGTAATATCCGGGTCAGTTTACGCGCACCACGACTAATCCACATGGTTCACTGAACATCCTGGAAGCCCAGTAAACAGGTAAGGCACCGTAGGTGGGTGTGTGTTTGTTAGAGTGTGTTTGGAGAGCACTCCACAGTAAGAACGACAAGCGAACAAACAGCTCGAGCTCTACCTCCACTAGACTAGTAGCTTGTAGGTATGGCATGATAGTAAAAAACTAATAATAATAATAATAATAACAGTTAGTATGTATTATGTAATATAGTAGAGGAAACTCCCTCTTTTCTTTGGCTCAATTGACCAAAATACCCAAAACCTTGGTCGCTGTCAAAAAGGCACAGGCGGCTGCACGCGCATTTTCTTCCCCTCTCTATCTCTCAAGGCTGAGGCTAGCTGGATTTCCCTCTTTTCACGATAACGAACACATCAATCTTAGACAGTCGAAAATTTTAAAGCTCCATTTCCTCCTCCTTCCTCTTCGGTTCTTCCTGTCCTGGTAAGAATCCCCATCTCTCTCTCTCTCTCTCGATACGTCTCTGTTCGTTTATGTCTCCGCTGTAATTCATTTCTTTTCATGATCCCCTAATCTCCAACCCCTGATTTTGCTCTAATCTTAATCGATTAGACCTCAATCCAAATCCCTATTGTTTATTTTCCTATTCTAGTGTTGTTTTTTGATCATCTAAATATTAATTAGGTGGTCATTAAAGAGAAAATGGGTAATTTCTTGTGATCTTGTGTGTATTGGGTTCCCGTAAAATCCAAATCTTTTGTCCAAAAAATCTCATTCTGCAAGTAAATAAATTTTAAAAAAAGAGAGAGAAAAAGGATGGCTTCGGGTGTGGCTTTAAGTCCAATTCAAAGTGAACCTGCTCTTTCCTTTAATTGCATGAGTTGGAAACCGGTTCCGTCCCTCGATGAGTCGATTTTGATTTATCTCTCTGTTTCGGGGTCTGTGATGCCAATGCGGGTGCTAAAGTCTGATTCCATTGAATCCGTGAAGTTGCGGATTCAATCTTATAAGGGTTTTGTTGTAAAGAACCAAAAATTGGTGTGTGGAGGCCGGGAGCTTGCCCGCGGCAATTCCCTTGTTCGTGATTATGGGGTCACGGATGGGAATGTTCTGCATTTGGTTCTTAGGCTTTTGGATCTTCAGGTTATAAATGTTAGGACTACAAGTGGGAAACTGTTGACATTTAATGTGGCGCGAGAGAGGGACGTGGGGTATGTGAAGCAACAGATTGCAAAGAAAGAGAAGGAATTTGATGATCTTGATGAGCAAGAGGTTGTTTGCGAGGGGGAGCCGCTTGAGG
This sequence comes from Populus ilicifolia, assembly GCA_015708895.1. Classification (NCBI taxonomy): domain Eukaryota; kingdom Viridiplantae; phylum Streptophyta; class Magnoliopsida; order Malpighiales; family Salicaceae; genus Populus; species Populus ilicifolia. Next base: position 1,945,202 of record SRLM01000333.1, read on the forward strand.
ATCAAAGGCTGATTGATGATGTATGTAGATATAATAATAACAACAATGATGCAGCAATTCATTTGTTTGTGAGGAAATCATCAAAAGTTAGGGCTAGGCCTGTGGAGAAGAATTTTGAATTGGATATTGTCGCTTCAAGATTGAATGATAGAGAGAATGTTAGCAGACAATATGACACTAGTGAAGAGAATGATAGGAGAGGTTATGAAGGTGATAGAGGGATTGTACCGAGAAAGCCTCCTGGTAGGGATTTTTCATTGGAGCCTATTATTGTTAATCCCAAAATTGAATTTCCCTCTGCCATCTGGGATATGGTTAATGCTACCATTGATGGATTGGATGTTGGATTTGACCCGATCAGATCTATGGAGGGTACAGGAGGGGCTTATTTCATGCAGGATTCATATGGAGAGAGGTTTGTTTCTGTTTTTAAGCCAATTGACGAGGAACCTATGGCTGTGAACAACCCTCGAGGGCTGCCATTGTCTGCAGATGGTGAAGGTTTGAAAAAAGGTACAAGAGTTGGAGAAGGAGCTTTCAGGGAAGTTGCAGCTTACATTCTGGATCATCCAGAGAGTGGACGCAGATCTTTGTTTGGTGGAAGTAAGGGCTTTGCTGGGGTCCCACCTACACTTATGATCAAGTGCTTGCACAAAGGTTTCAACCATCCAGAAGGTGTAACCATCAAGATCGGGTCCCTGCAGATGTTTATGGAGAACAATGGAAGCTGTGAGGATATGGGACCTGGGGCTTTCCCATTGAAGGAAGTCCATAAAATCTCTGTGTTGGATATTAGGATGGCCAACGCAGATAGGCATGCTGGGAATATTTTGTTGGGCAAAAATCAAGAAGATGGCCAGACTCTACTGATTCCAATTGATCATGGATATTGCTTGCCTGAAAGTGTAAGTTTGCAATCTGCTTTACACCATTTATGTCATCTCTCTCTTTAGATTTAATTCTTGCTTGTTTCGTTATTATTCTTTTTCTGTTTTGTTTCATCTGATTTGAGTTTGCCATGAAACATGTCATTTCAATTGCAGCAGTTTATGGCTGGGCTCTCCACTAGCATTATTATCATCATCATAATATATTATTTGTTTGCTGCTTAGTTTTTCCAAACATAATCATGTAGTTTTTGCTTCCTGCAGTTTGAAGACTGCACGTTTGAATGGCTTTATTGGCCCCAAGCTCGTCAACCTTATGACTCCAAGATCATTGACTACATAAAATCACTGGATGCTGAAGAGGACATCGCCCTTCTGAAGTTCCATGGATGGGACTTGCCAGTTGAATGTGCACGCACTCTCCACATATCCACCATGCTCCTGAAGAAAGGAGTGGAGAGGGGGCTCACCCCTTATGCCATTGGAAGTATAATGTGCAGAGAGACCTTGAAGAAGGAATCTATTATTGAGGAGATTGTCCAAGAAGCACAGGATTCCACGCTTCCTGTAACAAGTGAAGCTCTATTCCTTGAAACAGTATCACATATCATGGATCGCCGCCTTGATGAGATTGCTGAATTAAATTTCTGAATTGTGTGGATTTCATGGGTATATATTCGTGAATAAGTACATGCGTCATTGTACATATGCATGGCAGGGTCCCACCATTGTCTATATATTTCATTGAAGTAGATTACCTTCATTTCATCATTGATTTCATATTCTTTCATGACAACTAGTTGGATGTTTTCTGATTGGACCAAAGAATGGTCGTGATTCTTTATGATGGATATGACACATTTTCAAGTATTTTTCTTTTTCAACTGGTATTGAGGATGAAGAATTTCTCAGTTATGTTCTTTCTCCAGTTTTTCTATGTAAATATATGATTGATGGTGTTTGTCAACTTATAAATTATGCTGTGTTTATATTTAGTGTTGGGAGTTATGGAGCAGGTGCGAGCTGGTCTTGTCTTCTCTGTATTTTGTCTCTGTGAACGTGTCGGCTCTTCTTAAATCGTTTCTTCTGGTAAATTGTATTCCCCAGAATAATCAGGTGGTAGAGGATATAATTAGTGCTGAAAGCGTGTCTCCCCTAAAATGTGGTGATAGCGTTTGACAAGTACTAATCACCACAACCTTTTACGAGAAGCAGCATTCAATGTTTCTTGTGGGGTAATCTCTGTTCTCTGATCTTTATCTTTTCTCCCTTCGATCTCTCTATGCCCATAAACAATCGTTCGATGCAAATTTAGTACATCCAAAGTACCAATTTAAGATCGGCTCAGCTATCATAGCAGGTGCTGGATCCAAGTTCATTACAGAAGATTCCTTGAGTTTTCATACCAATGTTGCTGCCATCAGAGATCAGAATCAAGTGGCAAGCCAGCTGCTATGGCGCAACCATTTTGAACATTTGGATTGGCTGCTGATATTGTAGAGCAAGGCATTTATCATCACATTTACAATTTTGGGAAAACCCAATAAGGTTCAAAAAAGATTTCTAATTCACCAGCTGCTGGGTCATGTGTTAGGATTTTACATGTTAAGCATGTATCCAAATTTATAATTGATATTATTTTAAAATTCTATATACTAGTAATAAAAAATATTTATGTTTAAATTAAAACAAATAAGGGTATTTACTTATTGAAACATTTTAAAATAATAATTTTTTTATTATTGTCAATAATGAATTATTTATCTTTGACATCACCTTAATTTAAATATATTTCTAAATCAAGATCTTTAAACTAGAAATTATATAACTTAAAATCTTTCAATAAGATGAAACTAAGGTCTAAATTTATGAAGAAAACCAAAGCATATAAGGAAAATAAAACATTAAAATATAAAGTGAGGAAAAGTAAAAAAATATAAAAAAAAACTTTGTTTAAACTTTTCCTTTAACCTAAATTTTAAAAGTTAAAAAGTTAAAGAATTAAGCCATTAATTAACCACTATAAATTAAAAATTAAATTTAAATATAATAATCATAATTATGAATATTTTTGCTATAAAAACTATTTATATTTGTATAAAATACTTACTCAAGAAGGAAAAAAATAGATAAAATAGTAAATAATAGAAGGGTGATTTATTCAGATTCTCATTAATGTTTGAAATTGTATTTTAAAAGTGTTTTTAAAAAAAATAATATTTTATTTTAAATTAATATTTTTAAATTATTTTGATATACTAATATTAAAAATAATTTTTAAAAAAATATATATTTTAATATATCCTTAACATTCATTGATTGTGAATTTGTTTTCCTCCTCTCTCCCTGTTCTGGTACAAACTTTTAGCTGCAAGTGACAGGAGTACACTCCTGTATTCCAGGAATTCTCTAATATTGCTAAGATGGTCACACGTGGCAATTCTTGTAGCTAAAAAAGAAGATAAAACGCTGCGAGTAATAAAAAAATGTAACGACCATTTTTTTAAAATCTGTTGTTGATTCTTCTTCACCCTTCTAATCCCTTTTTTTAAAATTAGTAGTTGATTCTTCTTTTCTCTTCTCATTCATCCCCATCTCCTCAATCAACCTGCAACAGAAATGCAGTTCAAAAAGACAGAATCTGGAGAGGGGGGCTTTGGTGAAAGCGCGGGGTAGGCGGCAAGTGGCCGGGAGAAGAGAGAGAAACTGAGGATAGAGAAGATGAGAGTAGACGACTAAAAGAGAAATCCTGAACTTTCTATATACACGGCTAATAACATAAATATAGTATCCATTACAAACTTCAAGAACATAATGAAACCTGATATTTCAAACTTTAAGAACAAATAAATCTCAAAACTTTCTATATACACGGCTAATGACATAAATATAGTATCCATTACAAACTTTAAGAACATAATGAAACCTGATATTTCAAACTTTAAGAACAAATAAATCTCAAATCAAGTTTAACAAGGTAGAGTTTTATCCATTACACTTCTGAAACCTGACTTTTTTCTTTTGGGTTTTACTTGAACCTAAATTATCCATAAAATATTCTACCCATTCGGATCGGTCTGAGTCCGTATACATCAGGTTCAAGTGAAATTATCATCTCTATGGGTCACTAAACCAAAGCAGTGTCAGGTGCTACAGAGGCAGAACAGTCCTTAAGGTGCATATTCATGCAAACTTGAGAACCCAAGAGAAAGAGATTCTTTATTGAAAGTGGATTGAGGTAACAAGGAAGTACGGATTAGCACCAGCTCCAGCTATGTCCAGATCCATCTTCAGAGGCAAAAAGGAGTAGAATTGGACCTGTGCCATACAAAAAGACTATAAGAGCTCGATGCCAAAGATTTCCCCACCATCTGTGCAATTTCATGCAGCTGCAACACGCTGAAACAGACTGATTTTGGAAGAATATGGGTGGCGAGCAAGCAGGATCGGAGAAGATTCCTCTGCCTGTAGCTGTGTGATACACGTTATGAAAGGCTCCACGGGGTCCTTGATTTCTTTCAGCAGTTTATCGCTGTTACCCGTCACTGAATCTCATGTTTAGGCTGAAATCTTCATTTCTTGCCAGGCTTTCTCAGCTTTCGCTTCGACCTCCTCCTGAAAACAGAAAAATTAGGAAACGCAAAAAGGGCTTCTTTTTTTTCTTTTTTCTTTTTTTTTTGCAAAATTATTCAAAACGTTTTGTTATCTTGTCCCTCAAGACACCATCCTCAAATTTTTCAAATCTATTTTTTGGCTGCGGCATAAGCCAGAATCAGAAGTACCTTCTTGACCTGGTTGCTTGGCTACCAACACCAAAGACACCTTTCATTAGCGAGTTTATATCAACAGATCGCTCTCCCATGAGCTTGTCATGGTATATCTTGCTACCAATTTCAGCAACTTGTTCTTCAACCTCTTCTAGCATCTGGTCAACATTCAGCTGTAGCTCCCCTTTCCTGATGACAGTAACGCCAAAACCATTTGCTTTGGCTTCCCGAAAGGCATCCTATCAAAGATAAACCAAGTTTAAAACGACAGAAAACAAGATTTTCACATCAAAGCAGTAAAGGATTCATGAACAAGAAAACACAACCCCATAACCCTTCTACATGAATTAAAAACAAAATCAGACATCTTGCAGTCAGCAGTCTTGATATATTCTCAACCTACAGAACAAAATAACTAAAAAGCACAAGGTGTTGTGAACAGGATTGTTTTCATCCAAATTTTTGGTTTATTAGTTGCGAGTGCAGATGATATTCTTCTGGACTCCAAGTGCAGAACTCAGAAAAACCTTTATAGATGCATTCAGAGAATTGTTGATTCAACACTTGCAAATACACAAATGCTCAAATGGTAGATCCATTTTAGCAAGCTAGATGATTTTCAAAAGGCAGCTAATAAGAGGGTTTGGCTTATCCCTTTTACCACTCAAATGAACTGTGCTTTATCCTCTCTCTCTCTCTTCAACTTCATGATTCGGTCAAGAACAGGAATTTTTATATTTGGAAACAGAAAACCTTTACCTTGGGTGGCCTAGCAACCACAAAGGCATGGCCAGTTCCAACCATATCCATGTGAGCCTGAATAATGCAACAAAGGTTTTTGCAATCACCAGCATCCTCAAATGCGATCACGTGACATGGTTTAGGTTCCAATTCAAGATCTGCAGCCATCTCCAATGAATAAAATCCTATTTTCTGCTCTCCATTTTCAATTGTGTATAATTCAATGCACTGGCACAAAGAAACCCAGGTAGTTAACGATCATGCATACAATGTCATGTGCATGATCTTTAATGGACCATGTAGCATCAGCAGACAAAGAGTAATGTTTATCGTACATGATATCTGATGCCGAATTATGTACTAAAGTAAAGATAAAATCAGAATACTAAGAAGTGCATCGCATAAATGTTATCTTAAAAAGTACACTTAGGATAAGGAGCAAAACAATGAGTTTAACACGGTATTATCATCTTAACGTGCATTAGCACCGAAAAAAGAAAAATTATCCTGACATGCCTACCTTCTTTGTTTGAATGTCACAAAACTTCGACAACCACAGAAAAGAACAGCAAATGAATATTACACACTCACCAGAACATGTGGAAGATCTAACCACCATAAGTAATCTTCTTCTTTCTCTTCTGCATATTCACGGTACTTGCTCACCACAGCTTGTGGTCCAAACAATTCCATTTCTCTTTTTAGCTTGTTGATTTTCTTTTCTATTAACTTATTTCTTTCTGGTAGTTTGGTCATCAGATCAGCTGCTTCCTGTATTTCCTCTTCAGTTATCCATCGATCCAAATCCTTACCTATATCCTTCATAGTAGATTTAACTTCTGGATCTGACTCTGCATTATAAGATTCCAAGAACCCACGAGACCATTTCTTCGTGTGTTGCCAATATTCCTTTCCTGATTTTTTACCAGATCTAACAGAGCCATCACTTCCTTCTATAACTACCTTTGAGTTTTTTGAATCCATGCAGTTTAACTTCCTTGAAGCATAGTTTGGCAAAGAATTGCCAACACTCTCATCAACTGATGATTTATTTGATTTCTGAAGTATGTTGTCTTCATCTTTCTTCACAGGGTAAGACGCACCAGCATTTGTGGAGGCAATTGCATTCTGTTGTTCAAGGAAGTTGTCAAGGAACTGAGGATTCTTCTCTAACGGTGGCCCTTTCCATCTTGGTATAATTTTTTCTGGGGAATCATATAAGCTGACACCATCTGGAGAAAGCAGAACATAACATTAGCTCAAGTTCTATAAGAAATTCTGAAAGTGCTTTTCATAACATGCGGCATTAAACCTAACCAAATTACACAAGGTGAGGGAGATGCTTAACCGGCTATCTAACTGATATAAATTTTAAAATTTAATCATTTTCTCTGTGAAAGGGTCCATTTAATTCATAACATGAAAAGTCAAGAAATAAGATCGTCTAAAAACAATTAACCACCTGCTCCATAATCAAGATTTTCAATGCTTGAGTGGAGATATTCATGCACTTGAACCAACTTTTCATTCTCTTTCTCAACTTTCTTCTCAAGACCTTTGAAGAATTTAAGTTTGTCTTCAGCATCCATCTGATAAAATGGATCTCGCCCCGCTAACTCGTTTTCTCTAACTTGAAAAACAATGTCTCTAAGACCATCATCTTCCATCCACTCAAGCTCATTATCATTTTGACTATACTCAAGCTGTGTTATATCAATACTTGAATTCGGGTGTTGACTTGCTATTTCTTTCGCAACCTTGTAGTTTTCCCTAAATCCCTCCCCGATCTTCTTTACTATGGGTTCAACTTCGTCAAAAATTTTCTCAATCCAGTTTTCTGTCCCTACAGACTGTCTTCTCTCTGTAATGCTGCCATTAGTGCCGTGGTTTAAGGAAGTTCTGGGCTTTTGAAGATCATGCACTCCCTTTTGGTTCTTGGAATTGTCATTCTTGACTGGAACAAATTCCTTCTCCTTACGAGTTAAGTCTTCACATGGATTTGCAGCAGGCCCGGACTCTGATATTCTGCCTGAAATGATTGGTTCAGACATCTTTTCTTCCACTGCCCCTCTTTGGCTTGTTTCCCCGCTAAATTCTTCGTCATCGGGAATCCCCAACACAGAAGTACTTTCCTGCACTGCGATAAATTGTGGTTCTTGGATATGTTTGACACCTTTTTTGGCAAGAAACTCCCTAGCTTCTTTGACAGACCGTATAACCCTTGGTTTTCGTCTAATAGACCTGTTCTTTGACTTGCATGAATCACCATCAGGAACATCAAAAGAATGGATAACATCTCCACTGACCATTGTTTCCCTATCATCTGAAAAATTTATACTTGAAGTGCCAGATTCTAGCATGACCTTGTTCTCTTCAGCAGATAACTTAGGATGGTATCTAGTATCATCACTCTCCGTTTCATTTAATTTTTTCTTCACTCTAATTACATCCACATCCCTTCTGTCTACTGAATCTTTATTTTGAGTTTCACTAGGAAAACTTGCAACCTCTTTGTGCTCGTCAACCTTCTGCATCTCACTGAATGGCTCTTCATTCACAGGTTGCTTTTCTTCCATACCCTTGTTGAGTTCTCTAGTCTTACTCTCCCGGACTTGCTTTGCCATTTCCCTAATTGTCTGGATTTCACGATCAAAATCCATTGCATTAGTAGTTTGAGAATTAGGACGATCCACCAAAAGCAATTCATTTTTTGAGGTTGCCTTTGCTTTGAATATATTTTTCATCAATTCTTGCTTATCCAACTTGGGCCTTTCCGTTAACACCACTGGTGATTCCAAAGATTCTTGAACAACTCCAACTCGACCCTTCTCCAACATCTCTCTCTCCCTTCTAGACTTTATCTTTCTCCTCATCATTTCCTTTTCCAACTCCGTGCATTGCTCCTCCTTATTTCCAAAACTGAATAACTTCTTCACAGCCCAAATTGCAACAAAACCACAAAACACCATCGTCCCAACTCTCGAGACCACAGGAATAAACTCCTGTTGATGAACAACACCATGAATTCTGTTAAAAAACCGAGACTCCACCCCATCAACAACAAACTTGGCAACAGAACTATTCCGAGGAATCACATTTCCACCTCTCTCCATCTCTCTAGCTAAACCTTTCGCATACAAGATTTTTGAATTCTCCTCTGTCAAATCCCCAACTTCTCGCTTCTCATTTCCGCTTCTCTTTAAAATCTCATCCTCGTTAACTAAAACCCTCTTCACATTCCCCTCTACATCATGAAAAACAGTGAAAATGGGAGCAGACCCAGTACCCCAATACGCGGTATCTTTACTATACTGATCGACCCACTTGTCCAACTTACTCAGCAAAACAGAATCACCCAATTTTTCCACTTTGTTTTGCCCTCCTATTAAACTGTCTGATTTATCAACATCAAACCCATTACCAAAATCACTCTCTTTTACACTAACACGATCCAAATTCTCAACAGAATTATTTCCATTATCAAAGCTAAATTCTGAGTTTTCAAAACCATAGCTTTGATTTTGAAAAGTAGTCTTTTCACGCACCTGTTGATCATCAATGAGCTTTTTCCTAAGTGAGTTTCTGCGATTACCAGCGGGTCGACCAAAATGAGCTGAAACATGAAAGATTCTTCTGGTGGTAGAGAACGGTAAGCATGAAGGAATTGAGAGGAATTTGGAAGGGGTTTTGGTGTTGCAGCTTTTGATGGAGAATTTAGAAGTGAAGAGGGAAGTGGAAGAGAAAATTAGAGGCTTGTTTAGCAGGGGAGGATTTAGAAGCTCCATTAATAAAGAAAAATACTAAAGAGATATAAAATAGGGGGGAGAGATTTTTCTGGGTTTTTAAGCCATCGCTAAAACCCTTCCCTTGCACAAAAATAAATGGTTTGTCCCTGAATAATTTTCCTTTATCTTTTTCACATCGCCACCAGAACGACATGGTTATACGCCGTTTTACGTACTCGCCTCCTTTAAAAATACCCCATACTCCTCCATCCAAAACAGGAGTATTAGTATGAGCTTGTTTCTATGTGAGGTCACCTGAGTTTGTTTCAAAAAAGATTTTTTATTTGAAATTATTTTTTTATTTTTAAATTGTTTTTATATTATATCAAAAATATTTAAAATAAATATTTTAATACTTTTCAAGTAAAAAACAACTTTTATCATAATATTAAATATTATTTATGAGTTAAGCTAAGCTGCTATCCTATGGAATAAATTTATTTATCAAAACATTATGTTTTTCAAAAATTTTATTTTGAAAGTTTATTTTTCTAAATAAGTTCATATCTTATTATATTATTCTAATTATATATATATATATAAACATTAAAAGATGTGGTTAGTGGACAAAGCGTCCTTGTGACCGATCTCATAAATTATAGAGTAAAATAAAATAAAATATTGTTTTGGTAATCAATTTTTTTTTTCTCCTTGATTGATGATATATTGTTTTTTATTATTAAAAAGGACAAAATTAAAAAATAAAGCATCAAAATTGAAAAGGCAGCGAAATAGATAGCAATTTAAATGTTTATATGAAAAGTTTAATTAGCCCTCAAGCTTTCCAATTTCTAGATTTTTTATCTTTATAGTTTTCTAAAATTCAATTATGGTCCAAAACTTTATTTTTATTATTTTTTTGTCCTTAATTTGACGAGAAGAGAGAGTTATTAAATTTCATTGAAAGAGGGGGGAAAACCTTAAATGGCCTTGGATTCCAAAGAAATAGGGGGTAAGAACTCGGTTAGCATTAATTTTAACTATAAAAAAATTTAATTTTGATGTTAATAAGTTTTATTTAATAAAAGAATTTTCACTTACGTGTACTTGAGATAATAAATTTGAGCTCAAGAATGATTTTTAGTTTCGGATTAATTTTTTATTTTTGAACAACTCTTTGTTAATTTAGATTCGTGAAAGGGTTTGTTTTGGTCTATAGAATATTGCTAGGTGTTGTGGGGTAAAAAATTACTGGAAAACAGGTGGTTTGTCTAGAATTCGCTATGTTAATTTTTTAATATCCTAGGTGATCGGTGGCGAAACCAAACTCAACACGTCATGCTCCAAACCTTTAAAAAAAATAAATTAAATGGACGGGTGTGTAAGCCTATCCTTCATTTTGATCCCAAGATTGCTCCATCAAGCCTAGACTTCTCAGCTCCTGTTTAAAGGCTTTTTTAATATTTTCAAACTTCATTTAAATAAAATCAATAAAATTATTATTTTTTAAATCATGCACAGATAAAATTGTTTTTTATAAGATTATGTGTGGATAATTTTCTTTATCATTTAACTTCTTTTATAAAAAATGAATTTTTTTAGTTTGTTTTCCATGAATTTTTTTTTTAACAACCCTAGTAATGGATTAATCTAAGTTTATAGAGGTTTTGTTGTTTTTTAATTATTTTTTTATTTTTTTTCATTAATATTAATTTGAAAATCAACTTTCATGTTTTTTTATTTCTTTTCTACATAGTAATTTTATTTCCATGATGTATGTTTGGCAACTTTACTTAGATTTACATATGCCTCTATTTTTTTATTTCAAATTGAATGTTTTTTTTTAATATTTGATTTATTGAAATTAAGTTTTTTAATTTATTATAACTTGTTTTATATAAAATTAACACAATCTCATGATCCAGATCATATGTTATATAAATTAATCAAAATTTATCCAAGTATATTTAATATATTACTATTTTAATATTTTTTTTAAATATGTATTATCTATTATGTCCCTATCTAATTATTTTAAAAGTTTGTCATTAAAAATACATTAAATTTTGGGTTAATGATTCTTTCTTTTTTTTCATAAAACACCTTAGCCATAGCCATGTTTTTACTTTTTTTTAACAACTAAAAAAATAATAACCTGACTCATCTTATAAGTCAACATCTAGTTTTCTTCTACGATACCTCAATAAGAAACTTGCTTTTTACTTCTTTTTTTCTTTTTTCTTTTTTTGAGCTGTTAGCCAAAGTGACTGTCTTTTATTATAATATGTGAAAGTCTTAAAAAGCCTAAGATGAGGTGATTTAGAGCTTTATCAAGTAGAAAGGCAAGCTACAAAGGAAATTGCCGCAGCTGGTAAAACCATTGAAAGGCAAGGCCAGGGCAGATTTATCAGTAAGTTTATTAACAATTTATAAAGGGGCCACCGGTATTGTGCATGAGGATTCTTAAAATGATCAGCATTTTAGTAACAGTATTACAAGAAATAGATCGCACAGTAGAGAGCAAGAAAGTGATAATTAGCCTAACTACAAAGGTTGGGAATGCATGCCCCACCTTCCGGGTTCTGCTGTTCTTTCCATATCCGTCCTGTAACTCGCAGCTTTAACTCCTTCCTATCTCCTCCAGAAAAGAAAAGTGCCATGTTACGTTGTATAATAAGTCCATCATGGCTGTCCCTAACCTTCCTGTGGCTATCTCTTATACTCCGTGGCATGCCTTCCCAAATAAGTTTCCGACCATTTCCCCCAACCTCCAGGCTGTAGCTGTAATTCCGAGCTTCTGTCTCATCACCCATGAATCTGAGGAATGCCATATAAACAGGAGCCATCCCAAGCTGGAAAGCTTCAAAATGAAGGCAGAAATACTGGCCAAAACAGTGGAAAACCTAAAGCAAAATGATTAAAAACAGAGTTCGGTAATTGCCAAAGTAAGAAAAAGTATCCTTGATATGAAGAATACTATGCTTTGCTATGCCACTTAATGAAGCACATATAAAAAATATTGAGCATTTCTTAACTCAATCCATCTCTAGTATGATATAAAAGAGTCCCGTCTGCACTTGGACCAGTGAAGGCATCAACCAAAGAGAATGCAAGCAAAACATAAGCTCAAGATTACACAGCTGACTCACGTACCATCTACATTTCAATTTAGTCTACACTAACACTTGTAATATTTCACTTACATGAAATTCAATATTTATTTGGAAGGATGAGAGTTAAGCAGCATAGCCATCATTTATGATCTCTTTAATGAGAAGATCAAGGAATGACATAAGTTCTTTGTATAAATGGCACATGTGACTTCACTTGTTGCATGATCTATGTTTGGTTACCATGTCTTAACATGATCAAAAGAACCAAAACGAAGCATGTCATGCCCTAAATTGATCAAAAGAACCAAAACGAAGCATGTCATGCCCTAAATTGATCAAAAGAACCAGGAGAGAGAAGCGTTTAATATGCATCCAGGTATATGAGTGAGTGAATAGCGATCAAAATTCAAGTAAATAAGATAGACATATTCTTACTGTTAACATCCATGTTGCATTTTCTACTTCACGAGGATTAGACTTGACATAGCGATGGTTGAAAGTACACCCAGAATGCATGTCCACTTTGTGATCATCCCTCAGATGAGTAACAAGGAATGGGATATCCCCAACAATAAAACACTCTGATCCAGCATATGGACAGTTATATGGCCTAAAGTTGCACAAGTTCTCATGTTTTAGTTTACTGTAGTATGGAAAAATCTCTGGGCATCCAAGTGACATGTATTTGCAAGGTAGCTCGAGTGATTCAGCTACTTTTTCCAAAGCTAGACATCTAATGTCACCAAGCTCCTGTCTACAAGTGGGACACCGATTGTGTACTCGTGCTTTACAGGTTGAACAGAGTGTATGGCCATTGTGGCACTGCAGAAACAGCAATACGTAAACAAAAGCCAATGTCATCTAGGAAGCATAAGAAATTTTGGAAGCTAGCCCAAAGCAATAACAATAAAGAACAAGGATAGCTGCTTCCCGCAGTCAACAGTATTTATAAGTATAAGTTTTCCTAGGTTGCATGGATACAGTAAGATAGTGTCTACTGTATACAGGTAAACTCCCACATCCAACTATAAGGAAGTCACCAGACAGTTCTCAACGGCCCAGTATCCAACTAAAATTCATACAGGCCTTTAGATTTCAAACTTTTAACGTTTTTAGCTGAAAAGCTCCCTGCTTACTGCAATCAACTGCCCCAACATATAAATGAAATCGAGGTCATCACGCACATATGAATGGTCATAGGTTCTTAGAATCATGTGATGCAGGCATCTTTATTTAGTTCTTCAGGTTTCGAAGAGTGAAATTGCAATTAATTTTCAGAATCTTATACCGCTATAGCTGCCCAGCACGTGCTCTAGCACTCTATCCAATTCTCGCCGCCGCCATGTCCTTGCATCTGTAAAAGCAGCGCCAAGCACAATACCCAAACGATGGATCCCATATGAATCTTCACGTTCGCTACAGAGGGTACATCAGTAGATGTATTTGCTAAATCCTTTGGGACTATATTAAGGTAACAAAACCAGCAAAAACCTATACTCTACAAAAGTCAAAAAACCAAAAACCTTCCGGGGCCATAAATAAATATACCTCCAAAATTCACTTAGCTGCACAGGCGCCCGGCGACTTAAATCTCCACAACCCAACCAATTAAACTAACAGGCACAAATCCTAATAAAACCAAGTACGCAATTTCCACGGTTCAACGGCCCTAGCTATAACCGATCGACAACAATATAACAAAAGGCACACCAAACCCGCATCAAGCATTCAACAAATTAAAACCCCAAAAAGGAAAAGGAAAAACATATGCTAAAAAAGAAAGAAAGAAAGAAAAGGGGGCAAACCTGATGAATAGGAGGGTACATAGAATTGGTACAAACGGGGCATTCAAGGAGCTCATGAACACTAGTAGAGTGAAAAGAAGAAGCCACAGTATTAGTATTGTTATTGTTATTGTTATTGGTGGTCGTGGTGGTGTGTGACTTTGAAACAGAAGGGAAATGATGGAGATGGTGGTGGTGGTCGATCCCATCGTCATCTGTTAAATCTAAGGATGGCACACATTCAATGCTATCCAATTCCATTCCTACACCACCAAAACAACAACTTTCCAATCAAATTTATAGCTGCTGCTTCAACTCTCTTCCGGGTATTTCCAATCCACCTCTCCTTATTTATTCAAAGAAGAACACGACGAAGGAGATGTTGATTTCTCAAATTAGAAACACAAGGAGAGGTTGAATTGAATCAGCAGTAAGATCTGTTCGTGTTAAATCAACAGGGGTGCTTTTCTTTATCGGTGAGAGACGGGGGGAGGCACTATCGAAATTGTAAGAGACACTAGATCAACATCAAACGGTTTCAAGCAAGAGAGGAAGGCAATGTCAGAAAAAGTTTTAGATAGGAGATTACATTAGCTGGAATAGTAACGATAGGAGGTAACTATACTATGATTACTAGATTATATCATTCCTTCTGTTTTAATTTACTTATTTTACCCCACTGCTGTTGTTGGCGGTAGATAATGGTGGAGAGCTTGGAGGCCAGGGGGTGGGGGGCCCATCATGTTATACTGAGCAAAGGCAGTTCCAACATGGATGGCTTACATTAACATGAAACACTGAAAAGAAAAGAAAAAAAACAGATCTCCTCCAGTGCTTCACTGTCCGTGAACCATATTACTATATTTTTATTAAATTGTTTGAATACCCACAGCAGGAGTGGTTATGGCGTATGTATAAACCAGTTGCTATTTGGTGTTACGGTTCATTCATGTTTATTTTTTATTTTTTATTTTTTTATTTTTTATTAAAAATAATTAAAAAATTAAATTAATATTTTTTATTGTTTTAATTTTCTGATATTAAAATTAAAAAAGAATTAATATATTTTGAAGCAAAAAACACTTTAAAAAATAATATTTACTACACCGTTAAACAAACATGCTTATGAGATTGAGAATTGGAAATTACACTATTTTCTTTAAGAAACTAAATAATTTTTTTTCAAGAAAAAGGGATGTGTGCACATAGTTTGCAAAAAAATTTGACCAGATTTACTTACTTTTCATATTGGATATTGTTTCTAAATATTTTTATAAAATTTTAATTTAATTTTAATGTTTTTTTCAATTATTATATAGTTGATGTGAAAATAATAATTTGAACTAGCAATAAATTATTCATTAAAATTTTATTTTTTATTTTAGTTAAAAACCTTGTGTTTATTAAGATAAAAATGAGATATTTTAATAACAAAATTTATTTTGATGAAAAATAATATTTTAAACAACTGTATTTTTAGGTTTAATAATGCCAAAAAAAAAACTCAAAAACCTGGACTTTTAATGTTTAAAAAACTTTATTCTCCTGACAGTTATTAGCTCTGTTAACTGGTGTGATTCTTTAAAAAGAAAAAAAATTCGTTGCATGTTTGCTTATTCACCACTTCTAGGGTCTCATATTTAGGGGACATCAATTTCAACATTTCTCAATTTTCTCTTATGATGCCATGACGTCATTAATGAACATGTTATCACACACACACACACACCTTCATAAATAATAATTGGGTTTGCACTGGTTACTCCTCCATTGTTATAACAGAACCAAAAAAAAAAGAGCATTTTTTTTTAATTGTGGCAGACCTGGTTATCTTGATTATACAGTGATGTCGTGTGAGTGAGCAATGCTTGAAGGGGCAGACCTGATCCATACAGTGGCTGTAATGAAATTCTAAGGTCGTCTGGGCCACTTTCCATTCAACTCAACTTAAATTCAATCCCTTCAAGCTTGCATGCTTGATGTTATCGAATGCTTCTCCTCTGTTCCTCCATATTATTTCACTCCGATGTATAATTCCACAACCAGATCCTAATTACAGGTGCACGGCCACCTTGATATCGCGGATTGCATGCATTAGAGTGGGCAACGGCTAACAAAATAGTCGAGATTGTCCCCGAGTATTTAGATTTCATGGTTTAACAGATCCATCAAGACACCGGCATGCACCAAGAGTGGTAATATATTTGTGGTCTCTGAAACGTGGACAGATTGTCATCTATCCTCTGTCATCATGGTTAAAAAGATGATTTAGAATGATAATGGGGGGGGGTGGCGGGTGTCGCGCTTGGTTTCTACGTTACTTCAAGATGAAAGAACCAGTATGCGCAAAAAGAATACAATTCCCCCTTTGTTACCTTTTTGTCTGCCTCGATAAAGAACGTAGCCAACTAAAATAACGGTTTTGATTCTCCCTCGTTTCACAAGTACCCAAACATGGTAACATATCAAAAACATCAGTTCAGTACCTTTTCGACCTACCAGCAATTCCAACCGCACTTCGAAAGACTAGTGTTGGGGATTTTGATTAATTTCTGACTTAAACAACCTGTTCGTGCATGCTCAATTTTCCAGTATAACCAAGCCATGAATCATTGCATGGCAAGACACGCTACACACCTAATTCCTGCCATCTGAAACGCGTGCAACGTGCAGAAACAGGTATAGGATTGCCTATCGGCAACTACAAGTCTACAAGTTCATATTCTGGGAAACTCATAGGTGTGAATAATCTCCAATGCTCTGCTTCTTTATTTTTGTCCTGTGATTAAAATATCTCACAAAAATGTTGAAAATTTATACAATCACAGAACTTTCCAATTAAAGCATGCAATTACAAGATTTCTTACAGAAGTACTCATCTTTCTCTGTTCTGGAAGGCCTACCAGCATCGAGTAGATGCGCACCATCACAGGACATGCAGAGCAGAATTCTTCTGCTTCAACAGAAAACTGAAACTGTTTGTCGGTATGAACAAGACTATTCGTCCATTGCCAGCATAAGTATCTTCAGATGCTTGGTCTTTAAGAAAGCCCAAATCCCAAAGGCAATATCCGTATTCTACCATTGATTTGGAAAGGCTTCTCTATAATTGGCATCTTCACCCAGCGTCAGCTGCCTTGTCATTGCATCACTTGCCCTTGTATTCAAAAGTCTCTGAGACAATCTATCTTTTGTGGTTACTTTCTTGCGCAACATGGATGCGAGGGCACCTTTCTTGTTTCTAGCCAACAAACTGTCCCCACTTGATGCCTCAACATTGTCCCCATAAACTGAAGATCTTGAAGTTGAAGCCACTGCAGCATCCCTCAGGACAGCTTCATTGTGTTCCCGTATCTTTGCAAGCTTAGCACGTTTCTGTGACTGCTTGTCCATTTTTCTTTTCCTTGCTTCCTCATTATCTCTGTCCCGAACGTTCTTCACAGCTTGTTTGGCTAATTGCTCTACTAAATCAGTCCCTAAATCAAGAGTTAAATCACTTGTTGAAGTGCCTTGATTGATAGGATTTCCTTCATCATCACGGGGAATGATGGGTCCATGAAAGGGGCAAACTCTCAAATCTCTTCTCTGACAGAGCCCACCCTTCCCTAATCGAGCCCGACATGGCTGGATTTCAACTCTGTCTTCTTTGTAAATAGTTGCATGTAGGTTTAATTCAGCAATTTTCTTTGCTGGAATAACTGCATCATGGTCCACCCTACCCCAGTGACTTTCAAGCTCCAGGCCCCTGTGGTTGGCTAAAACATCCCTGTTTGAACCCCATGTGTCCAAAAAAGAGCCCCACTCTATCACTGGAGCCACAGTCATCAGCTTGCTTCGAAGCGAGCTGGAATCAGTTCCACCACCTTCAGAACACACAAACTCATCGCGTTTCAACTTCTCAGTACTGCATTCAGAAGGGTCATTTTTCACCTCTCCAGAAGTTGATGGTGCAGCAGAATTTTCGTTTTGCTTATTGGGTTCACTAAAACTCCCAGGGTCAGTTGATTCAACTTTACCCTCCTCCCAAAAATCTTCTTCCTCTTCTTTTTCATGCTTTGTAACGTCTGGAAGAGCACAACCTGATTCAACACATTTCTTCTTCACTGATTGAAGGTGATTTCGGATGTCAATGAACTCCTTGAGCATAGAATCTCTTAATCTCATATCTGCCACTTCAACCCTGATTAGAACAGAGATTCCTTCTTGGACTGAAACCAAGTGCTTGGTTACTAAAAGCTTGTATAACTCCCTCAATGCATCAAAAACCACTTTATTCTCACTGTTCTCACAAACCTTCTCCCCCTCTTTCAATGAATCAAGCCGGAGCTGACGCAACTCCAAAGGACGAAACTCTTCAAAATCCTCATCATCATCTAGATCACCAAGCACAACATTGGCCTCTTTATTCTTCACAATCTCTAAACACTCCCCAATCTCATCAACTGTTTCCCGAATTTCCTCCTTCAACGGCACTAAATTCTCCTTCAAAACCTCAAACTTCTTAACTAGAATCTCTTTCGTCTTCATCTCCCTTTCCCTCCTCTCCTGCTGAACTCGAGCTGCATTAGCCTGAACATTTGGGAACTGGAGCCGGAGCGTGGTTTTAAGGTAATCAAAACCTAACCTGATCTGTCTGTAATGAATTCCAAACGAAGAATTCCATTTCTCCAAGAATTCAATTGCTTTCGAACGCAAAATAGACGCAACAGCAGGTGGAGCAGGAAGGGGATGGTTTCTTCTAAACCCCACGCTCAAACTTAACAACTGATCTAAA
This sequence comes from Populus ilicifolia, assembly GCA_015708895.1. Taxonomy (NCBI): domain Eukaryota; kingdom Viridiplantae; phylum Streptophyta; class Magnoliopsida; order Malpighiales; family Salicaceae; genus Populus; species Populus ilicifolia. The sequence goes on from SRLM01000333.1 coordinate 1,963,993, forward strand.
TTCTCAACGACTAGAGTTCTAAACAGCTTTGATCGCATAAATAGCTCATCAATTATTAGAAGCGTCAAATACCTAACCTGAAAAATCACAATTTATTTTTCAATTTTGAAGAGTAGATTTTGCCCTAAAATTACACATTAAAAAATGACTAGTGATGAAATAAGATGACAATGTGAGGGGGGAAACAAGCGGAAGGGAACCTGAGAGTGGTCGCGTTTCATGAGATCCATTAGGGTTTGGGCGGCGAGTCGGAGCTCCGAGTCAGAGTATCGGACAACCGCTTTGATGGCTTTGAGGAGGCGGGGGTCGACGAGAGCCGCCGTGGAATTGGTGGCCTTTTCTATCAACGCCCTCACTTTTCCGCCACCCTCTTCCATCTCCATTAATCCCGCAGCGAAGTAATTAATCAAGCAAACAGAATTCTGAAAACTCGCTCCAATTATCTCTCTTATTTCGTACATCTGCTTTGTTAGGGTCAAAATTCGCTCCAAGTCAAGAAGTCGGTTGGTAGTTGATTACCGACTGTGCCCTCCTTTGTTGAGTTGATTTACATTATTACCCCCTTGTTTTGCCAAAGCTTCTGGCTGAGTTCACACATTGAGGATGAATGATGACTGTTGTGGTAAACTCGCTGATAGATGAAATTAATTGATGAAGACTATTACGGTAACTTTGCTCTCTGTATTTTTTTCTCCTCTCTGTGTAGCTTTTTAATTGAGAAAAACTCTATAGGATGTCAGAATCTCTTTTATTAAAATAAGGAATTAATTTCTATATTTATTTAAGAAAAGTCATAAAATAAAATAAAAATAACTATTTTTTACCTTCAAATTTCTCCTTTCTTTTTTTCTTATTCTATGTGAGATATAAAATGGCTTGTTAAGATATTTCTTTTATTACCAAATAAAAAAGATTAAATTATACCATTTTCTTTTTTTCACAGCGAACTACTGTTGTAGATCCTTAAACTCCAACTCTTTATATTACAATCATATTTGGGAACAACAATATAGGTGTATTTTAAAAAATATTTTTTTTTACTGCTTTAATAGATTGGTATTGAAAATAAAATAAATATATGTATATTTAAATAAAATATATTTTTAAAAATAACTATTATTACATTATCAAAACACGTTCGTTCTCTTACAGCACACGGAATTATAAATGAGAACTCCTACGAACATGCTCTTTCGAGACTCTGAATGTTCTTAATTTCTAGGAAACAAAATAGATAGAGCAGAGGAAGACTCTCTGCTTTCGCTCTTTCAGCTTGCAGTGAAAACAATTACTTCGCTCATTCAATCGACTCTTAACGGTTTGCCCTCTGCAATTCTCGTTTCTGGCCCATGGACCCACACCAGAACCCGATATTCTTGGAACTGCTGCTCATGTGCTGTATGTGCACCTGAAATCATGTAGCTGGTGGTAGGGTTGTTAGAGATTATATATACAAAAAAGTAAATTTAATTTTTTTTTTAGAAATTTAAAACCCCTGTTAAATAAATTTAATTTTTTTTATGATTTATATAAAGATCATTGTAGATTATATATTATTTTCAATTTTAAATAACTACTTTGATATTAAGTTATTATAATTCATGAATTCTTTAATGTTTGCCTCCTAGAAATAATTCTAAATTACTAATAAAAAATATTTTAAATCATTTAAAAAAATAAATTGTTATGTATTTAAGTGTTAACTACTTTCTTTTATGTGTTTTTAGGCGTTCATTAACTTGTATAATTCTTGTGCATTGAAAACTAAAAAGCATGGTATTTTATTTGCAAGGAAACTTAAAAACTATATAACTGGTAAAATATTAATTTTTTTCCTGAATAACATCACATATCAATTCATGATAATTTTATAAATTTATTTGATTAAATTCTTGATTTTTTATGTTTAAAATTGTAACTTTTTATGTGAATTATATTTTAGTCTTCGATTAAGTCCAAATTGTCCCTGTATATGTGACCCATTAGATTCATTAATAAGTTGACACGGATATAAATTATAATTTTAAATAAAATATGATTAAATAAATTAAATAATTTAACTTGTTATTAATTTAACAATAGGTTGATTTGTATTTAAAAATCATGTGTGATATCTAGCAACTTGTAATGATATCTTAAATATTAAAAAAGTGATAAGTAGTTTGACCTAATCTTTCAATAGTTAGTCTTTTAATGTAATTATCATTTATTCATCAATAATATTATAATTTACATATTATAGCATGGAAGTCTTTTATACCAAGTCATGTTTGTTCTCAGCACCACAGTTATTAATTATTTGAATAGTATTTAAAACTATTTATAAATCTCATTCCATTTAGTGCAATGATCTTTAGTCAATATCACATAAAAACAAATAAAATATTTTTTTTTAATTTATATAGAGTAATGAATAATATCCCAGTTACTTAAACATATTTATATAGTTCACGTTATACCTACTATTTGTTTGTTTATTGTCTCTAATTAAAATAGCATATAGCATGATTAAAATATAATATTTTTTATATAAGATGACCTAATAATTTCAAGTATAATAATTATTTACATATCTATAATATAAGTTTCTCATCAACAAAGATAATCTATTCAAAAAAAAATATACAAGTTAATTTAGTATAAACATTATATAACAAATATTTATATATTAGCTACAAGCATCCCTCACATGTCGATTTATAATAATTATTTCATTACATACACGTAAACACATATACAAAACACAATATAAAATAATTTTAATAGTTGTAGTTAATATCTAGTATTAATAAAATATTGATTATCAAGATTTTAAAATAATACTTTTAAGTAATGAAATTTTTATAGCTATAAAAACTTTATAATTATACTTGTAAAATATTTTTGTTCTAATAATTTTATGTTTTAAATTAAATATTAATTTCATTAATTAAATATTTAAAAAATATTTTAAAAAATAAAATATATATTAAAATAAAATCAACATCATTTATAACTAAATAATTAACTAAGTGACATGTATACCACCATCCAGCTCCCATAAAAGACCAGGAAGACAACACTGCCCCAACTCCCCTGGGATTTGAAAAATTCATTACCTGTCCATGTTTTTCTTTTTTTTCTCGCATGAAAACTGGTAATAAATCACCACTCAAACAAGAAAACCAATAATCAATAATAACGCTAAAGGTATTGATATTGTTTTTATTAAAAAATTTAGAAGATCACCACTTCCTTTCCTCACCCCAGCAATTTTACCGAATCATTAGTGAATGTTAAAATATCATTATCGTTGATAAATATAATAAATTTGAAGTTATTTTTAGATTACACGAATTGATTTTTGTGGAGGTGAGTATGATTTATCTGAAATATTTTTAATATGTTTTATATTGTATATTATTATTTTTATTTATTTAATAAGTTTACATGTGTGTTGATTTTTGCTAAAAATTTATTTTAATAAATAAATTTATTAAAAATAACTGAGTAAATAATCTGTAATGTTATATTAAATAATTTAATTTTTATAATTTTTTATTTATCATTAATTTTTTTCATTAAATTATCATCATGATATAATAAAC
>SRLM01000333.1:1967939-2045323 GCA_015708895.1 Populus ilicifolia
TGACAGTAAAAATAAATTTAAAAAAAAATAAAAAATAAATATTTAAAAGATAACCTTCGCCTAAAATGTTAAAAATGCTACCGACATCAAATATCATATAGCCAAACATCCACACCATGCTTTCAGCAGACAAAAATATTGAAATGCTTAGGCATGAATAACAATGTTGTTTGTTGCACGTGATCACTGTGAGGGGAGAGGATCATAGTCAACAAGAAGTTGAATCCGCTTATGTATAGCCAGCCATACTAACATTAACATGAAAGCTAAAGGGTTGGAAAATTATTGTTCGTCCATTTCTATTTTATTATGAATTACAATAATAATTTACAGGATATAAAATTTTTATTTTATTTATTTATTTAATATTTTAATATTAAAAAATAAAAAAATATAAGTTTTATAATTTATTTTATCTTTTTATAGTGTCAGAGTAGTATGTGAATTTATCAGATTGACCCAAGTTACCTGATTTATAAGTTTGATAAGATTTTTTTTAATTGAACTTAACTTTGTTATCATCTATTTTTTTCTCATGTAGTTTTGAAAAAAAAATCCATGTTATTAAACTTTATAAAATCTATCAACCTACTTACAAGTTTAGCTCGTTGACATGATTCGCGAGTTTAACTCTCTTTTTTTCATGAATATTGGATTAATTGAGAACTCATATAATTGGTCTAATTTTACTTTTTACAATGCTATCATAATCTAAAAAAAATATTTTAAAATTGGATTAATGTTTGATTTTATGATCATTTATTTTTATTATCATATAGTTAAATAAAAAATATAATTTCAATAAAGTTTATTACTTAGTTCACGGGTTTGAAATGTTTGTCCAGGTTACCTAATGATAGGTTTGTCCACCAACCAAATATGGTTTTTTTTATCTTTTATTTTTTTAATATTTTTTTTAATATTGTCATTTGATATTATATTTGCTAGGAAATAGACAACATTATTTATTTTTGTTTATATTCTATAGTGTTATCATGATTTCAAATAAAATGTCTATTTTAGGCTTGGTACTCGATTCTATATAAATATATTTCTATTATATAGTTAAATAAAATAAATTATAAAAAGAGTTGTTAAACCCAGTAAAGTTCATGACTTAAGTTATGAGAGGACTAAAATTGATACAATATATCATTATCTTAATATTTTTTAAAAAATATTATTATCCCGGGGTTTTTTTAAAAGTTAAGTCATGTTTTTATCAATCGTACATATCATCTTTAAATATAAAAAATTAACTAGTTTAAGTCAAGTCAGCTCCCACACAGTTTAATTAAAAATTTGAGTTAGTTAAATAATTATGATGAAAGTTTTTAAAATTGTCTCACTTTATTAAATTTAATAATACTATAAAAAAAAACTCTATGAGCTATTACCTGTACTTTTTATATTTTTTTAAAAGTGATGTCATTATGGTAGAACATAACCCAATCTTAAGAAATAAAATGTTGAGGGCAAAACAAAAACTAAAATCATACAAAAAGACTTGAAATAAAAAAAGATTAGAATCAAAATAAAAAATAAATTAAAGGATAATAACAAATTTGTTATTGAAGGATTAAATTGAAAACAATAGTAACCTCAACAAAAAAGATTTTTTAAAAAAAAGAGTTAGGATTAAACTGTAAAAAATAATATAATGTAAATTTGGACTGAATAATAAAATTAAAAATCAATAAAACTTATATAAAAAAAAGTTAAAAATTCATAAATAAAAAATATAAAGAACAACATGAATATATATACATGTATATATACATGATAAAAAAAGAGAAAAAAAAGATGCCGAATGTTAACTTTCTAAACCTGTAATTTGAATAATTAGATTATGAGCACCATATATAAAAAGATCATGAAACTAATCATCAACAAATAAAACATTAAAGAATAAAATAAAAAATAACATGAAAAATTCTAAAAAAATAGTAACTAGAGGAATAAAAGTGAAATTGAAATAAAAAATAAATCAGAGAACACTATAAATGTTTTGACTGGACAGCTAGATTAAAAAGAAAAACAACCCCAGCAAAACAAAATAAATCAAAAGAACAAGGATTGTATTTAAAAAAACAATACATGATAAACTTGGATTGAATAATAAAATTAAAAATCAATAAAACTTTTAGAAAAAAACTAAAAAAAACGAGAAATCAAAACAACAAAAATTAAATTAGAAACAAAATATGAAAAATTGGAATTAACTGTTGGATTGAAAAAAATACTATGAAAAGGCCAATGAAAAAAAAAAGAAAAAAAAATAAAGTCTGAAATTAAAATAAAAAAGAACAAACTTGTATTTTTTTGTCGAGAAAAGAGAAAGAAAAGATGAAAAAAAAGGATTTACCAACAACAAACTTCTTTACTACCATTGACATGCCTCGTACCACAATAATATATATTCGATAACACAATAAAAGTGTTGGTTTTGTCGATGGAAGGTACTGCACGAGCCACCTAAGTATCTCAAAAACCTCTTATACCCTTGTACACCGTAAGCATACATTAATAATTTTATTTATTAAAATAATAATAATCCAGGTCAATAAAAAGATCAGATCACTCTTTATGTTCACGTGATTAACAAAAGGAAACTATTTGAAAAAACTAAAAAGCCCAGGTTCCTGGTTTATTTGTCACTGATTGCAAGGGCAAAAAAGACCTGATTAACCTTAGCCAATAACTTTATTTTTTATTAAAGAATTAGGATAATTAAATCATTTAACTGTTTAAAAAGCTATAAAAAAAACTTATGCAGCCATATGCAATCATCAAATAATTAATGAACTATGTAAAAAATTATAATATCCTAAATCCAAACCAGTTCTTTAAAAAAAAAAGACAGTTTAAAATGACAAAACAAGCCGCGAAAGTCAGAATAGTTTTAAATAAACTCATCCATGTTGGTTTTTTATCTAGTATATTTTTATATTTGAAAATACTTTTAAGAAAAAATTGATGGTTCAATTAAATTCAAATAAAAATTTATTTTCATGCTTCAAAAATACTTTTAAAATATTATTTTTTATCTTTTTTATTTTAAAAAATTAATATCAAAAATAATTTTTTTTAAAATAAAAATATTTTTTAATATATTTTTAAACCCTTTCCAGATTTTTTTTTTAATAAAACAAAATATCAGATATCCAAATCGATCAAACATTGCGAAGTAATGGATAGTTTTTTTTTGTTTGGTCAAGTTTTTGACCACTACAAGTAATCAAGAGTAATCCGAATTGCCATGCAACAACCATAAAACGTACATCATCCCAAATCCTGCCTGATTAATTTATATATCTCCCCTCCTTCTTTACTTGTATTGAAAAATCAAGAAAAGATATTTTTATGACACCCATAATTTAGAGAGAGAAATAAAAGGGCAGGGAAAGAGCTTTATCCCTTGCCAAAAGCAGAAAAAAAAAAAAAAACCCAGTACCCTTAAACCAAAAGCACGCATCACAAACTCAAGCGCATCCACGGGGAGCAAATCCGACCCGTGAGGTCGCCACGTCATACACAACGCGGAAACCTTGTTGTTGGATATTTCCAATTATTGACAATCCACTGGCTGTACCTGCAAACGCAAAGCAAAAGCTCCCACTATTATCCACTGGTATCAAATAGTTCGACGCCGGCAATGACACGTCAGCACCTCTAAAATGTAAAACCACCGTTGGCACCTTGACCTCTGTCTTCCCAGACAAATCAAAACATGTGTCAAACAACGAGAATTCCGGTGCCCGTTTCAAATTGGATGCTCCGACCCGGAAAGCATCACGTAGAGCCACGTAAGCGGCCCGGGTCAGTCGGGTCACTGACGTACCGGAATCAATTATAACGCCGCCGTTCCCTGTAGAGTCGAGCTTGAATAAAGAAGCTGAGATCCCAGAAACACGTATCCCACCGACACTAATCCCGAGAAGCTCGAGATAATAAAAGGTGTCTAATTTCGGGTTCGACAACAATGGAGTGAACCGCGCGGTTCTTGAAATAGCCGATTCACCGAAAACTATAGAAGACGGTCTTGAAGAAGCAGACCGGTCTACCAGACAGTAAGAAAACCTGCTGTTGAACCGGCGAGCGATTTGTGAAGGGAAGGACAATCTTCCCCTACCGAGTCCCAGCAATCCAGCAGCACCAACAAAAAGGCCCTCATTGTCATGCCCACAACCAAGCAACACACGACCAACTTTGGTTCCTCTGAACGTCAGCGTTTCGGTTGAGAACTCACCAACAGTGAACGACCCGTCTCCGTAAGAGACTTGATACAGACAAATCTGTTTTTTCGTGCTGCAACCTGGATAATCAAGTCTCCTACACAAGGGTGACCCACAGGGAATATTAGTGAAGGACCTGGATTTAGTCGGGTCAAAAACCGGGTCGGTTTGAGAGTAACACTTTTTGCATGGAGCACACTGGATCCAGACGATGTCGCTTCCAGTGTCAAGCACCATGTAGACATGTCTTGCTGGGGTCCCTACACCAAGGCGCGTGAAGAACTCTCCACTCCCTTGAGCGAGCCCTGAGATTACAGAACTACTGAACCCAGGGCCGCGCGCACGCGTCAGGTTTGTACCGCCAACGGTTGCCGCAAGGGAAATTAAAGATTTGACACGTGCCGCATCACGTGCAAGTCTCGAGTTAAAGAGATCTTGCGATGATTTGCCTGAAGACAAGGCATCTATGTGGTGTAACTGTACGGAGAGGGAGGTGGTGGTGGAACTGGAGGGTTCTGATGTTGTTGGGTCGGTGAAGGTTTGGGTTCCGGGTTCGGTGTCGGCCCACGAGATAGTGGGCTTGTTGGGAAGGGGGTTGAGGGTTAGGGTTTGGAACTGCAGTGAAGTGGAGAGAGTGGTGGTGGTGGATAGGGAAAGGAAAATGCAGGCGAAGGATAAAAAGAGAGTGGAGGCATTTCTTCTTTTTCCTTCCATTGAATAAGAGAGTAAAAGGAGAGGGGATACACTGAGGGGTGTTTGCATAAGTGAGAGAGTATAAATAATCGGGAGTGCTGTCAAGAGGGCTATCAGCTTTGTCGGGGACTTAGCCTTTTTTTTTTATCATCTGTGTTTTTCTTCCGTGATTTTCTAATTTCTATTTTCTACACAAAAGTCACAAATGTGATTTCTAATATCAGTACACGACGGCCCTCTTGATAAATTTAAAGAATTTAATCGTTTGATCTTTTGTTAAAACTTGAAAAGGGTGTTTGACATTTGCCGTGTTTTTGAAGTTTTTTTTTGTTTTATTTTTAAGTTTTTTTGATATATTAATATCAAAAACAAATTTTAAAAATAATAATTGAAATTTATTTTAATAATTAAAAAATAACATTTACAAAATAGAGTTTCTTTTCTACTTTCTACTGTCTAACTGAATTTTAAAATTAAATATAATTTTTTAAAAAATTATACAGAAAAAGTCAAATAAATAATAAATAACATTAATTGCAACATAAATTTAACGGTGAAATATCCGAAAGTTAGTTTGCTTTTGTTGGGTGAAAGCTGGGCTAGGATTAACGGTGGTTATTGCTAGACAGGTAGGATAACATCTCATGATACTCGAGAGTTGAGGTCAGCCCTTGTGACTTGGCGGTGACTGTAGTCATCCTCCCGCCACCTCGCGTGGCCCCGCCCAATACGTTTTTAAACAAAGTTATTTTTATGCACTGTTTATTCGCTGTAAAATATATTTTTTAAAAATAAATTATTATTTTATATTTAATAATATCATAAAAAATAAAATTTTAAAAAATATTTTTTTAATATTTAATTATATCGTAAAAAAATAAACTAAAAAATAAATTATTAATATACTTTTTTAAGCTTGTTGAAACAACGATGAATAAATCCTATAAATTAAAAAATTGAATGATAATAATTTTTTTTAAAATATAAGTATATAAATAATTTTAAATAAAATAAATTAAAATTAAAATAATAGAGATTAAATTTAATAGATAAAAAAGTTGAAANATAATTAAATAATTTATTTATTTATTGAGATTTTATTTTTAACAACACTGTATTAAAATAAAAAACATGAAAAAAAATAATTCAAGTTTTCAAAAAATAAGCCACGAAAACAACAAGCAAGGTCATGCATTAAGGAAGGGTTGAAATTGTGTTAGGGTAGGGTTGGACTTGTTTTGAAAGCATAACTTAATCAATATACTCCATAGTTTTACTCTAAATTTACTGAAAACTCTTTTAAAACCTTAATTTTTTAAAATATATTTTTAAATCATAACAATAAAACCTATCACAATACTAGATATATATTAAATTAAATTGAAAGTTTTTATACTAAGACTCTCTATCTTTCCTTAAAAAAATATATAATTTATAATATTTTTTAAATTTATTTTTCAAATCACAACATTAAAACTATTACAATAACAGGCAAATATTAAATGAGCTCGGAACTTCTTGTACTTCATATGCTGAGAGCACAAAAATTCATTTTAAAACCATTCAGGATAAATTTATTCCAGGATAGGTTTCTATTTTGGTGTGACAAGCGGCATGGAGGAGCTATCAGTGCAGGAGCTTGATTAAGAAGTTTAAAAAAGAAGGGGCGTCGGAAAAATAAAAATAAAAATTAATAGCATATGGACCTCAGATCTTACTGGCACACCAGTAATGCTCTTAGTAGCCCTGCTCTCCTATCAACAGCATCAAACTCCAGGAAAGGATTTATTTTTTAAAATAATTTTATTTAAAAATATATTAAAATAATATTTTTTATTTTTTTAAAATATTTTTAATACCAACATATTAAAAAAATTAAAAACATGTTAATTTAAAATAAAAAAATAATTTTAAAACATAAAAATAAATAGACTAGTTACGTTTACTTTTATAAAAAGTATTGTGATATTAAATATTTTAATTTATAATTATTTTTTAATTTTTTTGTTTATTTTTATTTATCATTAATTTTTTAAAATTATCTCAACCTTGTGATCTAAAACACACAATAAATATATAATTTAAATATATCTCATATTTAGATCTGAGTTTCACATGTTAGCTTAGTTTTAACCGATGTAATATTTATTTATTTATTATTGTTATTTTATTTTTTATTATATTATTAAATTAATAAAATTTAACTTGGTTAAGAAGTTTCTCTTGCCTATTTAAAAAAATCATCTTTTAATTTTTAATTTGTGAATTATTTTTTTATTTTACACACAAAAATAAATTGTATTAAAATCATGCACACTTAAATAAAATTTTTCTCTAATTTACAAGCTAAAACTTACATTAACATCACAAACATTCAATTTAATCAACACAGAGCATTTTAATATGACAAATCACTTTCAAATAATTAAATCAACCAAACAAGTATCTAAATGAATGTTATACAATGTCCAATTAAACTCCAAACCAAACATAAAAATAGGGTTACACAAATTAGTGTTTAAGATCTTAAAAATCATGATGGAGTAGGACTGGAACAGCTGGAAATCGACAGTGACAGTTGTGGCACATCAACATCACACGCAAGAAAACCACCGTGATTGTTGGCATGTTTTTCCATATACTGGTGAGGTCTGGAGGCGCGTGAAAACCACTGCGTGATACACCAACCTTTCCTCTTTCTACTGGTACCGGTAGTGTAGTCTCACTTCGCTAAAGACGGGAGAGTAAAGGGGTTGAAGTTTCATGCCTTTCTCTCTCGACTTATAACCAAATCTTCTCTCTCTCTATCTCTCTTATTTTTGCCTTTTCTTATTCCTTCTCTTGATTATCTTCAATAAAATGTTACCATGGTTTGTGTTTAGTTTGTGCGTTGATAGCTCCTGAGAGATCGAGGGAGAGTGCTGTAAGCTTGTCTGTGTTTTAAGGGAAAAGATTTTTTTTATTGGATAGAGGGAGAGATTTTTTCATTTGCTCTTCTTTTTGAATATTTAATTGCGAAAATATATCCTTTTTCCGTAAATCTATTCATAGATCAAAACTAATTAACGTGGGAAACAGATCCAGTAACGCAAAACATGTCCACTTGACCCAGCCAAACCCCACCTTGTCGAATACATGCAAGAGTGACATTTCCATGTTCTCGTTGATTATAATACAGAGGTAACCAAAAGCAGACAAGACAGTTTTGGCGAGGCTGTCATGTGTTCACACTTTCATGGAACTAGGGCTTCTAGTATTATTGTTCTTCCCCTGTCTAGCTTTCCTTCTTTTTTTTTTAATATGAATATCGGGTTATATTTATATTAATTTTATAAATTTTGAATAATTTTAAAGTTTATAAAATTTAAAATGACAATTTAAAAAAAATAAATTTATAATCTCACTACTGGTTAAGTTAAACACCAAACATTTCCTGTCTCTTTATTCCTATCTTCTGACCCGCCAGCTTGTCTTCCTTTTTTTGGCCCATTCACAAATATCAGGTGCCCTCATCATTTAAGAACATCAAGCGTGGCAATACGGGGTCATACACGGCAAGTTTTAGAGACGCAAGCGGACGCTTTCCCACCTTTGATCCATAACTTGAAGAGCTTGATAAGTTATTTTGATGATAGGGCATCTGGACATGTATGTGAACATGGTCCTAAATGAATGTACATGAAAGAATTACGAGGATATCCGTACTAGATGCACAAAAGTCTAACGACAAAAATAAAAATAAAATGGTGCTGTCTGGAGGTGTTAGGCTACTTGGGTGCACAAAAGATGCACCCAGGTCCCGGGCATCTACATGTCCAAAATATTCCTGTAACGTGACTGCATATTCACAAATAACCAAACCGACACCCCTCACCGTGCCGACCCCTTCATCTACGAAAATCTTAAATTTGTTGGATACCACGTAAATGAGGAGTGAAAAATGCTATGGCTTCTATCTAGCCATACCCACGGCGCTCCATGGTAATTAAGTAGCAGTAGGTATGGTAGCTGTAATACAGTTGCAATGACATGCTCTCCTATTAGTGCAAAAGGGTCCTCTCTCTCCACCCAGGTCAAACTTGGTGATATTCAAACAAAAGAAAAGGACCTCGCAATAACATCCTTTTCCTTTTCCCTTTCTATAGGTGAGAATGAAAAGGAAAAGAGGACAAAGCAGATGGCCGGGGAAATAAAAGGAGGGAGTGAGGACAAAAGAGACGGCAAGGGAAGCTCCATTCCAAGAGGGTGGCTAAAACCCACTGCCAGAAAAAGGGCTCCGTTGTAAGATGACTTAACACAATAGCAAGTTGAGACGAGCAATAAGTGTATCTTATGCAGAAATTGCAAAATTGCAGGTGAGGCCTGTAAACACTCCGAGGGGCAAGAACTTACCAAAAGCGTGAAAAAAAAGTAGAAGGAAAGAAGAATCAAAAGTAAAGATTTGATTTTGATGTGGCCTCCAAAGCTACCTCAAAGCAAATCAATAATTGAAGAAAAGGTGCAAGTGGCGAGAACTTGGAATTAAAGGATTTGTTTTTTTTGTGATATCATGTTCAAGTCTTTGGTTGCTCGTATGATAACCACTGGAGGTTTACATGTTCGTTAATTTCAGGGCCCGTGGGATTAGTCGTGGTGTGTAAAAGCTGGCCCGGACATCCACATTAATCTAAAAAATAATTGAAGAAAAGATATTTATCTTCAAGGAATAATGCTGATACTGAACGGATAATTTGGTACATACGCTATCAGTAGGTTGGCTCTCTTAAAAGCTTCTTGCTAAATAATCTATCTCCTCTGGGCCAATTCTTCATCATCATCATCTTGATGTTAGGTTGTTTCATTGAAATTCTTTCAGTTGCTATTTGGTATATCTAGTTTTTGATCCAGTCGGTCCATATGAAACTGGGATTGGATGCCAACAGCCCAACCTACTTGAGAAGGCAGGCTTCGTTCCATCTTCTAGGTCTGGGATGCCAAACCACCACATGTGCTTCTTCTTCTTTTCTTTTCACACTTACCTTACCAATTAAAAACTTGTAATAACTAATTAAATCAGGATACCTGCATGTGCTAAATTGCACCCTTTATCATTGCGTGAATTATAATTCTCCAACTGGTACCTTAGTGACTATCAATTCTTCTATAGCCTCGTGGATTCAGAGAAGGTTTGCCAAGCTCAAGTCTGGTTCTGCATACAGATCTGCTAATTGACAACCATAACTACCTTGCTGTCCACTTTAGCTCTAAGACCATAACTACCTTGCTGTCCACTTTAGCTCTAAGATCTATAATTTTCGTCAGCTGCATCATGTAAGTTTTCGGCATTCATTTCTCTCTCCTTTTCTAGTTGCTTAATAGTAAATGACAATGCATTGTAGCTCCAATTCTTTATGAAATTAAGGCTGAGATAGATAGCAAAACCCTTCCATTAACAAGCAGTAAAAACAAGAGGGGCTATGGCACAAGTAAAGTTGCGTTTAGAACCACGAGGATGCAATTTTAAATTCTGAAAGCAGTCCCTTCACACAGGAGCTTAAAGGATAATACTGCTTCCAAACTCTCTTCCAGAACCCACTTTGGTGCTACCCTAGCTACCTTTTCCTGATATGTAGAATTAAGGCAAATATGATTAAAAAGCTTGTCCATGGCATGTGCACCAGCTTATTGACATACAAAAGATGCACTATACTACAAATTCTAACATTAAATATAAAATATCAAACTAATCTTTGACGATAAACATTTCATTTGATCATCAACTTCCTTGAAAAACAAAGGAACACTTTAATGCAATAACCTTCATGTCATTTGGCAATACCAACAGTACATTCTTCAATCGAACATGGCACTACTCCCTGGACCAGTCCCCGCTTTTACCACCAATTTTACGCTCAAGCCGCACATCCGTCATCTGAATTTCTTTAGAAGCGGCCTTGCACATATCATAAACAGTTAGGCCAGCAACCGTCACAGCCATCATTGCCTCCATCTCAACCCCAGTTTTCCCAGATGAGGCAGCTTCCCCTTCAATTTTGACACTGTGATCATCCGGATTCAACTCTAGATCAACACGAACATGGGTTAGCATGATATTGTGGCATAATGGGATAAAGCTGCTAGTGTGCTTTGCTCCATTTATGCCAGCAATTTTGGCCACGGTAAGGACATCGCCTTTGGCCATTTGGTTGGCTAAGACCATATCAAACACCTTCTTGCCAAGAATTACTTTGCAACTAGCAATAGCAATTCTCTTAGTGTTTTCTTTTGGAGACACATCCACCATTTGGGCCTCTCCTGCACTTCCAATGTGGGTTAGCCCAACAGGGTTATGATTCATTTTCTGATGTGCAAATTGGGATTCTTGAGACCCGCTAAAATTTCCACTATGAGAACTGGCGAGTCCATGAGGTTTTAAACGGGATTCTCCAACCGCTTGATTGCTAGAGCCTGCAAATTCACTTGGAGGACATTCACCAAAGACTGATTCCATTTCCTGAAACAAGCATTGGTGTATAAGAAAGAAAGATTGTGCAGCAAAAGTAATGAGTAATTCTCTTGAGAGAGACTGAGATTAATATCGAAATGCATTAACTATGTTTTTCTAGATGATTGAAGATTTTCATTATCAAAGGAACAAAGTAGGTGCTCAGCCTACCGCAAGAACATTACAGAGGGGTATAACCCTGAACAACTGGGACAGCAGATGATTTACACCTGACAGATTAACAAAATCCCAAAACAGATGGTGACAGAACCTTACCTTATTCATTTCTTCAATGACACTTGAAATATCATAAGTTTTGTCAGTACTAAAGAACCTTCTCGAGTGGGGCAATGCCACTGCAGCTCGCCGAAGAAACATGACAAACAGAGCTCAGTTTCGGCCCTACTGTTGCTAGGGAACAGGAAAAAAACACTCAGACTTTGCCTGGTCAGAACATCATCAAAATTATTTGAAACAAAATAAAAATGAAAAAGAAGGAAAAAATCATTCCATTTCTAACAGAGTTATTAGCATAGTTTATGCAATACTTTCAAGTATAAAGTCACGTAAGACTCAAATAAGCACGCTGTGTGAACATTTGTGCAACCAGGTTCTCGTTCAGGCATTTGTACAAACAGGTCACAAACATAAAACTTTTGTAAGACCAGCAGAGCCGAAAGGGAATTTAGGTGTATTTCGTACCTTCGAAGAGCGATGGTTTGCGCAGTATGTGTTGACGTGGAACAACAAATTCTATCTTGATTCGATGTCAGGAGTGCACTGTGGCTTGCTCTTGGTAATTCTATCAAGATTCTATTTCTTTTGTCGAGTTCGACCAAATTTCAGGGCCGAAGGTGGCTTGCCGGTTAAAAAAAAGGGGCGGGTTCTTTGGACTTCGATTTTTTTATTAAATTTGTCTCCATAGTGTCAAATTAGACTCCATTAGTCCTTCAAATTTCATCTATTAGTCATTAAAGATCCCTCTAACTTGATATATAAATTGTGCAGAAACAAGATATCAAATTCACGACAGTTATTGACTAAAATGCGCTGAAAATCAATATTTGTTGTGAATTTTAAAAATAATTACGAGAATAAAATTTTAATTGATCAAGTTTTAAATTTATTAATTAAATATTATTAGTTTAAATTTTTATAAATTTTATAATTATTAAAAACTTACATAATTATTATAAAATTAATTAAAGTATATGTAAGCTAGTCTGAATATTAGTATTAATAAAAAATATTAAAAATTATAAATACACTAAAATACAATTTTTTAATATTAAATATTTGAATACACACTATTTTATTAGTATTTACTTTTGAAAATCTCATTTCCTCTCCGATATCTTTCCCAAACAATTCGACTAACATTCCACGTTTATCCGGAAAAAAACTTCAATTTTTTTTCTTTAAAAACTATGATTTATCTTGCAAATCTTTAACTCTATCTCACAATTACTATCAAAACCATGTGAAAAACCCATAATTATACGAATCCTGGTTTTTAATTTAGATGCGGAAGTTGGAGTAGGCTAAAGTTTAATTATTTTAGGGTTCGGTGGTAACAAATAATTTTTCAGGGCTTGGGGTAAGCAACATTTCTTTTATTTATGCAGGAGTTAATATATATATATATATATACACACACACATACACACACATTAGAAATTAAAATTTAGTAGGGGATGATGGTGATTCAGTTAAAGTTTAATATCTATTGCATTTAGTTTCATAACTAGATATACGGTAAAAGGGTTAAATCTTTTCTAGTATAAAAAAAATCATGACAATAAAAATATAAATGTTAATTTTATTAACTCGTGACTTAAAAGATGAGATTGAAATAATTTGTAAAAAAAAATTCATAAAATTTAAGATTAAATAATTTAATATCAAATAATAAAATTAAAAAAAATATTGAAAAAAAACTAAAATTAACTAGGGTTAATTTAAACAACAAACCACTTGATTTATACATGTTTAGTCCATGCAAAGCATGTCAACAACTTTTTTTTAATATTAATTAATCTATTAAAATTATAAAAATACCCTATACAAATCTAAAAAAACAAACAAAACAAAAGATTTCCCTGTAAGGTGTTTAGTGTTATAGTAAGAGATGATTATTTTTTTATAAGGAAACAAATTTAATTAAAAAGCTAAACCGAAAGGATTGCATGTGTTGTTTTTCACTGGTTAGCTTGCAATAGTTTTCAAAGAATATCTGGGAATACAGTAATATTTGTTTTTTAATTTTTTTAGCATATTAAAACAATAAAAAAATAATTTTAAATCAATCAATCAATCATTTTTTTGGAAAATAAGAAGTTCACAAAGAAATTAAATAGATAGATATACTGAACGGAACTGAAAATAACATTGATGAAGTAAAAAATAAAAGGGTCTATATTATCATTATTTTTTCTGGAATTGTTTTTCACTATCTCAGCTCCACGGTCAGCAAAAATAAAAAAACGAACCGTGGCTACACACACACACACACCTGTCCTGAAACTATTTGTCAAAAAAATCTATTCTGTTACAAACACAAAACAGAGCCTGTCTGTATTTCATAATTATTATTTTGCTTAAATATTAGAGTATATTTTACTGTGCAATTAACATGTTTCAAAGCAAAAGTTATTATTTTTATAACATTATAGACTAATAATTGAAATAATAAAAAAAAACACGAATTTTATTTGCTCCATATCATGGCAAACCCTCATAGAACAATGCAAATAAATTTAAACAAAACAAACAACAACACAACTAAACAAATAATTAGATTAGGTCTAGCCCACGCCACTATTTGAATAGGTGCATGGGCCTAAATGAAGTGGGCTAAAGCAAGCTTAAGGACTATTCATAAACGAGTTTTAAGGATAGGTTAGAATTGACATGCTAGTCTTATCGAACAATCTTCGGTTTTAAACACCTCGATTTATCTGCAGACCATGAGTAATTAGAAATACGGTGGAAATTATATTTTTTAAAATTTTAATTTTATTATATTTTTAAATAATTTTGATATATTTATGTTAAAAATAATTATTAAAAAATAAAAATAAATTACTTTAATATATTTTTAAATAAAAAAATATTTTAAATCATTACCACACTCCCCAACTGCCCTAAACTAATATCATTTATTTTCTTTAAATTAATTGAGTGAGTGTATCCGTGTTTTTGTTTTGTATTTCCTAGTTACTGATTTGACAGCATGCATAACCTCTTTTAATTCAAAATTCTTAGATTTTTTTAATTTCTTTTAAAATAATGGTATCATTTTTTTTAAAAATAACCCGGATCACAGTATAGCTCATGCCATCTAACTATTAATCACCAAGATATATAAGCCTAAACAACTCGTGTTACGTGTGAATGAATTCCGTGGCCTCTCGTGGGCCTGCACTTACTCAGCAACATCCTAGTCACATTGTTCATAGAAAGTGCACCGAGAACTTCCCTCAAGCTCACAGGCTTTTATGTTTGAGACTAGGCCCGTAAATCTTGGACCAGTTGTTGGGCCTTACGGGCACTGGGATTTGGAATGGACTCGAGCCTCTCTTTTTTTATCACACAAGGAAGCTACATCCCGATGAGGCTGTTGACCCAGCTGAAGAAGGTTGCCGAATGCAGGCAATCTTGGTGGGCCTGGAGGCAGCCTGATGGGTTTATGCTGTGACTTCAACTTGGGCATTTAATTTTTCTGGACAGATGCGGTATGCGTGATGATCTTTATATCATCCTACCTCAAAGAAATAGCTTTTGCATGACCCTCGAATTTCAAACCTTGAACCATTGACAGTAGACAGAATAGCATGAACCCTCTAATCAGCCGAAGTAGTTGGACTAGTTTATCCTCAACTGAATCCAGAAACCAAGTTCAAATCTCGGTGAAACCTCCTTTCGGTTCTCTTTTTACGCAACATTAAACTTTTATCCTCAAATGACCCCCAAAAAAACAGCTGACATTTTCCTGCTCACAAAAGCACAGGTAAAGAAACGCCATTTTCAGTCCCTTTAACTCGAACATTCTATAAGCATGAGAAGAAAATCCCGGTTGCTTGTGTTCCCAACTAGTCCTGCTCGAATCCGAAAGCCAATTCGAGAGATAACTTGAATATTCGCTAAGATAAGCAGTTTCAGAATGCATCTTGCAGAAATAAGAACTTGAATAGAATTCCATGTTGTACAGATCAAAAACATGTACCAAACAGCAGCTGCAGCTTTCAAACCGAGATTGTGACAAAATGAAAGTGAAGAGGCAATATCGTAAGTCCATAACAAGTTCGAGGACACGCAAAGATTTTACTTTGTTTTTAGCATCTAAATTGGCTATGTCAACATGAAATACAAGCAATGGTGTACCGTGAATAATACCCCAATGTAGCCGTGCCCTTTCCAGTGGTTCATGCATGCTAAAGTATCTTCAACACCAGAGCTCAGCTTTCTGTTGGAACATTACCTCATACTTACGGTTTGCCTGAAGAGGCAGCCCTGGCTTTATCCAATAACTGCTGTTCTCTTAGCATATCCTGCTCAGTATTATACTGTTCCCAACTCGACTTCCGGATCCTATCTTCCATTTGATTATAATTCGAAAATAAATCAGATATGCTAACGATTACTGGAATTAAACATAGAAAATTTCCCTGCAAACGGGTGGATTTTACAATAAAAAGGTGAGCAAAAAAAAAAATAGTGAAAGCACGGGTACGAATTGACAACTCCTCGAGTGCATTAACTATTATAAAGCTCAATCACACACATACGCACCCAAAAAAAAAAAAAGACCTCAATGACAAACTGCTTGAAAGGTAATCACAAACTGACTTGCTGCCAAGCGCAAAGAACCCATTTTTCTTGATCATCCCACCATCTAAAGACAGGGCTCCGTGAGTTGTGCAGGAGAGCAGAAAGCATGCCAGCTCTAGTCGTGTATGCTTGCAGGTAAGAAAATAGGTTATAGAATAGTGTCTCTCTGATGCTATGTCCGCCGGCAGTAACACAAAACAACTTCCACTCATCCAAATTGACCATGTTCACCGCAAGGTCAAGAAATCAAGGACTCTTCTCATTTGGTAACTTTGGCTTTAAAAGAGCAAGTATTTTTTTTGTTGTTGATAGTTGGGTATGAAACCACCACTATACGGTCTGTTAATAAGCTGGAGACAATATCTCCATAAGCATTAAGTTATCCAAAAATGTTACCAAAGAGGAAACATAAATGGGAGTTTTGGCCTCATTTATAAGCGGGGTTTGCGCGTCAAATCTTCAAGAAGAATGGCAGTAAATCGACCATCAATTTTCCTCCCATTTGAATATCCAAGGCCATGCATGCCCGCTATGCTATTTATTCTGCCTTCATCATAATTCTCTAAAACCTTAATGCCATCACATGTCTTGCAGACTATTTCCCACCATAGTCTCCAATCCCAAGACATCCTAAAAACTTTTAGGATGTCAAATCTAAATAAATAATTTTAAAGTAAAACTATATTCACTTTTTTAATGAGATTATAAAATCACATGCAAATACGAGAGTAATGATATTCCAAATATCCATCATAGATTAATTTTCTATTTCATAATACTTACCAGGCATTTACTGAGTAAAATTCATCAATTTTTATTTTTTTTATTAATTATCATTACTTATCAAGCTTAAGCCCTTTGTTTTCATGGGCTCATACCCTGTGGATGCGAGCTTCTTCTGGACTTGGACAGAAAATCCCCTCCAAGCCCATAAAGAATAGGTCAAATATCAAAGAAAGTAGCTAGTTACCTATATTGGTCCAGTTGATGATTTCAGGTCTGGCAAAAACTTAACGTGCAATTCATTTATTTTAAAATTAAAGGGTTTGAATTTAAGATTTTTTTAAAAAAAATTAAACACCAAATTTTTTGAAAAAATAAATCTTTTTAGTTAATTTAATTTTTTGAATTCATTATTACTAGCATTTTCTAGTTTTCTTATTTGAATTGAATAGCTTTTTTGGTTTTATTTTTCTATTCATTATTAACAAGGTTTTTTTATTTTTTCTACATAAGGGGCTGGAATAAATTTTGGAAAGTAGAGTCTAGATAAATAGAAAATAAATATCTTGAATGTTTTCCCATGGCTACAGTTTTCCATGTTTTATATCTTTGAAAATAAATATAATTTCATCCCTTAAGTTTTAAATTTTTATATATTAGTCACTATAGTTTTAGATATTTAAATTTCAATCTTAAAATTTTATTTTTATTGTGTATCACCCTTCGCATGCTGAGAGATGAAAAGAAAGTTATTGGAAAAGTAAGATGAGAGAGAGATTTTGACTCCACAAAAAAAAAATCAATCTTGATATTAATTATTTCGTATGGGGTATTTTTATTTTGAATCATGCTAGAAAAAAAAACTAAAAACTAGTGGATTCAATAGCTATAAGCGTACATTAGCTTTCTAATAAAAAACGCATAGAGGATACTATACTATACTATAATATAATTAATATACCATGAACATGCTTACCAAACCCAATATCTAGTAAGCTTTGTCCCCATATAGATGGAGGAGGACATGCCTTGACCATTGAATTGTTGCTTGTAATTAATAGAAGAAATTGTTCAAACACCTTTCCTAGCTGAATCGGTCAGCTATCACGAGCCCCAGCTAACAGATCTCGGAAGACCCCAGATCGATCGCTTAACAAGTCAATGTTAAAGTTGATGTTTTAATTTAGAGTTAGATTGTTTTTACATTTTAAAAATATTTAAAATTTTTAATTTTTTTTTCAGATTATTTATTTTTATGTACTAATATAAAAAATAATTTTTTAAAAATAAACAAATATGATTTTAATAAACTTTTAAAAAAAATTCCCTAGCATAATTGCAAACACATCAAAACATTTAATACAGACTGTACTGAAAGTTTTTCGGATTTGACCAGAGCATGGCATGTTTTTCTGCCTCTTCGCGTATTCGAAAGCCTCGTCCCACCTTGTGTGGATCTTTCAACTCCTACCAAAAGCAAAGGGAGAAGTTTGAAAACAATGAATGTGAGGAAAATGAAGGACCCAGTGAATTGACATGAAACTTTAAAGGAGTTGAATGAGATATGGGCGTAAAAGCTAAAGGCTAATTCAATGTATGGACCCTTGTTCGGCCATATGTTTTAGGCCTTCAGGAATCTGAAATCGCCCCTCTCCTTTCAATCCGTGTGACCGTAGGAAAAGAAAATAATCAAAATAAACCAAGCACATGGTGTTTTTCTTTTTTTGTTTGTCCTTACTATTATGACTACAACGTGCCTGCCTGCCTCGGTGCTCCGAGATGGAAGCCCTGTTTTCTTCAATGAAATGGGTTTCTTATAATACTAATATTCAACCCACACGCAAAGACTTGAATGATTGAATCGCCCTCATGGTGCACACACGAATTTGACACGGGTTCTTGGGCCTTGCAAATCAAGAGAAAATGGCAGTAGTATCTGTCCTGTTACTGTCACGCTTTTCTGGGTGCATTATTTCAAAGTCACAAGTTTTACTCTTTTTTTAAGGGCACACATGCACCACATGATTTTTGTCATCACTTCTCTATTGGTTGAACCTGCTCACGGGCTTTCTGATCATCAATTTTCAATTTTGTATTGCAATTGCATGATGATGGTTTATCATCATCACCTAATACTTTATTAGAGTCCTTGGCTGTGCTGTACGCGCGACAGATCCTTGTGCTCCTATTATTTAGTTTCTCTCTTTGTGTTTTTTTTTTTACTCGACTTCTTTTCTGCCAGTGTTGGAGATACCTCAAAGGCTTTATTGAAAGAGGGAGATAAAGGGATGGCCTAGAATTTGAGAACAGGATCTATTCTTTCCTCCTTTTCATGTGCATCTAAAGAAGCTTCACTTGATTGTCAAGACAACAGGGAAAAGTGATGAAAAGAAAATTGAACTAGGAATCTCTTACAGTTCCACTGCATGTCCTGTTTTTCATTAAAAGAAGACGGACTTGAGCATTTCTTTAAGCAACGAGACAAGAAGGCTGAGGTACAGAAGCACAGCAAGTGCCACCCACTTGCTTGATTAAAACATCAGGATCCATTTTCACGAAGCTTGACTCTTGCCCATATGATAAGAAATGGTCCCCAGTTGCAAGCTTTTTAACATTTTATTCAAACCACAAAACTGATAACGAGCTTCAATTTCTAAAAGAGACTTCTCTGGAACGGCAATGGCAACATGGGATGTCTTTGTTAGCTGCAATTCAATTGTTCCACCAATTACGTCAACATTTGATGATAGAGAATTGCTGGAAACATACAAACACGTTTCCTTCAAAATGGTTATTCTCAAACGAAAAATGTGACAATCTTGAATTGAGAGTCATTGATCACCACCTCCAGGACCTTCCACGCTACTAAATCGAAAACCTGCCACACATAAACCTCCTGAATAAAAGATAATTTTATCGCAGCGAGGGCAGAAAATGAAATTGCCTCACAGAAGACGGGGCTTAAGAGTAGCAGACTCGCAAATCAAAACCTTTAGCATCTCCTACAGCAAATTTTATAACTTGACTTAAATAGCTTGCATTGAGTTCATCTGAAACAAGCACCACTGACAAAAAATACAGCCATGCGATGATAGAGCGCATTGCATGGAAAGGAACAAAAGAATTAAACAGCTAAACATAAAAACAAAACAAGTATATCAGCTAAATAACCAACAATGATACAGTTGGTTGAAACTTAGAAATGTAATTCATCTGGCAAGAATACTTGTAACAAAATATGTATACTATAAACAATCACATAAAATTTGCTGCCCTACTTGGTCAATAGGTAGTTATTTCTCTACTTCTAGCCAGCTCTTTTTAAGATCCCTTGCGGTATATCAAAACCACTGAAGAAGCTTTCAAAAGGGTTCTTCACTACATATACGCCTATGGACTCTATGTCAACCTTAATTCTCGAACTACCCAGTTGATGATGATGAGTGTAAGGAGCTGGATTCGCGGGAAAATGCTGCCATCAGCTTTTCCTTTGTTAGCTGCTCTGATCCTTGAGATTTGATCACAAATGTATGAAATACAGTGTCAGTTGCAGCAGAAAGTTTTGACTCAACAACAGTGATTTGTGCTTCTTTGAATGCTTGAATCACTCTTGATGCAGGATGTGAATCCAACGGACAACTCACTCTTACCATCAACTCATCATGGGAAGCTTGAATGTCGACATCTAGAGCTTGATTGTGACTTTCTCCATTTGTGTTCGCATCCAAAGCTGATGCATCTCTCGAAATACTCCCCAACTTTTCCCTTTCAGCTTCCATTACCTTGAGCTTTGCTTGAAGCTCATTGATGTAAGAAATAGCATCTCCCAACAATGAAGCCTTGTCCATCTTGGAAATATTGGGCACAACAGCTCGTAATGCATAGAACCGCTGGTTAAGCTTCTCTCGTCGCTGCCTCTCTGCCTCAACATGATTAAGGGGTTCTTCTCTTCCATTTGCTGGCTTCCTGCCTCGTTTACGAGGCTTCCGATCATCTGCCGTGCCTGGCCGTTCTTCCTTGCATGAAGCTTCAACATCAGAATGCTCGGATTCTGCACTAAGCGGTTTGCCAATCACAGAAGGCCCCGAAGAGGCTCCTGAAAAATCAATTTGCATTTGCACCTGCTTTTGGGGTTGGTAATGATTGAGCCTAAACTCCTCCCTAGCCCCATTAACCAGCTCTTGTAGATTATTTGCTGTGGCTTGTGAACCATAAACATCGCCTGGGGTCCCTTGTTTCATACCAAAACTCTGTGCCCAACCAGAACCATGAAGGCCATTTTGAGCACCAGGTAATGCAAGCCTAGTACCATTCTGGTAAGCATTCCATGATGGTCTCTCTTCCATTTTTCTGACTACAAGTTTCTCCCTAAAGCCATGCCCATGACCATGATTTGAGTTCAAATCCTGACCAAAAATCTTCGGAACTCCAACTCTCTCCACAATCCCAAAATTTGAAAATAGGGAATTATCATCTTTCTTTTCACTCACAGCAGGCATGGCTGCTGCTGCTGTAGCAGCCATTGGCTTGGCTCTGATACTTGAATTCCGAGTGGAAAACCATGACCTTATTGATTGAACCATTTCCATACTTTCAGGAACAGATCTCACTGACCCTAATTCAACAACGCCAACATCAGTAGCCACCAACACAATTGTCTGAAACCCCGCAGACTTTGCAAGAAATGACCTCACACAATAATCAGGCCCTGGTTTCAAAGCATCAGAGATCCACATATGCTTCCCGGAGGCATAACACTTTCCTGGACCACCTTCTCCATGGGGAAACGAGAAATACATGGAGGCCAAAAAGAACATCTCAGTATCAGTAACCTGATCCAATCCCAAGGCATAATTATCCTCGTCTGATTCTCCAAACAACGTCTGCAGCTTCTGAATAACTCTCTTTCTCATCCTCTGCTGAGTCTCATCCTCATGGCGTATATTGAGAATTCTAGTGACCTCAGATTCTTCACCTTCTTTAGGCTCCCTGCAAGACCCATCCCCCCAACCAAGAACCCAGTCACCAGACTTGGAACATGAAATCTGCCAAAAAATGGCATAGTTCCAGCTGAAATTGGAGGCGTTGGGGCGGTCCACAAGATCAGAGAGTTTATTTTGCAAACTCTCATCACCACACATAGCCATTAACAGATTCTGATTAGCTACAGAATTTGATAGCAAGTAATTAAAAGCTTTAGTGCCTAAAACAGCAGCAACCATGGTCTTATCTTCATCGTTCCATGCCCCACCTCCCACACCCAGTTCAATCTTCATTTCTAGGACACCCAAAACTGAAACTTCAAACTACCGACTACACACAAAGCTTCAAACTTTATTACCCAGAATCAAATCCTGGTACTGAAACCCCTAGTTTCTATTATAGCTAGGGACTAAAATCTAATGCACTTAGCAAAATAAAACAAGCCCACATGGTTTCTCTCGTACAATACTGTATGCATAAATTCAGATCTCAGGAACTCAACAAGTTAAAATAGCAAAAATAAAAAGTTGCAAGGAAAACCCAGAAAAAGTAAAGTAGATTGATGCAAAGAAGAGACAAATTTAAAGAAAATACACACCGGTTGCGTCAGGCAAATTGGGATAGTGAGACAACAATTGGGGTAAGGTAGCAGGATGGTATTTATTCTCAGGTGCTATGAGTTTTCCAGGTAAAGGGACAGGTTTATAAAAAAAAATCCCGGAAAGCAAGCAGAAAATTTGTTAAGTATTTCAGAAACAATAAGGAATGGGAAAAGGAAAGGAAAGGCTTTTTCTCTCTTTAGAGCCAAAGGGTGGAAAATGAGAGAGAGAGAGAGAGAGAGAGAGAGAGAGAGAGGAATGGATTTGCAGTTTGGTGTTCTGCCTTCTTACTCCTTAACTGCGTTAAGGGGACCATGGTTAAGTATAGATTGGATTCAAAAAAGTAACCATGGTTAAATGCATGATTAAATAAAAGAAACCTAAAATTTAATAGTATTTTGAGTGAGAGATGAAAACAAAAACAAAGAAAGAATTGTTGGAGGTTGAGGAGTAGTCGGCAACGATTTTGTGTGGAGCTTGTTTGTTGGTCTAATAAAAGGAGTAAACAGTAGGCTCACCTGGTAACCCTTTTAAAAAACCCTTGCTTCCACACAATCTTTTTTTCCAGACATCAAGGTTAGATTCCATATTCCTAAACAGTCACGGACACCCGATCAGTTTTAACACTTGTTATGTTCTTCTTCTTCTTCTTCCTTACCAAACCGCACCCCTCCGTTACATTCTCAACATTTGTTAACCACTGTCCTGAATTCTTCTGATCCACTGGTTTTTCTTACTGTGTGCGATCCGCTACTTGTTTTCTCGTAGCATAATTTGCATTTTTTTTTCATGGTTTACGCGGCATGATTATTTCTTCTCTTTTTTATTTTCATTTATAAGGAATAATTTCCATGTGTTAAAAACAAATCTGTTATCCAACTATGAGGATTTTACGCCCCCATAAACCGGCCTCGAGTTTGAAATCTAGTGGCAAGGGAGATATCACGGGTATTTTTTTAAAAATATTTTTTATTATTTTAATTTATTATCATGAAAATAAAATTTTAAAAATATAAAAATATATATTATTTTCATATATTTTAAAGTAAAGATTACTTTTAAAAAACATAAAAATAAACTCTCTATCGTCATAGAGAGAGTGACATGGATGCGGAAAAAATCTAACAAGAAATAAAAATCTGCATCTCGTTGACTTCCCATGGCAGGTCCGAAGGAAAAATTCTGACAGCGTGGCTAATCGTTTCCACTGTTCTGTATTCAATGCATTTAACTTCAGCCATGTATTCTTTTACTAATATATCACATTAAAGTTTATATAATTTTTAGTTTTCTGATGCTACATGGCTTCTAATTTACTAGATCATTTACAATCACATCAACTTTAATTTTGTATATGTAATTTAATCTAAATGGATGAATTGCGAGTGGTGATTACTCGTGAAATATAAAAGTTATTTCTGTAATTCTAAACATGAGAAAAGATAATAAGAAATTTTTTTAAAAAAATATACGTGAACTAGTAAATTAGCGAAACTCGTTGTTAAAACCATCATCGAATCACTTGGATCATGTTAATTAATTAACGAGTAACAGAAAATTGTATTTAATATTTGGTATTATGATAATTTTAATGGCTGGGGTTTGAAAAAAATAAAAATTACCCGTTGATTCATCAAATAATTTTAAAATTATAATAGAGATAAAATACACTTGCTTAACTTTTAAAAGTGAAAGGTGATTGTATTTAAATATTTATTATTTTTCATTTAAAAAGTTTAAAAAAGTATGAAAAGCAATATTCGATGAGATAGAATGTACATGAATCTTAATAACCCTAAAGAAATCTTAATAACAAATAAATAGAGCCTGTATGATCTTAATTAAATTACGCAGTGTTTTATATTTTTTTAAAAAAAAACTACGTGATGTTTTCATTCTTGCTTCTTCTTCTTTCTTTTTTTCTTTTTTTACACGTACTGTGTGATAGTTTTCTCGTGTCAATCAAAAAAATCATTAAATTATATAACATTCCTAATTATTTTTAAAAAGCCCTGTATTGATATATTAATTATACTTTCTTTTTCTCCACTTGAATTGCTTAATTCTTTTTTTTTTTGTTTTGTCAGGTAAAAAATCACATTTTCAAGCTGTTTATTTGGTTAAAAAATTCTTAAATTTAAATTATGTTTTCAATGGTAGTTTTAATTCAAATAACATGTCAACATATTACCGTACAGTTACAACAATTATGCGATTTTAGTTTTAATATAACATGGTAGTCCGTGACTGATCAGTTTATTAATACGTTTAATAACATGTTTAATGTTGTAGTTCAGCCATCATTTCACTGTCTTTTAAATATTTATTTTTTATTTTAAAATATATTTATATCATTTTAATATATTAATGTTAAAAATAAATTTTTTTATTTTAATATATTTTTAAATAAAAAATATTTTAAAACTCTATAGCAAACATACATTAAATAAGTATTTAGTTGCGTGATTGCTTTTGTTTTTTAAGCAACAAGAGTAACTCAGCTATTTAGTAATACTTCAACAGTAGATTTTTATTCGTGGGGCCAAGTTAACTTGTGGCACGACCAGAAATTTGTAAGAAGCAGCGAATTGCTGCTTATTAGGTTGTAAACTCCTGAACAATAACGCATGCTTTTTTATTTATGGTTTTTTTTATTTGATGACAATTCTTATTTTTTTTTATTTGTCCAAAATGTTATTAATGATGTTAAAATTAGAGTTATTTAAAAACTTGAAAGTTTTAGAAAATTGTCTCAGCTTTTTTATGTAAAAAAATTCAGGTCATTTCAACTTCTAAAACTTTAGATATGACCAAATTACTGAACAGTGTTTGGGCTGAAGGACAAATTCAAGCTTCTTTGTTATTACAACAATTTAAACTTGAAAATAACTTTTTTAGATCCTGGGCTCCATATGAAAGTTGCAGGCCTAAGTCTTATCTTTTCATTCATATAAAATAGACCTAAATTTGAGATTTATAACTCCAGATATGATCCAATTACCAAACAATATTTCAGTTTTGTTTGCACTGACATCTCTTTTCTAAACTTGGTCATCTTTTTACCTTTGCAATTTAAGTTATTAAAGTCATCAATCAATCAATCCTTTCATTTATACGATAGGCCTGCATTTAAAATGAATATTTATCATAAATTAAAGGTATCTTATGTTATTAGATAGATTATTATAAAACATACTCTAGTAAAAGAGTTATTGACACTTCAAGTGTAAAATGATGATATAAAACTATGATAAAAATACACTTTTGAATACTGATCACACTCTCCAACTAGCTTATTATCAGTCCCCAGTAATCAAAGGATTACAATAGAAAAATAATTTTCAAATTTCACAAAGCAAAGTATTCATCATTTAACTTTCATTACTCTATCCAGATAAATAAACTCTTATTAAATTTATATATCTGCTTAATACTTTTTAATAAGATATTCATAAACGTTTATTTTGTACTTAATATATTAATACATAACTATGAAATTTTTCTTAAAAGAAAATAAAATTTTTGTTATAATATTCAATATTTTTAACTAAATATCTATTTTTTCAAATTAACCTCAATTAAAAAATATTTTTTATAAAACAATTTCTTTTAAACCAATACCAGGATACCTACCCCAGTATCAAACCTAAAATGCAACAAAAGAGTTAAACACGACATTTCTAAACAGGTTTTTCTGTACATAGCATGTATTCACTTTTTCTCGGTAAAATCCCTTATGATATTTTTATATTCTGTAATAACATTAAATTATTTTTTATTTTTTTTAAAAAAAAACAACGTGCAAGTTTTCAAATTATCAATTTCTCTCCTTGCCATCATTCAGACGATGGCTTCCACATTCCACACATGCGCACACCAATTCACGGTTTTTTTTTTTTTTTTTTGGCACAGCAGGTAACAGGCGGCCTTCGGGCGCCCACTTGTCACTGTACAGTAATTCTGAAGATGAAAAAAAGTGGTCCGTGTGCAGTGTCAGAGTCCCTTAATAGATCGGATAGTTGCTATTTATAGAAACACCCCCACCAGACGGGATTCCAAGGCTTCGAGCTGGGAGGGCTTTTTCCATGGAGGTTTCCACTTTCCTCTTTATTTTGCAGCGGTGGTACTGGATTTCTCCTTTCCTTTTTCCTTTTTCTTTTTGTTTCTTTTAAGTCTCATGGATCTACAACGGGGACTCCGTCTTCCCCCCCAAAGCTTGAGATGTTTCCTCGGAAACCTCGCATTTAAATCATAGAAGATACAAGTGTGGGATCTCAGGATTATTTAAAGAGAAATTTTATATTATTTCATTACTAGTGGTTGCTTCACACAGAAATCAAGCAGAGAATAGAGAATTTAAAAAAAAAACATTGCTCATTATAAGCATAAATACCCAAATCATTCATGGATAGCATGTTATTCACCATTCTAAAATCAATGCTATTATAAGAATCCGAACACTAGAACCTCCTGTGTTTCTTATGCATTAATGGGACAAAATACAAATAATTACTAACAGTTAGCAGTGTTAAGTGACTTTATCAATTAAATGGTTGATCCAATAACTAGATCAAGAATCCATATCATCCTTCTCGGGACAAAGTGAAGTTCAATTCTAGCAATATTGCTATTTATTTATTCTATATTCCATCTCTCTTTTTTGGAAACAAGTCCAAGAAATAACTCTTTCAATAATAATATAAAAAAATATCCCATTTAACGTGCACCAAGAGACGTGCCAGAGTCCCGAACAATCCAAAAAAAGAAAGATACGATCTCCACTCCCGTTCAGTTCAAATGTTACTTCAATTTTGTTTTAAAGTAGTTTGCTTTCCCTTTTTTTTATTTACGAGCAATGCTAGTTTTGTTAAAGTTGTGCATTTGATTTTTTAGAAAGTAAATTCCAATAGAACATTCGATAAAACTGGCTTCATTCTTTCTTGCTGTGTTTTTATTTATTTATTTATTTATTTTTGTTAATAAGTGGTATCTTGGGTTATTTTTTAAAATCATCAAAACAAATCCCTCTCGTGTATTTCATCAGAAGTGACTATACCTGCTGAAAATAAGTTCTCTCTCTCATATTTTAGGTGACTCGTCCACACTTGTCTTGCTACATTTACAGCAAAAATATTTTGGATAAGTAATTATCATGGGTTGGTATTTATTAATTTATCTCATCCCTCTTTTTTTTTTTGACGTGTGATGTCCGGGCCAGCTCACGTGCACCACGACTAATCCATGAGCCTGCAAGCCCAGTGAACAGGTAAGACACCGCGGGGGTGACAGGTGTGCATGTTGAGGTTCGAACCCCTGATGCAGAGGAAGGGGACAAGCCCCTTCCATCGCTAGGCTAGAACCCCACTTACATCTCATCCCTTTTTAAATGAATAAGTGGTTATTAATTGAATAATTGTTTCATTACTGCCATGGACCAACGAGCTCTATAGGAACATATCATATATATATATATATATACATATAGAAAAATAGAATCATTTTTCTTTCTCCTCTCCACCAATATATATATAAGTTTCTTCTTTCACAATAACATTTATTGTATTTTTATTTTAAAAATGACGATGTAGAATGTGATGCCATTTTGTTTTTTTGCAGAACCCAAAAATGTGTTTTTACTGTACTCTAAAAAATAAAATCCACGAGCATGCTGGGGATAGAAGACAAGGCAAAGAAATTTCCGAAACTTTGAGGACGCGGTTCTAATAAAAAAACATATCCGGTAACTCAATCGGGTGGTGTATGGTTGTATTTTCAGAATAAAATAGATGGATATAACAAAAACAATAATATGTTTTGGTTGAAAAACTAAAAATAGATTTATCTTTACATTAATTAAAGTGTTTCTTACCTTTTATTTTATTTTACATATCCTATTTATACTTATCTTCGTCTTTTTTCCGTTTCATAAATCAAATATTATCTTAAGATACCATGCCTGGTGGGAGATTTATTCCAGGCTTGCCACAAGTAAATTCAAAACGTGCGCAGTGACCACGGATCTGAAAGCTTACCTCTTTTCAATGCTCGTGAGTACTGACAGTATTGTGCAGCACGCGGAGCATATATTGTATCGAACCCCCAGAAAGCAAAGAGGCCCGACTGCTGTGGGTCCTAGCGTTCAAGTAGCCCGGTTCACACTTGACAAAAATATATCCGCACACGACAGTTTTAACCCACAATCATGTTTCCATCAAAGAGAAATGAACCATTCGTTGAGGTTGCGTCGCTTTGGCCATCGATCCTGATATTGAAAGTTAACCAAAAAGAAATCCTTGGAGCCTTGTAATTTCTTGACAAGTTCGAGGTTTGAAGCTGAAATAAAGAAGTTTTATATCGCCATAATTTTTTAAAATAATTTTTATTAAAAAATTTATTAAAATGATATATTTTTTATTTTAAAAATTATTTTTAATTATGGTACATTAAAAAGATTTCAAAACATAAAAAAATATTAATTTAAAAAATTAGTTTTTTTAAAACCACTTTTGAAATTCAAAATATCTTATCCGGTCTGTTATGCTGAGCAAAATTGAGTAGAATCTAAGAATAATAAAGGTTGAAAGCGATACAAAGCCAAAGTCTAATCGTGGGCTCATTCATTTATCATGTAAAGTGTAATTATAACTCAGTCTCTATAGTTAACAAAACCAACCGATTAGCCCTTATGATCTTGAAAAACTATATATTTAATCTCTATACTCTTAAATTCACTTATAATTTAATTGTTTCTGCCCCTTTTGTGTTATTTTAAATCTACTTTGTTTTTCAATTTTCTAAATAGAAAAAAAAAAGATGATGCGAAAAGATAGCATTTTTTTGAAATAAAAAGCTACGAAGTTAAGCATAATCAACATTAATCAAATAATTATTTAATTACTCTCTTCTTTTTTTCGGTTGTACTGGGGGCACTGCAGACAAGAGCAAACCTACAACGGGGCCACAAGGCTCACAACAGCCACTCAATCATGTTCCTTCGCGAAATGACGGAATGATCCATACTCGACATGTTGTGCAAGGATTAAATTATTGAAGACTGTGATGGGGGATTCAATGTTTATTTTCGTATAAAAATACAAAATGCTTATTGTACCTTTTCGACCATGCCAATCTCTGATGATAAAATCTCACACAGCTTGATCATCAAAACTTTGGAGCCATGCATCGATGCACGTCAAAATTAATGAGATGTCCAGCTCCTTATTGTTTGTCATCTGAAATGAAAATATATTGAAATATTTTTTTTTTTTAAAAAATATTCTTTTCCGTTAACACTTCCAAAAAATTTTAAAACACAAAAATAATTTAAAATTTTAAAAAAATAAAAATATATATAAAAAAAGGCTGGACTGCAATGTCGAGCAAAGCTTTATTGACATTTCTCTATATTTTATTAATTTAAAATATTATATTTATTAGTATAAAAAGTTATTTTTATCAGCATCTAATTTAGTAGGATCTCGTAAATTATTATATTTAGTTAAAAACTGTTAAAGTAGCAAAAATTATTTTTTAAAATATCTTTTATTTTTAACATTAATATATCAAAATAAAAGGAAGTATTTTTAATTTTTTAAAATCAAACACTTTAAAGATTACATGGCAATATCAAATGGTGCAACTGCATTTTTAAAGCCCCTGTTCCAAGTCCACCTAATTAAAAATTAATAAATCATATCTGCTGCAAGTGAGGTTTTAGCCCAGCGGTGGAAGGGGCTTGTCCCCTTTCTCAGCACATGGGTTCGAACCTTATCATGCACGCTTGTCATCCCCACGGTGCTTTACATGTTCACTGGGCTTGCAGGATGTTCAGTGAACCGTGTGGATTAGTCGTGGTGCGCGTAAGCTGGCCCGGACACCACACGTAAATAAAAAAAAAATCACATCTGCCTCCGGCAATCCTCTTTTTCCAAAAAGAGAATCCTTCGGTCTAAATAAGTTTTTAGCATGTTATTTCTCGTTCTAAAAATATTAATGAATATTCTCATATTAATTTACATATAAATTAGGATTGGATTTTTTTATTTAACAACGTATTTTCATGTTAACATAATGTGTCTAGATCATATCGTCAAATTTAATCCCAGCACGTCTCGTGTTAAATATTTAAGTGCTCGTAGACTTTGTTAATCACAACTCATCATATCTAACCTCTTTTTGCTAACCCAAAGACCTATAACAGATGGATCCAAATTTGTTCCTATATATTAGACTAGTTTTGCACATCGATTAAGTTGTGTGCAATTAGGGTCTTGAATATAATAATTATATCCAGGTTGATTTGAAAAGAACAACAATAATTTTTTGCAGTTAAACTCAAATCCTAAATAATAAAATAAGAAATAAACTTTTAAATTGTATATTTATATTGCTAGAGAAGAAAACTGAGGAGAATTAATTAAAAACTGCAAGTGACAGCATTTCGATCACAAACGTCTAAGTATCAATATATGAAACCAGCAATTTCATAAAGTATAAGTTTTTTCAAGAAAATTAAATCTAAAATATTACACTCACATCACAACAATATTATTACTATAAATAAGGATCCTGACGCGTCTATATCAAAATAAAAATTTATTATATTTTTAAATAACTATAATAATAAGTGATTAAGTATGTAAATACAATTCAAAATAATTAGAGTGCGATGGCCTCAAGAAACGCACGCACTTCGTAATTTTTTTAACAAGATTGACCTCTTCTTTAGCTGCTCCTCCGCCACATTCAAACAAATATATATAAATATATTTTTTTTTCTTTTGAAATTTAAAAACCAAATAATTTAATTTTTCTAATTTTGGAGTGTCCGAAATCAAGATCCTTGAAGAGCTAGATGGAAGTATTCTATTCTTGAATTAATTTTTCTAGTCCTTCGCATGTCAAGAACTTGGATTCCATCTACTGCCTCCCACGTGCTGATGGTCACGTGACGACAGCTCCCCTATCACGCGTTTTGGGTGGGCGTCTTTATCAAATTATCCTCCACTTATAAAATCACACACGTTTACTCGTTCATGCCATCCATGTGCTCCTCATGCTGGACCCCGTGACTACGTGTCGGAATCTCATCTGCCCTCGATTCCTTCGACAAACCAATCAAAAGTAGGGATAACTACGAGTCAGCATCTAACCTATTTATTTATTGACAAACCAGTCTCCAATCTTTGAAACATTGCTACTTTCTACCTTATCTTCTACGGGACTTGTCCCTTCCCACCACAAATTTTATAGTTACAAACTGATACGGGGCTGGTTTGATATAGAAAATATATATAGGGGGACCGATACGCTGTTCAGTATATATATTGGGACTGATTTGCAGTTTTCCGTTAAAAGTAAAACACTAAAAAACAGTAAAAATAGATCGTGAAGAGCACGTGACTTGCTAGCGATCGTGAATTAGGTAGGAAGGATTGTGTGTGCGAGAAGAACGTGACAGGCATTCAAACAGTGTCTTCTTTTTATAAATGTTGGGCAACGAGTTTGGCGTGTGTTTGTACCGCATAATGCCACGTCAATTATTTGACCTGTCTTTATGACGTGGAGTTATCTTCCTCTTTTATTAGTCATTTGTGTGAGCTGTCCGTGGATTTCACGTGGTTGCTTTTTTGGCCCTGCATGCTTCACTGCCAGTATTTATTGTTTTTGTTATAATTAATATCACGAGGGGGTATCTATAATACTGGTTCTTTTAAGTATGACGAGTAATATCCCAACCCAAGTACTTTTGGGCTAGTATACTATAAAAACTAAATTTACACATGATTTTATTTTCAGACTAAGTAGAAAAAAATAAATTCGTGTAATACTATATCCATGTAAAAGAGAAGATAAAACCTTATAGTATTTTACAACTTCATAGTAGTTTAAAGAAAACAAATTTTAAGAGTTTTTTTTCTTTGATACATACAAAGAAGAGTAGCGCGGTGGATTGAACTTGAAAGATTGAAGTTTTTTTTTTTCATGGTTTCAAGGTAAGAATCATGAATTCCTTTGATCTACAAATTAAGATTCTGAATTGATTAAGGTTTTTCTATATAAAAAGAATGTAACATTATGAAGATTTAAATGTTATTTGTATAAATGATCAAGTATGATAAATATAGTAGATTTTATGAAACTGTAAGATGTATTAACAGTGTTTAATAGTAATGGTCTGAAAATATCAGATTAATTATTCGTTTTAAAAATGATAAATTATAATTTAGATATTTGATAAACACTTCTATTTTACTTAAAAACTATATTAAATTTATATGGATTTTTACTCAATATACTTTATGCTATCTAGTTTCTAACACCATACATGATGCTTTAATCTATTTTTTGTAGAAAGTTATAGTAAAAACAATAAAAGATATGCAAATTGTTTGGCATTGATGTCTAATAATGATTTTAGCATTTATTATAAATTATACAGAAGAGATTACTAAACGAGTTATATATGAATAAAAATATAACCGACTCTAACTTATAATCCAAAAAACAAAATGGGATTTTTATTTTTTGTGAAAGTGTCATAATCAATCAGGAGATAGTGTGTAATTGACAGACTATTATAGTTAAGTATAGAAAAAACTTTAATAGACTATATATTTGTTAATAGACTATTTGAGTTGAGATTTTGAACTTTGATCGTTTAAGTAAGAAAGTTACGTAAATTTTTCCACGCTTTATTGATTTTAAACAAAACAAATAGTTTTTAATTGTATATCTTGTCTCTACTATATGTATTATATCTCTAAAATAAGATCATGCACCTGCTATATTTAAATTGATTTGTTTATATATGATGTTCGGGAATGCATGGTGTAGGATTTTTATAAAAATATTTTTCAAACTGATTGATGAAAGAAAGTATTTTGAAATGAATTTCAAATGACTAATAATAAAGTATTAATTTTTGGTGGGTAGGATTGTCGATACTAAAAATAGTTTTAATGGCCCACCGACAAGTTATAATAATTAACAATGATTTTTGTTAAGAGTTACAGTAGTTGGTTATGAATAATTACTTTATAATTTGATCACAAGTATAACATGATTGCAAAAATTTAATATGAGAGTACGATCATGTTTACAAAATTTAATATCAAGTAACAACATGCATTGATACTTGTTTTATAGTGTGTTTTTTTATAGCTTAGAAATATTAACATGTTTTGAATTTTTGAATTTTCATGGAAAACTAGATTAAGCATGAAGTTCTCCAACTTCATGCTACTTTTCTATAAAATTTATTCAATTCGTATATATACTTTGAAATAATATGGCATATATATTTACGAAGAAGAGAAAGCGCTTAGAAATATTGTCCTTGAACTTGAATTTTCGATTATAAGTAAACACTATCCCCGCCGATAGAATCAAATATTTGATATAAAACCAAATTCACATCCATGATAATTTTGAAATTTTTCTAAGAGGAAAGAAAACATCATTATACCAAAAAACTAAAAAGAAATGCTCTTTCTCGGTAGAAATGGCAATTTGGAAATTATCTGTGAGATTTTGGCTCTTGTAGAAATCGTGAATTTGTAATAATGTGTGGGGATTTGGCTTTGTTTTCCGGGCTATTTAGCTTTTGCAGAAATGATATGAAGAAATGGAAAAACCGATGAGG
The DNA here is from genome assembly GCA_015708895.1 of Populus ilicifolia. Taxonomy (NCBI): domain Eukaryota; kingdom Viridiplantae; phylum Streptophyta; class Magnoliopsida; order Malpighiales; family Salicaceae; genus Populus; species Populus ilicifolia. The sequence continues at coordinate 2,002,131 of SRLM01000333.1, forward strand.
ATTTGGTCACTATGGCTGTGGGATTTTGACTGAAGATTTGGAAACGATGTGGGGTCCACGGCTAACACCTTTAAAGCGCTTGCTTGAAGATGCTGCCCAGGATAACTTGCTGCCTGCATGTCTGGGAACGTGATCCAAAAATGGTGTTGGGTTTGGAGATAATGGTGTAGATTCTGTGTGTGCTTTTTGGTTAGGTTTGGAGAATGGTGTTGGGTTTTGTGGAGTTGCACAGATTTTGTGATTCCACACCGTGGAGATGTCAATGTGTAAATTGCGTGAGAGATCTGGAATCTGCAGAGCTTAGGTGCTGAAATTGTGAGATGGAAAGAAGATTTCGTGGGGGATTGAGTTACGTGATTGCTGAGATTTCTAGACTGTGCGTAGGAAGATTGAGTTTCGACGGTGAAATAGCAGCTACATTTTTGGACACTCTCAGGCTGAAAATCAGACTACGGAGAATTGTCTTGAAATCTTAATCAGGTTTGAGATTTCCGTGGAAGTTCATTGAGATTTTAGTTTGATGGGTTTTCTTCATATATATATATATGCAGTTTTTTAATTAAGCAATGAACATATTTTATTTTTTTATCATACTGCTTGATATTTCACTCATAAATTTTAGCAAGGAGATTTCACTGGCATGAATCATCTATAGACTTGTTTCCTTGCATATTTCCTTCTCTTTTGAAATTTCACTTGTGATTGCCTTGACAGAAATTGAAGCCCAATAATACTGGCAATTTGTACTTGCGATCATGCTGCATTTGATGATGTGAAGAAAAACTTCAAAATTAGAGGATGCACTGGTGTTTGCCGATTTCCCAAGTGAGTTTTGCAGTGATTTTAGCTTTATTCTGTGTGTTTTGCCTTTCTCCCTCCTGATGCCTAGAGATTAATGCCCATTGAATTAATTTTATTAGTTGTGAATTTGAACACAGTCTTAGAAGATGCTTGAGTGTGTTTGGTATTTATCCGCATGGATGGCGTTCCATGACGTATCGTTCAAGTCTTCATTCTATGCTGGGTTTATGTCCAGCGTAGGCATATCTAGTAATACCGTTTAACAGAATCTTTGAGACCAAATCACAAGTATAATATACTCGGATTTAATTTCATGTGGTATTTAAATTCAATCCATAATTTATTATAATTTTATTGTTTAGAATAAAATACTAAATTAAATTATACTATTTAAAATATCTATAAAATTAAATTGAATTAGCAATCTTAACTATTTTATTTTTAGTTTAAAATTGCATGATACATCTTTCTTTTTTATTGAATAATTTATTTATAAATAAAATATCAAGTTGCGCTCCCTCACGATGGCCTTCAGCACGAAGCTTTTTCCAAGCCATGCTCTTAGTTTATATTCAACAAGACTGGAATATTATTTGTTTATATTTTATATTGCAGGACTTATTTAATTAGCTGTCTCCTCTCCTGCTCGCTCTCTCTCAATTAAATTTTCTTTCTTTAGTAGAGGAAAACAGACACTGGGGAACCCGTTTATATTTTATGAATGATGGGTAGCTTGCGAGTGATTCAGGATAACATCCCAATTTAGTTGTCATAACAGGATTAGAGTGCTTTGAAACCCATTAAACCATGATTGTGCTAACTTTCATGCTCTTAGCAGCAAGAAGCATCCATCATTCTCCATTTCTCCAACGAGAAAAATTGTTTTCATCAAAGTAGTTAATTACCGATTAAATACAATATAAATAGGTGCATGAAGAATCATATTATTAGGTGGTAGATAAATCGATGTATAATTTAAAGTATAGAGAAGTTTTTTTTTTGTTTTTTTTATAATAGTATTTTCAATGTTAATTTTAAAAGGAATTGATTTGCGGTTCCCCCTTCTATTTTTTTTTGTTTGTTTTTTTATGATTTAAAATTTCATTGGAATGAATTTAAATCAATATCCTCCAAAGAATTAATTTAATTCTTGAAATTGAACTCAATTCCACTAGGTTACAAACAACTTGTGAAGCTAGTTTATTTTTTATTTAACTTTTAATATTTTTAAATTTTAAATTCATAACTTTTATTTAATTATTCTGGTCGATATAATAAATATACTATGATTTTTTTTGTTTTTTTAAAATTTATTTTTATGTGTACAAAACTTATTATATGACAGTTTTTTTTTATTTTAAACTATTATATTTGTAGCGACAAATTGTTGCTATTAAGAAATATAACTATTTATAACATAAAAAAAAATAAATCTATGTCCAGTATTGCACTTTTAGATATAAAGACTATGCAAAAGTTAACGTATACATTTTTACTTGAATCTAAAATATTTTATTAGGAGAGAAAATATATGTATTAAAAAATATTTAAGCAAGCAAGGATGTGAACAAAAGTTAATGCCTTGTCTACCTCATCATACTCAAATCATTCTTGTCCCTGGCTGATATCCCACCCCCCTACTACGTCGTCTACACGGCTCTATCCACTAGGTCTTGTCTCTTTACCATATGGTACTTAAAATTAAAATATTACTACGAGTGAAGAAGAAGAACGTCAACAACTTCAATAATAATATGTAAATTATTGTTATTATTTAATATATGTCTACCTCCTAGAAAAGGTCTAAGCTTCGAGCCTCTCCTATCTTGTTATTATTATTATTATAAAAAAAAAACAACTTGATTCATTATTTAACCATAAAATATACATATTTTAATATGTGATTTTATCTTTTGGTTTTTATTATGTAGTATTTTACTTCCGTATAAATACTCATACAATCTACTTATGTAAACAACAGCTATTTTTTCGTTAAAATAACCAATGTTTTATATCGACTACTTATTCAACCAATCTAATTATATACTTCTAATAGACTGAATGTCTAATTACGTATAACAACAATATTTACAAAAAGAAGAAGAAGAAGAAGAATAAAAAGGAACGGTATTGTAAAGTGACGGCACTGTACACCTTGATTTGTCAAGGAGGATTTGGGTTTTAGGCTCCCCTTGTCTCTCGATCCCAATCCAGAACAGAGAGCTCAGCTCACATGAAGCAGTGGAGGGTTGATTTTCTGAGGACCCAAAAGGAAAAGTCGAAGCATTAAGCACCGCTAGCCTCGCTCGTTCTATTTCTTTCTTCCTCTAATCGTGTGGCCTTCATTCAAGAAAAAGAATGAAAGGTAGGCATCGCCGGCACGATGTTGAATTCTGAAACATCCCTTTGATTCCCGACAGTGCAACACGGTTCCACCGTCGCAATCAAATACATCAATGGCCAAATTGTTTGGCAGCAAGATTTCCGTGCATGGCATCTTTTCCTCCACAAATATAAAATCACGTCGACTAGAAAATTGAAACTTGAAACACCAAATCAGATTCAGATTTGTTCATTGATCGGGCTACTTGACAGTCCAGGTTACACATGGACTAAGCAATTTTAAACTAACAGACCCAGCCCAGGAACAAGTATAATTAGACTTTATACGAGGACCCAAGTATCAATGGCACACATCATAGCACAATATTACAAACTCCATTAAGTCATAACAATGTTGTCCGCCATTTACTGGTGTTATGTAATGCCCACCATCCATTGGTGTTATGTGACGGGCACTTAATTCTCTATTGCAGCTATTAGCTTAAATATTAAAAAAAATTATTTCTATGAAAGATTTATTTTTGTAGAAAAGCTAAAAGTCACATTGTTAATTCATCATCTCACAATCATGTCTGATCATTCTCTCATCAACCAGTTGTTCATCTCACAATCATGTCTGATCATTCTCTCATCAACCAGTTGTTGAAGTAACTAGATTTAATATAAAAATTTTAGAGCTTTATCACAAACCTTCTCAAATTAGTAGATAGCTAATACCGCATGCGCTTAAAACGTGCCAAACCATGGCTTAATCATCTATACGTTGCACGTGCTAGTCGTGCCCCTAGATTTAGACTGCTTGTAATGTTGTGACTTTGGAGAGGGGGAGGGTCATGGTAATCAATGTTGCCCACATGCTATGTCTTCGCTAATATCATTCACGATTCAATCTTATTTCATCATGCAATGGATTTCCCAATATAAAAAGGTCAATGCAATGCCGGTGGTCAACGAGGGATTTTCAAAGTTTCCTGAAGACATAAAAACCCGTCCACGAAGGAGGTCCGTTTTAATATCCGAATAACATCCTCGCTTTGATCATGCTAATGCAGGGTATTTTGGTCAGTTAATTTATTTATTTTATTGTAATGACGTAAGAGGAGAGTGTTTAGAAATGTGGTAATTTCCATTTTTAAAGTATATTTTATTTTTAAAAAAAGTAAAATTGATATTTATTTTAAATTTTTTTGATGTACTAGTATTGAAAATATAAAAAAAATTATTTTAATATATTTTTAAATAAAAAACTTAAAAAAATATCTTGCAACATAATATCATGTCACTCAGGTAAAAAAATAAAATAAAAAAAGCTGGGGCCGTTCTAAAATTAATGGTGAAACAGAGGTCTCTTCAAGGTGGAGGCCTAAATATTTTAGTGCACGGTAACATTTAAAGAAGAGGAAGGTGGTTCGGGTGCCCCATTGTCGGAGCCCACGGTGAAAGGCCTAAACAATATGCACCACGGGCTTGATTTCCTTTTCTGTATTCATATGGTCTTCATCCATCAAGAGAAATAACGAAGGGTAGGCCGGCACCGCCAGCTTGATCTTCAATTCCGGGAACATTCGTTTGATTCCCATTGCTAGTGCAACACGGTTTCACCGTCGCGGTGAAGCACAACATCAATTCTCAAAACTCAGCATCATTCTTTTCAAACATGGCACCTTTCATTAGAAAATATAACCACCATCGTTAGAATGAAAGGATGAAAGACCTCAAGAAGCTGATCTTCTTTAAAACCTAATATCAAGATCGAACATATTAGTTCATTCTCATCAACATTTAAAATAAAAGATCCCTTTTCTAATTTTGGGAATTTTTTTTTAAAAAAAGCAATTGAAGTTTTTTCTTGTTTATTTTTATTTTGCGATCACAGGTATGTGAATGTCACATGATCCTGAAGAAAGCTCCCATGGATACTACGTTATCATTTTTGCACCAAGATTCGAGCTCCAGGACTCTTACCTCCATGAGATTGAAGCACCGGGAACACTCTTACCTCCCTGAGATTCAAAGATTCAAGCTCCAGGAATACTCTTACCTCCCTGAGATTCAAGCACCGGGAGCATTAGACGGGGTCCTCAAAACAGTGAAGGCAATTGGTGGGACATAAGCCTCTCTATGTTAAGATCAATCAATTAAGGACAAGAATTAGTGAAAGCTATTGAGCATCTCAGTAGTTTGAATTCAATGGCTGTGAGGCACTTACCTGTCTATTACCCCATCGGAATTCAGGCAGGCTGAGGCAGTCAGCGTGGGAGGACCCATCTTCATGAACAGGGATCCTTGAATAATTGACGCCCTAACCTTCCCAGGATATATATAGCAGACCATGATATCTGGTGATCGGATTTTTATTGGAAGTTAGCTAGCAAGTAACATTCCTTGTCAGAACGCGCTTCCTAACCACTGCCATTCCATTATTCCATAGGTGGACGCACGTGTTGATCGTGCCTGAAGTGTCTTCAATTCTTGACTTCTCATGCCCTGGGAACCAGTGTTCAGAGCAATGGAAGTGACGATGATCAATTCTGTTCTCAAGCTTGCGGGTTAGTTGAATTCCCCGGCCCATAGGCACTTAACGAATCACATTATTAAATAAATTAGATTTTTTTTTTACCAGCATCATATATATCTTTGTGTCTGGAGATATTTTGTGTGACGTGCTTGAATCAACCAAAAATTAAAATTCATAAAAAGGTATATATATAATCGACTTCTTTAAGAAAATTATATGGTATTTCTTGCGAGCAAAACATTTCTTACCATATTCAAGAAGTCCTTGCCTCTGTCAAGAATTTTGTAGTCGGTGATATTTGTTTTCTTGCATTTTGAGCAGGTTGCGGATTCCATTTATGCTTTCAGCATGGAAATTTAGTCCCGCGTATTTGAAAAGCTGAACAATAGGCCCTAAAGTTCTGTAGTAGCGGCAATCATGTTTTTGTTTGTGTTGTGACATTAGACTATCCTACTAACTACAAACCCTTTCACCCTTTTCCCTGTATTAAAAAGATTTACAGAACTTAAGATCTGCAGCTAATTTGCAAAAGGAAAGCATTTTGAACTACCTGTTTTTATATGGAATGTAAGAGAGTGACAATAAGATTTTAGCGAAGACTGAGAACGTGTGATATTATTGTGTGGATTTGGACAAAATATGAGCTGTCAATTGGATGTAAAACCGTCCAAAAGAACACTTAATCAAACAAGGATACAGGATATAACAATTTTATTAAGAAAAAGAAAATCTGCAAAATAGTAAAGAGAACCCAATCTGTCTTCTCTCTCGCTCTCTTTGATATGAGGATTCGTAAAAATGGGGAGTTCTCTCCACTCATGTTCCTGGAAAGTACATTGGGACCCCACCAAACAGTTCCAAAAACCATTTGCCAACTAAACCAGTCTCCGTGGGACGTGATTCCATTCTCTAAAGAGATTTGTTCACCTTCTCTTCATCAGGTTAATCTGAGTTCTCTCCTCTCTTTCCACACTTTTAGCTTGATCAATTTAAGTTCTCTTCACTACTCTATCCATCAATTAATCATTTCCATACCTACATTTTCTCTATGTATATCTTTCTAGGGTTTTGAAGGGTGCCGCTGTCTTGTTTCATTAAGCGTATTTTCTTTCTTGGTTTTGTCGTGTGTTGGCCTGTAAATGGCAGATTAGGTTAATATTATGTACCTTTCTCAATATTTATTTTACCATCCTTTGGTTCGCTACTTAATGCTGTTTTAGTTTTATTTATACATTTTTCTTTTTAGTTTGGAGAAGGAGATCATCGTTGTTTTAGTGGGAAGGAAAGCTTCAGGAAATCTATTGGCGCCGTTCAAAGGTAATTTAATTTATACACACACACTATTTTGTACGGTACTTTTTATGGGATTTAATTACATGGCAGTACTGTTATTTGTCGAGTATATATTAAGGTTTTTTAAGCACTACACATTTTTTTAAAATATTGTTGGAAAGTTGCATGGTATTTTTTAAATGATGGTAAAATCGCATAAAGAATTACTAACAATTATTTATAACATGGAAAGAAGCCCGGAGAAAAAAGGGTTCAACACTAACGAAGAAATGAAAGGAGAGAACGAGCTCAAAGTCAAGAGAGGGGTAAAGATACTACACTTCGACAAGGCTAAAGGCAAGGAATTGCATTGCATAAATGAGTGCAAAGAAGCACAGTCAGTATGTGACCATCGCTTGAACATAGTAAAACCTCGAAAGAGAAGTAGTGGTTCCGGTTGCCTGGGTGTTACAGACCCCTCTATCAAGAAACCTGCAACTAGGGCACTCAAAAGTCAGACAAGGGCTACAAATAAAGGGCACTTTCCGAGTTCAAATGCAAACGAGTTTTACTATTATTCTGGGTTCGGGCCGTTGCGAGGTAGAAGAACGGAAAGGGGAGAAAGTGATGTCAGAGAAACTTCCGTTCCGGTAACTGTTAATGGTATTGCTCAAAATACAACGCCATCTCCTATTCCAATAATTTATATCGATGATGGTTCTGAAGAGCATGATAGTGACTGAGCGCCGAAGAGAGAAATGTAGTGAATGCAAGGTCCATCGAGTATTCAAATTCTTTGCACAACAAATTAAGTAGTGAAGGACCAATTTTCTTCTGCGTTTATAACGTTTTAATTCTTTGATAGACATGATCATGGTTTTTGTTAAGATGAAAATTTTCTCTAGAGCATGAAATTAAACAATTACACATGTATGTTCTTGATAGAAATTGTTCTGCAATATTCAAGAGTGTGCAATTTATATATTAATCGTTTATTATTTTATTTACATATACCTATTGTTTCTGCTATATACTTATTTAAGTTTAAGTTGTATGAATTTTAGTTTCACCCAATAAAAAGGAATGTAATTAAAATTTAAGATGATTAGAATACTAATAATAGTAAAATAACACTAACGAAACAACACTCTTTATTTTATTTAGATTTTATTTCTTGGATTATAGAACATGAAAAATCAAAATATCTTAGAGTTTTATTAATCAATTGTAAGTTTCATAAATTTCTTTTGACACTCTAATTTTTCTATATGTTTTTAAAAATTATATTTTTAGTATTTGATTTAATTCTTATCATGATAATAATAAAAAACAAAAAATATTGCCTTAAATTAATATTTTTTTATTTTTTAAAAAAATATTTTGATATACTGATATTAAAAATAATTTTTTAAAAATAACCTTTAAAATATTAGAAAACAACAAAAACACCCTAGCCATTGCCTTAAGATGGAGGAAGACAGCCTAGATAAGCAAAGCTGCTGACCTTCTCAACCGTTGATCTCCCACCTTAGGAAAAGGTGACCCCACCCACACCAACAAAAAGAAGAGGGAGTGCATTCTAGGGCTTGGCCTAGCGGTAGAAGGGGCTGGTCTCTTTCCACTGCACATAAGTTCGAGTCCTGGCGTGCACGCCTGTCACCCCGTGGTGCCTTACATGCCTACTGGGTTTGCAGGGTATTTAGTGGATCGTGAGGATTAGTCGTGGTGCGCGTAAGCTGGCCCGAACATCTCACGTAAATAAAAAAAAAGAGGGAGCTGTCCATGGCAAATAAATCACATCTGAGATTAAGATTGACATTTATGAGTCTTCACCAAGAAAATTGCTAAAAGAAAGAAGCAATCACGGTGTGTGGAGTACACGCGCAAAGTGGCAAGTATGACTTCTGAGGCTTCTTTACACGCACCTCTCAGGCAGGACGGTGGTCTAATGAATTTCCGGAAAAAAAACCATCTCGACATGCGGAGCAAGCACTTAGATTAACAGGTATAATTTTCAAGTCTTCTTTGCACGCGCCTGGAGGGCAGGGAGGTGTGCGACACATGGATAACTCCCTCTTTTTTCTTTGTTCTTTTTGTCGGTGTGGGCAATGTCGATCACCTCCTCCCTGGATGGAAGAGCGATGACTGAGAAGTTACTGCTTTGCTAAGTTTTTCGAGGTTCTCTTCCTCCCTTAGGGAGGCTAGGTTTTTTTTTGTGTTTTTGTGCTTTCTTTTTTTTTTTAAGTTTTTATTTATAATTTTTTTATTAAGTGTTTATTTAAAAATGTAATTATGGATATTTTTAAATAGTTTTTCTTATTAAAATACATATTAATAATTTTTTATTTTTTAACATTAGCACATCAAAATAATTTAAAAATATTAAAAATATATTAATTTAAAATAAATAAAAATATTAAAAATATTTTTAAAATACAAAAACAAACAAGTCTTTAATTGCATTACATGTCTTCCTTTTTTGTCTGAATATCTTCTATTTATATTGGCTAGGATTCCTTGCAAAACACAAAAAATTAAACTAAAAAAATAATATTATGCAATTATATTTTCTTTCTTGATCATGCATTCTTTAAATAATTAAGTTTTTTTTTTAATATGCAGGATCTTTTTCATATAACTTATAATTTTTGTTATCCTCTCATTTTTATTTTTTTTTGTTTTGTATAATCTCTCATGTTATTATTTTAGTCCCTACTCTGCTTATTCTTTTATCCTCTCTTGTTTCTCAATTCACCTACTAAACTCTTTTTTTTTATTATTATTATTATTATCACGATAAAAATTTAATTAAATGCAAAAATTAAATTGGATTGAAAATATAATTCTTCAAAACACAGAAAAATTAGGGTGTCAAAAGGGTTTATGACAATTACCCCTCTTTACAATAGTTAAGACACAAAGTTATTAATAAATTCATTTTATTTTGATTTTATATAGTAAATCTATGAAGAAAAATAACACTAAAAATATTTTTTTTCAAAATAAAATAGTCTTGTAAAGAGGCTACTATTATTAAAACAAACATAAAAAGCAAAATATGTCTCATCAAAGATAAGTAGTTTTAATATAATTAAAAATCAAAATAGATCCTATCCTTAAAATAATTAAAAAAATACAGTCACTTTGAGAGGGAATTACCCTCAAAACAATTAAAAAAAAAGGTCATGTCCAACAATGCTTAATCTCTTTTTTTACTTTTCATTAATTTTTTAATTAAATTTAAATTAATACACTCTCCTTACTGTTTAGTTTAGTACGGTGAGGAAAATTGTAATTAATCTTTTTAATTTTTTTAATTTCAAAATACTACAATGAGATTACCGCAATTCATCTTTAATTTTTTTTTCTCTCTTTTATTTTACCTGGATTAGTTGTATTTGCATAAACATTTATGATACTTAAAAACACATTTATAAAGTAAACATTTTGCGTTAAAAATTCTTAGAATTCTATTGCCAGCATAACGTGAGTGATATTACTCGGTGGATCCTATTTAAGATAGCAATCCCCACGTACCATTTTGTCTTTTAATGAGTTATATTTCTTTTTATTTAGCATTTTCCTGAAACGAACACAGATGTTCTCTCCCTTTTGTCTTTTAGCTACTCAAATTCGCCGAACCATGTCGCGGGCCAGGGGGCATTCAAAAGCCATGTTTTTAAAGTCCATCAAGCTCGTGCCTGGAAGCAAAATCTGAAAGGTGTTGTACGAAATTCTCAAGTAAAGACTATGCAAGTACAAAAATATATTTAGTTTATAATTATATAAGTACATAAAAAAATGTCAATCTTCATAAAAATATGGCTTGCATACTAAGTGTCATCTCCCAAATTTCAACCAGCCGTTTTTCCTAAATATTATTAAAATATAACAAAATTAGAAAATATATTCATGACATTTATATTATTTTCAAAATTTTCAATGTCTTCTAAAAAAAAGTTAAAATTCAACTTATTTTACATCGTGTTTAACTTTTATTATACTATTTTTAAAATTATTAATTTTTCTCATCCAGTCAATTTTGTCATTTAGATTGCTTGTTAGATCAAGCAACGAGGGAGACTAGAAATAAATAGTTAAGAAAGGCTAAAAAAATATTTTTTTTCAAAGTATTATAATTTAGTTGTAGATTTTAATATTTAAAAATATAAAATTACATTGTAAAGTATACTTCTAGGTATTAAAAATAGAAAATAAATGCATTGCTAAAAATTAGGTTATAAAATGATTATGATTTAACCAAAAAAGATAAAAATATTTAAAAAAAAATCTGCTTTAAACTTTAGATGAGACCGATAAATGAAAACATGTCTTGTATTGACAATCAATCAATGATGTAACTTACTATAGACAATATAAGTATGGGTACTGACGTGTCTTCCCTTTCACAAACTAGTCTCCTTACCCAAACTCTCACAAACTATTAGGGTTTGCTATTGTTAAAAATGAATTATTTGTTCTTAAGGTTTTATTGCTCTTCACTTAGTGCAAATAAAACTTTTTTTTCCATAAAACTCTTATAATCCCAACAATAACACCATGTTCATGTGCACTTAAATTCTTGAGAAAATAAATATACCTAGTCAAGATGCATTGAGCTTGGCATTGTGCCAACCCTTGAATATTGTTGGGTCTGGCATTAACCAGACCCAAACGAGACTGCCAAGCCCCACACATGCCCAAAGAAATATGCATCGTTCCTAGAGCACTCCCAAAAGAATAACTATTATCTTTTAGGCATGCTTAGGAGAATGATTACACTCTCTTTTCTTGTGCCTAAATAAAGGTTCATTGTTTTTTGGCACACCAAAAAAATAAGGTAATGTGAGTTTGACAAACATGTCAGACCCAAGGTGAGTTTATCAAGTTTAAGGTAACATAAGTCTAACAAATGTGTCAAACCTAAATCAGTTCGATTAGGCAGTCAACCAAGTCTATTGCATTTGAGCTTAACTGCCAATCAAGTCCTAGATAACATTGGTTTAACAAGTATACTGGACCTAAAGTACTTCAACTTGATCATCCGTCAAGTCTAAGGTAACATGGATTTAGAAAACATGTTAGACCTAACACATTTCAACTTCACGATCTAACAAGTCCAACAACCATCCTCCTTTCGGCACCATATCCTTTGTTAATACATCTAAAATAATGGTCATCCTTCCTTGACACTCCTAAAGAAATGATAATCCTCTCTTAGCATGCTCAAGAGAATGAGGTAATATGAGTCTAACAAATACATCAAACCTGAAATACTTGGATATTACAGTTAGTCAAGTTCAAAATAACTTGGGTTTGGCAAACCTAAGGTATTTAGATGTGGGGAGTCTAAGAAGTCCAAGATAACGATCATCCTTTTTGAGTATGCCAAAAAGAATTACCATCCCACCCGATGTACGCTTAAGGGAATAACCTAATGGAAGAGCTCAGCTACATCTAACATCTTGGATTATTATCTTGCTACATCTTTTTAGTGTATAAAAGTCATTTAGGAATCCATTATATTTTTATTAAATATTAATATAGATGTAAGGGATATTTATATATTGTTAAATATTATCAAAGTAAGATTATTATTGAAACCTTTTTTTTATAAAAAAAGACTTATGAGCTACAAATACATCATGGAACCTTCAAATCAAAGGTTTACAATTTTTATTTTCAATAACATATAGATGCGTGTGTATATCCAAATCATTTCTCTTAAATATTTCTTTACTTTCTCTCTCTTAAAATATTTTATTTAAATATTAAAAAATTCCTATTTTCACAAAAAAAAAACCTTTTAAAAGTACTAACTATAAGTTATATTGATATAACAAATATCAAATATATATTATTAATTATCTTGACTAGAAAAAATAAATGAAATTATTAAAATTAACCAATTAATCAATAATTCAATCCAAAAGGTATATTTAAAAACTATTTAGATTTTTTAAGTATTTAATATTTTTAGTCTGATGTGGCATTTTTGTAGAAAATGAATGCTTTAATATTTACACATTGTGAAAAAAACGTGGTGGTTTCCGGAAGGAGCAGGATCATGATTGGCAGTATTAGGCACTCTTAAGATCAGGCTATACTTTGGGGTACGGGGGGCTAGACTGCAGTGAAGAAAAAGGAGCAGATCATCAGTGATTGAAGGGGAATCCTGGCCCGCCAGAAGATGAGAAAGACAACACGCAACATGTTGGTACCTGCCGTTGCCGTCCAAGGGAGAGCACAACTAGCACTGACCACTCACTTTCTCATCGCTCTTTATTCACATCTTTGCAGTTTTATAATTTTTGGGTCATTAATTTCAAGAAATCAAAACTGTCGTTCAAAGAGAATTACTTCTTGTTTTTGTAGTAATTTTTGTGGAGGGAAATTTCCTTATGATTATTGCAGAAAAAGAATCTTCGTGGATTAAAGTAAAAGAAACTGCAGCTTAAATATCAAATTGAAAAGAAAAAAAAATGAAGGACCGAGAAGAAAATCTACAGAGGTTCAACGATTATGAATAAAAAATTATAAGAGGATGAACATGATAGTTATAGCCGTGTTCCGGGGGTTTTGTGAAATGTTATAATGGTTGGTTTTATAAGTATATTTTATTTAAAAATATATTAAAATAATATTTTTTATTTAAAAAAAATTATTTTTGATATCAGCGCATTAAAATAATAAAAAAATATATAAAAAATAATAATTTGAAATAAAAAAATAAGAAAATTTAGATATTTTTAAATGCAAAAACAAAAGAATTATTAGTTTCTTTGTTAAATGATTAACTATCATTACACAATGGGTCAGATAAAAAAAATTGAATACATAGAATAAATATACATGTATTGCTAATATCTTTCTAGTAAAAAAAGAAAGCAAACCATGCAGAGGTTGTAATGCAATATATTTGACCTAATGGGTTCAAAGATAATCTGAATAACGCGTGAAAACATAATTTGACTAAAAAATTTAAAATAACATTTTTTTTCTAAAAAAAAAGCAAATGATAATATAATGGATCAATCCAAACTAACTCGGGTTAACCTTTTAAATCTGCGATCTAAATCATGAGGTCATGATAAAGTTAATAAAAATAAATTATGAAATTTATTTTTTAATTAATTCAATGTTGAGTAATAAAATTAAAATAAATTAATTAAAAAAATTATCTTAATTAACTTGTCAAACTCACAACTCAAGTCATAAGACCGAGATAATCTCATTGAAAGTAAACATAAATAATAACTCGAGTCAACTCAAATTAACTTGTCAAACTTGCAACTAAGCTCATGAGACTGTGACAACCTTATAGAAAAGAAATCAAAACAAATTATGAAGCTGAATTTTCAATAAACTCATAATTTAATTATGAAATTGAAAAATATTTAATCTATAAATAGAACACAATAAAACAATTTGAGTCTATTTATGTTAACTCACAAAACATGTAACCCAAGTTGTAAGATCATGATAACTTCATAAAAAGCAAACCAAAATAAATTATGAAGTTTAATTCATAACCAGTTCAATATTAAAAACTAAAATTTAAAAAATTCAATTAAAAAGACAAAAAAAACTTGAGTCAACTAAATTAACCTATCAAACCCGTAACCCGAGTTATGAGACCGAGATAATCTCATAAAAGAAAAAGTAAAATAAATTATAAAGTCTAACTCCTAATCAATTCAATGTTGAAGGATAAAATTGAAAAAAAAAATATATCAATAAAAAAAGATAAAAAATTTAAGTTAACCCTCCAAACTCATGTCACGAGTTATAAAACCAAGCTAACCATGTACAAAGTAAAGCATAATAATTTCTAAAGCCTAGGCTCCAATAAATAAAATAATAAAATACAAAATCAGAAAAAAAATATTGACGTGGATAAAAAAAGCTAAAAAATAATTAAAATAAATAGTATCTTGTGAGGTGATGTACAATAAAAGCACCATGCCCTTTAATTTATTGTTAATTAATGATATAGATATAAACTTTTGATATAAAATTTCCATTTAGATGTATAAATTATTTCCTTTTTCCTAAAAAACTAAAGTTTGATTATCTCATTTTTTTAAAAAATAAATTCATAATATATGAAAACTAAAATACATTTATAACAAGTCTCTCTCTTTCTTTGCTCTTCCTTCAGAATTTATAATGTAAATAAGTAAAATGCTAAAAGTTCAGTGGTTGGATTATAGATTAACCAAATATTCATTTAATTAAATATATTCTCTATTATAAAGGGAGTTGTTGATTTCTTGATGAAAGAATCTATATTCTTGTAAAACAAAAAAAATCATCTTTAATAGATTTAAAGACTCTTAAATTAGAATTTTATAAAAGGAAAATGTAATAAATACGTAAATGAGTGTTAAATTCTAACAATGAAGTTATGAATTATTGTTTTGATTTAACATAAATGATACATAAAGAAATGTTAGGTGTGTATTGAGAATAAAAATTATGAATTCTATACCTAAGTAATTCATGAAGTATTTATTTATTATGAATCTTCACTAATTATTATTCGAAGGAGAGGGCTTGAAACCTATTCCACTATAATTATATCAAGGAGGAATTAATATATCTTATATTTATACTAATAAGAAATAAATATTATTTATATGTATATTAATAAAATGAAAATATATTAGGTTTTTGATTTTATCTTATAAAATACAAATCGAGTAAGATCCAAACAAAAAGAATTAGGTTAAATAAAAAATAAATAAATCCAAATAGAATAAATATTGGTTACAAACCACAAAAGGTAGGCCTGGAAAAAGCAAAGACATGCATCGAGCCCAAAGTTACCGTGCAATATATTCGGGTTCGCGTCAGGGTTTGAGTCTACTAAGCAATAAGCATGTGCCTCACACTTAGGACCTGGGTGTCAGGCCTGAATCTAGGGGCATCTAGGCTTGGGTGCGACAACCAAGTCCACTAGTCTCTACAAGGACACATATGCTGATGTGGGTCTGACACTTAGGAACCGTATCATAGTTTGGATTCAAAGCTTGCTGTTAAAACATACTTGGCCAATTAAAAAATATTATTTAAAAAATACGGATAAATACTGGTTATCAAATTTCTCTGGGGAAAGGGAAGAAGGCAGTGAGAAGTTCAGGAAGTGAGAACATGCTTCATGATCTCAATGATTGGACGCCACCCAGACGATTAAAAGGTTCGAGTTGGTAAAATATTTTGTCGTTATCACTTGGGTGACCTGTGGGCTAACGTCCCGATCATATTTTAATACCATAACTACACACACCAAATATCATACAAAAAATCACACAAAAAAGGGAGAAAAAAAAAATCAAACAAAGCGCTGTCACCTACATCCCGTGCTACCGTTCACCATGTGAACCTTCCCCAACTCTACAAGACCACAAGCTATTAGCAATCAGCTCTTCACAACGACATCTATTACGTGAAAAGGTAATTCGGTCATGCTATGTTCTTTATCCCAGTGAATTTCATGGCTATTGAAATCAACTAGATTTATAGGGTTAATTTAAAATTTTAGTACTTAAAACTTAATTTAGATTACGTATTTAGTCAAATCATCTAAGATATTGATGAGATAAAATATGGTTGATTTGATAAATTCAATTTAGAAGTCAACTAGATTAATAAAAAAAAATCTTTTTAATTTGCTAACTCAATTTTTTTTAAAAAAACAAGTCTCATGTTTAGTAATTATGAAAAATATTTTATGCCATAAAAAAAAAATTATGTTTCCTCGTACAAAGATTCATTAATATCCCACTTCACCTTCTTGTAAAGATTTAGTATTGCAGTCAATTATCTTTATCCACTTCATTAGACCCATTTTATTTAAAAATTACTTTGATCTAACAACTTTATAATGATAAGAGGACCCTAATTACATCTCCCAAACCTACAACTTGGGCGGTGAAATATGTTTTGTCAATTTTTAGGGGGTTTATATATATATATATATATATGGGGGGCAAAACTCACCTTTTTTAGCAAGGCCATTTAAGTAATTGAACTCATTGCTTTTGTTTGTAACGTTTACTACAATATAAATATTAATAAACCATGACATACTCAGCCATGAGTCGATGTAAATGGAGCAACCACCATACACTGAAGATGAACCGACCACAAACTCTCCAGAGGCAGCCACCGCCAAAACCCGCCAAAATTCTGAGACTCCACGGGGCAGCGGCACTGGAAATACTGTCTATCGCGGTGTCCGAAAACGGAGGTGGGGGAAATGGGTGTCTGAAATTAGAGAGCCACGCAAGAAATCACGTATCTGGCTAGGCTCATTTCCTGTGCCAGAAATGGCAGCCAAGGCATATGATGTGGCAGCGTATTGTCTTAAAGGTTGTAAAGCGCAACTTAATTTTCCCGACGAAGTGGATGACTTGCCTAGACCGTCCACGTGCACGGCCAGGGACATCCAAGCAGCAGCAGCAAAGGCAGCACATTCAGTGCTGCTTCCAACGAAAAAGAGCATCGAAACAAATAGTGAAGATAGTGTTGACGGAGAAGTTGTCGATGATGATTTCTGGGGCGAGATAGAATTGCCGGAATTGTTGACGAGTAATAGCGGGTGCTGTTGGAATTCTTGTGGATGGAGTACTCCTTTTGCAGGCGATGGTTCAACGTGGCAGCAGGATGGAGAGGCTCTACCACAGTTCATGGCATGTCTTTATTAGTGTGCATAGCTTCTAGGCAAGTATCAAATCTTCAAGTACTTTAAAATTGGTCGGTTAATATCTCTACATAGATGAACTGGATAGTAATTTTTCTCGTGTGGGGTGTGGAATCAAAACAGCCAGTTTACAAGCTCTGATAAATTTTCAGAAATGCGGCCGCTCGCAAACACACCCCAGATCAAGGTATTCCGCCGCCTACTTGGTGGATGTTACGGAGGATTCACCTTCCATGCAAGTTATTTATTTAAATCATCTCATTGCCAATAAGAGCGTCTGTGTGCGCCTAAATAAATCTCCACTACTCTATATAATAAATAGATTCTTTTTTTCCCGGATGAAGAGACATTCATTGATACAGAAATAGACAAGTAGGAGCTCGCTACATAATTTTCCGCATACTGACTGCAGAATATTGCCAGAAAAAAATCACAAACGAGAGAGAAACATTCAGTTTGAGAGAACTAGAGTCCCGTTCGGTTTCTCGGAGCAATTTAGTATATTGAAACAGGTCTCTCCCTCTCATTTTTTTTCCTTACGAATCGTTCACGTATAAATTGCAATTCCACAAAACCGACATGCCAAATGGATTCTAGACCATAATCATTCATTGATCACTTTATTAGCATGGCGTTAATTGTACTCTACCAGCACTCCAAGTTATTAACAATTAAGGCTAACAAGCAATTAACAAAAGAGCTCGGACATTTACCGAGTGAGCCCTGTTCATACTCTCACAGAGTCATGTTCATAGCACTATTTTTATTTATTGTATTTTCCCATGCTGATCTTCGCCCCTTTCTGGAAAGGGAGCGTTAGTGTACATTGCGGTAATTAATTGTTAGTGTTGCCCCCCATTCTTGATCCTGGGAAAAAGCTGTTATTGGTGGGTTTTTTCGCCAACTAAATCAGCTCCATCAACGTGCATTTAATGCACAGATTTATTTTGATCATCTCCCCCATCACATGTTGTCTTTGGATGGAGCTTTCGCGTTCTTAGAAGGAACAGGTTAGTAGCTAGCAGATTATAATCGGACAACATTGCGTTTCTCATTGGTCCCTTTCCCCTTAATTGGGAGCTGGTTTCAATTGCTTTCGTCCGATTATAACCTCTCGTTACCAGATAAGTTGGTTGCCACTGCTGCTGTTAGCTCTTGATTTTGTTTTTTTTCATGCCCTTTCTATGCTCTTCTGTTTCATCCTCAGTTGAGGCGTGCTGGGTGCCTTGCCTGCCTTTTCAAATGGAGAGTTGGGAATTTGGCATATTTTTCGTAACATTTTCCAGAGCACTGGCAGAGTTGACGCGTAGGCTTTTTTCACAACTTTTAGTTTTTAGTTTTAGTCTTTCCACGCCATTTCTGACTGGCTTCTCTTGGAAGGCTGTCTACTACCGCCTACCTATATATGGCATTTTTGGATCCACAACTAGATGTGCTTGCCTCATCGCATGTGGTTTTCAGTTCGTTTTAGCAGCTTGCTTTCCATTTCAGGATGCTGCTCGTAGGTTTTCCCTGGAGTCTTTTTCTAGATCAACACAGTAAAAAAAAAATCTAAAATTAGTGTAGAAAAAAAATAATTCAGTTAAAGCATTCATGCAAGCCACACTTGCTCTACTCAATATGTGAGATAGTAAATTCTAGGCGTATATTCACATCATAGATTTAATTTCTAAAAATTACTAATCCAAATCTTATAAATCTTAAAATTATTAAAAATCTATATAATTATTAATTTTAAAATTCATAAAATTAATTAAAACATGCATAAATTATCTCAAATATCCACATTAATTAAAAAAATATATGGATATAATAGCTACACAAATATCACGTTTCATTTTTCTTCCCGCAGATCCATGCATGTCCATTCAGATTGAATCCCCTCAGTATCAAAGTCACCATAAATAATTAAATATACATGTTTTATTCTCTCTTTTTCTTCCGTTTTTTTGTAACATCTCATCTTTTTTTAGAGAGATAAAAGAAAAGAAAAGGGAAAAAAGAAAGAAAGAAAGAACAACACATATTTAAATATTAAGATTCAATGGTTAGAAAAATAGATGAGACATCATAATAACACAGAAAAGGAAAGAAATAAATTTAAATATTGAATTTTGTATATTTAAATTAATGTAGATTGATTTGGATATTTTTAAATGCTTGGAGGGGAAGTGATTTGATTGGGCAAGCGTGGAAAGGCAAGAAAAAATAAAATTGAAAGCTGCTCGTGCGCAAGTATAACCAACGCCAGTGCTTTAACTGTATTAGCATGATAATTATATTTTAAAATTATACTACTTAAAAAAAATATTATTTTTCCACTGTGCCAGAGAAAATGCTCTTTTACCTTCCTACTTCACTTCTGTGCTTTGTGTTTGCCTTGCGGCGTGTTTTCTTTTCCTGCCCTTCTTCCTTTGCTTTCTAGTCTTACTCCTCAAATGACATGACGAGGCTTCGTGTTTATTTGTTATTATTCCAGCATTTGGAAAATGATTAAGGCCTTTTATTAATAATTATGCGTTTTGATGCAGGATTATTTTTTTTGAGAAAATAACATAGTTTAACGCAACTATTATTTAGAATTATAATTTTAGAGTGAATCACTATTTCAGATCACGTTTTTAATAACAACTGTGATTCAAAATTAATTTGGTCTATTTAAATTATAATTATATTTTTATATTTAATTAAATTATTCAATTAGATCTAAATTAATTTTTAAATATAATTAAATTTTAATTTGATCCATAATTAAATTAAATTAACCTATTAAAAATTCAGTTATATTCTTAGACTTAATTTTTATATAAATTTATTTAATAATAATTAAATTTAATCTTAAATCTATATTTTATCTTTGATCTTGATATATACTTTAAATTTATCTATAATTTCAACTTGATTTTTCTGTATGTATCTAGGATTTTTTTGGTCATGTTATAGTTTTTTTGTTATTATTATTTAATTTTTTATTAATTTTTTTTAAAGAGCTTTTTCAAGATAATAGAGACACGACTAATTTATTAAGAAATAGCACCCATTGTTGTCACGTAGCATTATTTTAAACCAGTTGCCACCACATTGACAGCCTTAGCTTGCTAATAAAATGATGATCAAGCCAGTCTATTGCTGACACGTTGACACCACAAGAATTTAGAGGGAGGATGTGGAGAAGTAATCAACGATGTGATTTTTAAATGTATTCATAATTGTAAAATATTTGATAATATTTAAAAATTATTTTTTAAGAAAATATAAAAGCGAGAATTGGTTTAAAATCACAATCACAACTTTTCTAAGCCCGATTATGTACATATAGTTTTTTTAAAGTTATTTTTTTAAAAATAAATTATTTTTTATGTTTAGAAATATCATAAAAAATAAGTTAAAAAATATTTTTAAGTATTTAGTTATATTATAAAAAATAAGTTAAAAAATATTTTATTAATATTTTTTTAAAGTTTATTAAAAAAATAAAAAATAAATCTTATAAATTAAAAAGTTAAATGAGAATAGAATTAAAAATAATTTAACTTCATAAATTATTTTAAATAAATTAAATAATAATTAAAATAATACAGATCAAATGTAACTAGTAAAAATTTTAAAGATGGTGAAATTAAAATAATAGTAATAATCATTTTATAAATTATTTTGAATAAATTAAATAAAAAATAAGAATTAAATTTGATAAATAAAAAATTTTAATTTAAAAAATAATAAAATAAAAGTAAACAACAATTATAAAAATAAGGATCAAAGTTAATATAAAAATCAAATCAAAATAAATTTTAACGGAAAATTTTTTTTAAAAAATCAAATAAAACATATAACAATTAAAAATTCAAGGACCAAATTTGATATAATCAATAAATAATATAATATTTTTAAATTTTTCATAACTTTTAAAATATATTTTTCACTCAAAATAAAATAAAAATATTTTTTAAAAATTAAGAAAAAATTTTATTTGATAGAAAAATATTTATTATTGATTGAAAAATATTTTTTTTAGGTAAATTCTTTTAATAATAATAAAAAAAAACAGATACATTTATCAAGTGTGACTTTCCTGTTATGAGTCGGTACTGTATTGATTATCCTGTGCTAGGTGCAAGTAGGGATAAACCCTACAGCATGGAGGATCATGCAGATGCGCCTGTAATTGTCCACCCCTCATTCAGCCATCATGCTTGCCAACTAAATTCATGAGGACCGCCAAATTGGTAGTCATTTCAATTAAAAAATCTAGCGGGATTTTTCACAGGAGAGCAAGATATTCTAACGTGATCATCTCTATGATAACGTTATTGGTTATTGTTGGAACTGTCATGGTCTTTTGCCATGCCATGGGATGCTCCGCTCTCTGATTCCACCTGTCCGCGTTATGGGCTGTGGCCATTTCGACCCAACCTTTCTACTGTATGAGTAAATTATTTATTCAGTCCCTGTAGTTCTTACGATCTAGTAATTAGGTTTTGAAAATCATTAACCTTTGAACAAAGGTGGCTGCTTAGATTTTTTTTTAAATGTTCAAACTATCCTTTTTAATCATTCTATGCATTTTATTTTATTTTTTTTAGCGTTTTAATCGGGAATTATGACTATTAAAAGGCTGGATATTTCAGGGAAGAAGATTAAATTGTATAAATATTATAATTGAAGATTCAGGGGGGTCAATGCATGTTGTTTAAATTATATTAGGATTAAATAATTATTTTGCTAAAATTATAGGGACTAAATAGCAATTCTCATAATGCGAATTTGCAAATATTAGTTGGACTTTCTACGGGAATAATTGATAAAAACCTATAGGGTGCGGGTGTTTGGTTTTAGTTCTAAACACGTGCTCATTTGGATTGCAATAGTAAACTATCATTTTATTCCTAGTTGAAAAAAATAAAAATCTTGGATAGGAGGTAATTTGGTATTTTTAATTATCAATTAGTCATTAAAAGATTATTAGAGAGTAGTTTTATCTTTTCAAAAAATTTAGAACAATAAAGCAAATACTTTAACCAATAATTTTTTCATCTTTTCATTTTTTAGAATACTATAAAAATAAAAATATTCCTTTTACCTTGAAAAAAATAAAAACCGCGTCTAAATATTTTTTTCACATGATTTGTTGTAATCTTTAGACTCATGGAGGATATTTTGGTATCTTTAAACTGAAAAAAATAATTTTTATTCAAAAAAATTATTAGTTTGTGTTTATTATGTATCAAAGAATGAGTGACACTTATACCATTTGAGTAGTGTGAGATGTCATTCCTAATCAAATCTGGTTTTTTATGATGTTGTTTGGAAGCGTCTCCGTATCCTTTTCCTCTTGGTAGCATGAATGATAGCGAATGATGATTCATTTGTTACTTATATTTGTTTCTTTGTTTTCCTTATTCTCTCTATCCAATCTGAAAAATACATATATGTCCTTCTTTTTTTTTTTAGTATTTTGATTTCAATCATTATTTTTCTATTTTTTTATTTTTTTTTCTAAATATTTTATAAATTTTTTTTCTTGTTTTTAATTTAGCTTTTCAAATATAATTTATCATATATTATTTTTTCGGTCCTTCTTCTTTTAATTTTAATTTTTTTCTTGATTTTTTTTAAAAAAATTTTTATTAGTTTTCAACTTCATCATCCATTTAAAATCTATAGTGTTTTATTCTTTTCAATTTGTCCCTTATTCTT
The DNA here is from genome assembly GCA_015708895.1 of Populus ilicifolia. Lineage (NCBI taxonomy): Eukaryota > Viridiplantae > Streptophyta > Magnoliopsida > Malpighiales > Salicaceae > Populus > Populus ilicifolia. The sequence continues at coordinate 2,025,467 of SRLM01000333.1, forward strand.
TTGATCTGTTTTCCTTTTCTTAAAGTTAATTTTCTTTTTAATTTAACCCCTCAAATGAAATTTTTTTGTTTTCCTCTAATTTATTTTTATTTTGATTTTTACCCATTTTTTTTAATTATAATTGTTTTGTTTTGGATTATTTTATGTAATTTATTTTTTTATTAATTTTATCATTTAATATCTTATTTATTAAAATATGGGCTTTTTTTTTATTTATGGTACTTTTGATCTAATAACTTGGATTACATGTTTAAAAAGTTAATGTCATCCAAAATCTTTTTTTCATTTTTTTTTCTAATTCTATCATTCTACACCATCTCTTTAGAAAAAGATTGGTTTTGTGGTTATTTTCAATTTTTTTTATTGATTTATCTCGGTATCATAACCCAAACTAGGTTTTGCATATTTTTTAAAATGTTTTTTTTTTAATTTTTAAATATATTATTCTAATTCATCTATTTTTTTTATACAGATGAATTTTATTTAAAAAAAAATATTTATTTTAAAATAATATTTCTAATATGTTTAGTCTCACAAAATATTGTTTTCTTTTCTTTTATTCAATCAATTTTATATATGTTTCTATTTATATGATATTTTATTAATTTTAATAAATAAATTTGGTAAACATAATCCAGTAATTTTCTCATTTAACATGATCAATAATAGAGTTTTTTATTGATCATTTTGTTATTGTTTTGGGTGTTCTTTAAAATTAAACTAATTACTTAGTTTATCGTAACAAAATCATTCCAATTAAATTAGATAGATATCAAAGATTGAACTAAATAATATATAAGTTTGGATCAAAGCATGTGGAACACATATATCATGACAAACATGCAATCTAAAACTAAAAACATTTAAAGAATCTAGCATACATACTATATACATATATATATTAAAAAAAAACATAAAATATCAAAGCACGTACCTGCATACATGCTAACATTCTTTAATTAAAATAAAAGAAGATATTTGCTTGTTGAAGCTTTTCAAAATAATGTAGCTAGTGTTGTTTTTAGGATGAATCTATTGTTTTTAATGTATTCATTAGGTGGTACTAGACATATATTTCCCTTAATGCTTAACTTGTGAAGTCAGGTTTTTGCTTTTACTTTATAAACTCCCCTGGCAATTTATTTTATAGATGTAAAAAAACTCCAATAACCTCTCCCCCACACATTGTGCTCAGGGTCCATAACAATCCATTTCTTACCCTGATTATAAAGTTTAAGTTTGTAGCAAAGCTAAGCTATGATACCAATTATTAGTGGTATTAAGTTCTCTTCACTCAAAAGCTAACTTTTGAGATAAGGCCTTCCCTTGTACTTTATAAAATCTTTGGGATTATTTATGTATATTTTTAGAAATATAAAAGGGTTTAATTAAATGATAAAAACTCTTATCAAATTGAAATTATTGAATACAAAACTAAATTGAAAGAAAAATAAATATTTCAGTGACTAATTTTAAGTGGTTATGCTTTCTACAAACTAAGTATAGTTTCTAAGAAATTCTATAATTTTTTTTATATATTTTATGCTGACTAATTTGTAGAGTTCGTATATTAAACTTAAAATTTAAATTGAAACTAAAATTAAAATTTTAAAATATCATAGGCTAATTTGAAAGAAGACCAAGTCTTATTCCTTTACATTGTCCATTCAAATTATAATTGGAATTTATTGTTTTGCCTTGCACAACAACATTTCAATGTTTTTTGAATATATGTTTCCAGTGGTGAGTGTTTATGGTAGGAGAAATTGCCACCATTGATAGGAAATGCCAAAACCAAGGTTATATCCTGACCGTACATGGTGTGTCTCCCCTTTTCTCGTATAGCAGTTTTTAAAAAGCCTACTTATTTGCTTGTGAAAGAAAAACAAAACAAAAGGGGAGGATGAGAGAGAATCAGAGAAGTTAGATCTTCTCTTATGGATAAAAATCTAGTAGGGATATATTGAAAATTCCTCCTCTTAAAAAAAAACCTTTTTAATTATGATTCTTCCATCCACAGTGTATTTTCTTGACCTTTTTCCATCCTATATGATCAAAATCTTTTTATTGATCTTTCCTGTAGACCTTTATTCCTTTTAACTTGACACTTTAAACATGCTATAGATAAGGTTTCTTTTCTCGCATAAAAGGTGGTGATTTTGATTCCATTTTCTTATTCAGCCTGATCTTCTTCTTCAAAGGTGATATATGAAAGGTGAGATGAATTTGGGTTCCTTTAAGTAAATTCTAGTTGGTAAGCCACTCAACCCGTACTTGATTTAATTTTAAATGAGCCATAATACATGAATGTTATTTTTTAGTTTTTTTTATTAAGCCTCGGATGGCGATATCATTGGAGCTTAAAATAAACCCATCATCTTTCTCGAGTGTTTACATCATGTCTGATCTTTTTTCTTAAATGTGCATTCACCGTCTCATTATCTACATTTTATAGGTCTTTTTATGGTATAACCATAAATTACCTCAAATATGGTGGTTGGGGAAGGCTGTGTCAAAAAAGAGATTACGGTGTGGTTGATGGCTAGGCCAGTTGAGTTTTGGTTGATTCTTGGATCTATTTATCAAATTTATAACCCAACTTATTGAATTTAATTTTATTATATAAAAATAATGAAAAATATAACACATGCAATTGAAAAGAACCATCCACTGAGCTAGCCTGTCCATAATAGCTAGGCGTGTTGGCATGGAGTAGGCAAGGGAGAAGCTAAACAAAATGTTAAAATGCCTTTTCTCTCCCACAAATGCTATTTCTACATATCTCTTTAAAGAGTCAAAACCAACAAAGTGGGCCACTTAAAAAATAAACCAATTAAATATAGACATGTGGAAAAAATAATATTAAACATATTAAGAAATAATAAAAAACTTGTTTTTTTTACTACAATATAAATGACTCTTCAAATGGTTTTTTTCCATTGGAATAGATATGGTAAAATAAGCTATATTTATACTATTCAAAATGCTATTTTATTAATTTAGCTTTTTAAAATAACATTTTGCATTGGAGTTGCTATTATTGAAGGATTTGATATCTTATGCAATAGACGTTCAAGGAATGACCAAACCAAAATAGATTTAAACAGTAGAAGGCTTCCATTAGTGCAAATTAAAAATAAACCTATAAAGGTTAAATTAGAATAAAATAAAAAATAGAAGGATGAATATAATTTTTTCTTTTTTTTACCGGTTCCATCCGCTTGGTTCCAGTGGTACCAAATGGAGCTTATAAGAAATAAGAGCTTGGACTCAATAAAAGATTCGTTCAAAAAAGTTGTGTTTTTTAATTGTAAGTATTACTTTTAAAAAATTATAAATTATAGATTTTAAAAATAACACATGAAAGAGACATAATGTATTACTAAATATTTAAAAGCTATAATATGGCTATAAATCACAACTATAGCCAAATTAATGATTTTCAAATTGGCATTTAATATGAGTATAGTAATGTTGTATGATATTTTTGTAAAATTATTTTTTATTTTTTACATAAGCATAATAAAATCATAAAAAACTTAAAAAATATTAATTTAATATTTTTTAAGCAAAATATAATTTAAAAATAATTTAAACTTAGAAAACAAAGACGCTCACTATTTCTCCTAGGTCTTTAAAAAGATGTCTTTCTTCTCCTTTCAATAGTTTATTTCATATTATGATTATACTTATAGTTATTTTAAAAAAAATATATTTTTATAAACGTTTTGAAGTAGAGTTTTTTTTTATTTTTTTAAAATATTTTTGAAATTAATATATTAAAATAACCTAAAATCACGTTAAAAAAAATCCTTAATTTTTACATAAATATTTTTCAAAAGCAAAAAAAATCCAACCGAGAAAACAAACGGATCTTAAACCCACGCAACCGACCAATATATCATCCAACAAAACAAAGGCACGCAAGGAATTTCGACGAAAAATCCTTCACCTTTCCCTCTGTAGCCATTTCACTCTCTCTCTCCAATTTTCAAATTTCAATTTCTCAAACCCTAGAGAGCACACTCACAAACCCCAACGAAAACACAACCATATCATGGAATACAATCCAGAATTGCTCTCTCAATGTTTCCTCCACACACTCTCTCCACAACCCGAGCCTCGCCGTGCCGCCGAATCCAAACTTGCCGAACTCGCCGACCACCCTAACTACGCCCTCGCGGTCCTCCGCCTCGTAGCTGAACCCTCTATCAATGAACAGATCCGCCACGCCGCCGCTGTTAACTTCAAAAACCACCTCCGCTCCCGGTGGGCTCCATCTCCTGATTCCTCCTTCACTCCGATCCTCGACGCGGAAAAGGACCAAATCAAAACCCTGATTGTCACTCTCATGCTCTCCTCTACTCCTCGAATCCAATCTCAGCTCAGCGAATCGCTCTCTCTTATTGGAAAACACGATTTCCCTAAATCCTGGCCCACTTTGCTGCCTGAGCTCGTGTCAAATCTCCGAGCCGCTTCGCAGTCGAACGATTATGCTTCAATTAATGGTATTCTCGGTACTGCTAATTCCATTTTTAAGAAGTTTCGTTATCAGTATAAAACTAATGATCTCTTACTTGATTTAAAGTATTGTTTGGATAATTTCTCCGCTCCATTACTAGAGATGTTCCTTAGAACAGCGGCTTTGATTGATTCCATGGTTAGTTCAGGTGGTGGGTCACCTGTTACTCTAAAGCCTTTGCTTGAGTCACAGAGATTGTGTTGCAGAATATTTTTTTCATTGAATTTTCAGGAGTTGCCCGAGTTTTTTGAGGATCATATGAAAGAGTGGATGGCTGAATTTAAGAAATATTTAACAAATGGCTATCCTGTGCTAGAGAGTAGTGCGGAAGGATTAGGTCTTGTTGATGAGCTTAGGGCTGCAGTATGTGAGAATATTAGTCTTTATATGGAGAAAAATGAGGAGGAGTTTAAGGATTATTTGAATGATTTTGCACAAGCTGTTTGGACTTTGTTAGGGAATGTGTCCCAGTCCTCAAGTCGTGATAGTTTAGCTGTTACTGCAATTAAGTTTTTGACTACTGTGAGTACTAGTGTTCATCATACTTTGTTTGCGGTAGACGGGGTCATACCACAGATTTGCCAAAGTATTGTGATTCCTAATGTGAGGTTGAGGGACGAGGATGAGGAACTTTTTGAGATGAATTATATTGAGTTTATTAGAAGGGATATGGAAGGGAGTGATATAGACACTAAAAGGAGGATTGCCTGTGAATTACTTAAAGGGATTGCAACAAATTATAAGCAGCAGGTGATCGGTATAGTTTCTGTTCAGATTCAGAATTTGTTGACTTCGTATGCTGCGAACCCAGCCGCACACTGGAAGGACAAGGATTGTGCGATATATTTGGTCGTATCCCTTTCAACTAAGAAGGCTGGTGGTACTACTGTTTCAACTGATCTTGTTGATGTTCAGAGCTTTTTTGCATCGGTAATAGTGCCTGAGTTGCAGAGTCAGGATGTAAATGCCTTTCCAATGCTCAAGGCTGGTGCTCTTAAATTCTTTACAATGTTTAGGAATCTGATACCAAAGCCTCTTGTACTTCAGTTGTTTCCGTATTTGATTCAATTCCTAGGTGCAGAGTCAAACGTTGTTCATTCTTATGCTGCAAGCTGTATAGAAAAACTCTTGTTGGTCAAGGATGAAGGGGGAAGATCAAGGTATACTTCAACAGATGTAGCTCCAAATCTTCTAGTGCTGATGAACAACCTTTTTACTGCCTTAAGGTTTCCGGAGTCAGAGGAGAATCAATACATAATGAAGAGTATCATGCGGGTTCTAGGGGTTGCAGAAATAACCCCTGAGATTGCCGGACCTTGCATTGCTGGGTTGACTTCTATTCTGGCTGAAGTTTGCAAGAATCCAAAGAATCCAATTTTCAATCACTATCTCTTTGAATCAGTGGCTGTTCTTGTAAGGCGGGCCTGTGAAAGAGACATCTCTCTCATACCATCTTTTGAAACAAGCCTGTTTCCTAGACTCCAGGAGATCTTGGGAAATGATGTAACTGAGTTTTTGCCTTATGCATTCCAGCTATTGGCTCAACTTGTTGAGTTGAATAGACCGCCCATCTCAGACACCTACATGGAAATTTTTAAACTTCTCCTGTCTCCTGATTCATGGAATAGAAACTCAAATGTCCCAGCCCTTGTCCGTCTCCTTCAGGCTTTCCTTGAGAAAGCACCTGAGAAGGTCACCCAAGAGGGGAGGCTAGCACAGGTGCTTGGCATATTTAACAGGCTTGTGTCAGCCCCGAGCACTGATGAACAAGGCTTCTATGTGCTGAACACTGTTATTGAGAATCTTGACTATGGAGCCATTGCTCCCTATGTTGGTCACATCTGGAATGCCCTATTTTCTCGTTTGCAAAGTAAACGCACAGTAAAGTTTATCAAGTCTCTTTCGATTTTCATGTCACTCTTTGTGGTCAAGCATGGCTCTTCAAACCTTGTGGACTCTATGAATGCGGTGCAAGCTGGTATATTTTTGGTGATTTTGGAGCAGTTCTTGATACCAAATCTCAAGCTGGTCACCGGGCGCATTGAGGTCAAGTTAGTATCAGTTGCCTCAATCCGACTTATCTGTGAATCTCCTGCCCTTTTGGATGCTGGGGCTGTCAGACACTGGGGGAAAATGCTGGACAGCATTGTAACTCTCCTTTCACGAACAGAGGAGGATAGAGTTGGAGACGAACCGGAAATGCCAGATATTGCTGAAAATGCAGGTTATACTGTTTCATTTGTGAATCTGTACAATGCTGGAAAGAAGGAGGAGGATCCTTTGAAGGACATAAAAGATCCCAAGGAATTCTTGGCTACTTCATTAGCTAAGCTTTCTGCCCTTTCCCCTGGGAGGTTTCCCCAGATCATCAATGAAAATCTTGATCCAGCAAATCAAGCAGTATTGCTCCAGATTTGCAGCACTTACAACTGTCCGATTGTTTGAGTGAGTAGCTAAACTAAATTACTTTTATTATCTTTGCTCGTGTTCATTTTTTTCTTATTGTTTTGCTTCTGTGTTTTTCCATTTAACTTTTTTTTTTATCATATTGTGTTTCTTATATCCAAGAAATTTGCCACCGGATAAGATCAGTAGAGCATTGCGATGGTTGTATTTGACAAATAAAAATGCAAGCTTGCTGATCATAGTGAATCTTGTGGATGAATTTATTTGCTTTGCATGGATTCAGTGACTGCCTTGGTTAAGGATTCTTATTGACTACCAATTTAATGCAATTAGTTATCTTCACCAAACATTTTCAACAGATAATAATGATATGATCAGCATAATTTTGATATGGTGTTATCATTATGGTACCATAGCATGTTTTCATTGTGATATTTTCTTTTTACTTGACTTGATCATTCTGTTCTTTTGAATAATTCTATAATACTTATCATCGCACAGTTAATCTCTACTTGTGTGGTCCTGCCAGAGAGAAGCCTACTGAAAGTTAACAAGTTTCTAGGGTGTAACTGCATCTGCTTTGGTTTCTCAGTGTAGATAATTTACCTCATGGTTGTCTTGTGTGTTTTACTGTGCAATTATCATATATTCTATCGTTTCTGAAGTCGACATGACCAATTTAAGGCAGGTCTTCTAAAATTTTTCTTAAACAGCTTTCAGTCATTAGTCCATCTTGCATCTCAACTGATTCTTTCATGACCCTCCTTGTTGCTGTTGTTTGATAGCACAAAAAATTACCAAGTCATTTCATTATTCCTGAGAATTTGTGAATTATCATGGCAGCATCTTTCACACCTATATTCTTCAATAGCTGATACATACAAATACATGCATTCTGCTATCATCCCATGACTTTGTAGCTAGGTGACATATTTAAGGTGAGAAATCAGTAACTGAAATGTAAGCTAAAGCTGTGAATTTAAGCCTTTACAAGCTCAATTTTACAAATTACTTGACTCATTAGGGAAGAGTTTTGTAAATTACCTATCTGAATCCTTTAGTTTAAACAGTGCAGAACATATATCATAAATTTCCTAGTTTTAGCACCGGTGCATTGTTTTGTGCCTGAAGACTGCTAACATTATTTTATGAAGTTGTGTTACAGTGGAATCATCATGCTAGCTTTTATGATAGCTCATACTTTTTTATACCTGGTTACTCTTCTTTAAATTGAACTTCATACTTTGCTTTGTTTCCTTCAATCTTCCTCGAAATTTATTAGCAAGCCCACAACAGAGCTCTTGTTATGGAGTTGCAGCTGCATTGTTTGCTTATCTTTCTATGTCTTTGATTATTTTTAATTTGTAATTCTAAATGTCATGTGATGTAGCATTCTTAACTAATAGCTGTTCTGGATTAACAAGGGACATCAGCTTAATTTCCTCCCTTGTACTTCTTAAATTTGCTTGCAACCACAAGAAAGAGATCTAACTAATTGTTTGTGCACCCTTTCAGATTATCATGTGGGAGTTGAGGTCTATTATGTGGTCGGATTTTCAACAAGGGGTTTCGTTGCATTTATGAGCAGGTGGTGCCTTTTGCATTGTGGTCGACTGGTTTTGTCAAGCAATAATCTTGTTTGCAACTTCCCATGATATATGCAGTAATGACTTGATTTTGTGGCCACAGCCTGGTAGCGATTTTCCTAAACAGTTAATGATAGTTCCACAATGTGGTTTATCGAATCTGGTTTGACAAACCTCCTTCCAGGCTTTGTTGTGAAGAGTTTTCTGAGTCTTGTTCAACTGCATTTGTGATCTAAATGTAGTTTCTGTGTACTTGCATGCACTGTTGTCGTTGGGCCCATGAAAGGAAAAAAAGTAGTTTTTGATGGTATTAGGTCAGTCAGTTAATGTGACGGTGAATTTTGGTTGATTTGCTGTTGCAAGTCTTCGTAACTACTACTAGCATGTTCCTGTGGTAAATTTGATTTTCCATTTTTTCCTGTAAAATGACGATGTTCCAAATAGAGATGAAGTACGCATGATTTGGCAGGAATTTATCCGACACTGAATAAGGGTGTTTAGGAAGAACAAGAAGTTCCATAATTTCAGGTGCAAATTCGATGGCTAAATTTGTTGGGAGCCGAAGCAGTGGGAAGTGATACCTGCACTCCCATGAAGGTTAACTACACTCCAATTACATTTTTTTTCCTGGACTGATTATGATACCCTTGGGCAAAGAAGGCAAATTAAAATGGCAAAAAGGTTGGTAATTTAGCCCCGAATTTATGCTTATTGAATCAATCTATGTAGGTGTTTTTTTTATATATAATAATTATTTTGTAGATAATAGATACGGCATGAAGATTGTTAATTTTAATTTGGAATTTGATCGATATATATATATATATGTACTTTATGTTGAATAATAAATAATACTTGAATAATAGATATTTAAATCTGTAATGAGAAGGAAATGAATATAGTAGAAAATCAACTTGTTAGTAGTCTCTACCATTAATATATGTATACATCTCTCTACAATAATAAATAGTAAATATTTAAAATGCAAAAGATATGATTTAAATATTTAGATTTTTTAAATGATCTGGAACCTCGGCAGCGCCAGTTTTTCTAAGTAAGTTCACAGGGATTGAAGTCTCTGCGGGCTATCAAGGGCAAGACGAAACAAGCTGTCTGAAAAGGCATCGTCCTGAGCGCTATCTTCATTTAGATTCTCCAAACATTTTGGGAATCCTATCATAACCTGAAAGAAGCGTAGCAGGTCATTAAAAGCAGCTGAGATTACGTTACTATTTGTTTGTGTTTAAAAAAAATAAATTAAAAAATAATTTTTTTATTTTTTATTAACTTTAAATTAATATATTTTTAGTATTTTTAAATTATTTTAATATATTGATGTTAAAAATAATTTTTAAAAAATAAAAAATATTAATATGTATTTTAATATAAAAAAAATATTTAAAAAATAATCGTAATTAAACTTCTAATATTAAAAAGGAAAGGAGTACAAACCTATATATATGAATACGGAATTTCTTTTCTTGCTCTGATCTGAGTAATAAATTAGGATATGAATATATAGTTTCTCATTATTAATCTCTCTCTACGAAGCTTGGAATGGACTCATTTCCTTCTCTCAAATCCCACGACGAGGAAAATATGGCATAATTTGAGTTCACATCTTTCCTTAGCGTCAAATAACTCCTGGCTCTCAAATCCCATTCTCCACCTTATCCACGGGTTGCAGGTTTGCGGATATTTTCATCGGATTTACTGGTGGTTGGGTTTGGATGTGGGAAAAAAGGATTTGTTTGGCAATTAGCTTGAAAGAAGTATTGTAAATATAAGAGGAAAAGGAGTGGAAAATCTATGTTGTTAATATTAATTAAAGATATGGATGCTCAAAGACTAATAAAAGATAAAATCCATTAATTCTCTATTAGTATTTGTTCAATACCATGTTGTTACACGGTAGGATGGTCTTTTGTTTGAAAATCCTCCACCAAAAATGGTGCTTTGAAATACGTCTGGCAATTTGGGAAAAAATGTATGCTTGGTGGTGGTGGAGGAGAGAGTTGTTTAACAATCAAATTGATAAGAGAGAAACTTGCAACTTCTCTCCGGGATTTTGTTGTCGATTTGAAAGAAGGATGGGTGATGCGAGTGTGGTTAACCTTGGTGGAAGTGTGAATATTAAATCATCATAAACACATAAATAGCGTTTGGGCTTTCTACGTTCGGACATACCATTTTTTATAGACCTCAAGAATTTCATTTATTGGGCTTTCCATGTTTTGATTTTTTTGTTCTTAGTTTCCATCTTGGTAGCTATCATGGACTTCTATGGAGCATGGTGTTGTTGTGATGCCCATGCCGCCATCGTTCATATGGCATGCATGCGTAAGTATTCTATTGTTATTAACATAAGACAATCTCATATTCTCTTTCCAGTGAAGGAAAAGCAAAGTGTTTGTTGCCACAAATCTCAATTTTTATTAGAATCCAGAAGAACACGTCATGCCCCAAAAATCTACCTTGTGGAAAAAGAATACATAATAAATAGCCACATTCAAGCAGACAGCATTTTGGATTGTTTCTTATGGGCCCCGAACAATGGAGCTGCGACTAACCGGGAAAAAAACCCATGATATTTCTGCATCTGTCCTTTTTCCTGTTCTCTTCCCTGTTGACCTTTTCTTATTCTTCCTTCCTTTGATTATTTTATCCAAATTGCTTGGAGAATTATTCAGTCTGGCTCTTCAAATCCACACAGAAGCACTCACTAAACATCAACACCGATCATATGTTGTAAGAAATTGATTAATAGCAATGGTACATTTCCTCCACCAGATGTTGCTGATTTTGCTAGACTGCCCAACTGACTTCCACTAAGCTTAGACATGCTATATTTTAACATCTGGTGGAGGATCAATGGTGTGATTCTTTACTAGCAACGTATTATACTTCATATTATACCAATAAGTGTCCTTTCCAATGCTAAATATTGGCTACTGATATAATCATTATTGCACTGTGTGTGCGATGAACGCACCATCATATGGTTCAGGCCGAGCCATTTATATGGTCCCCTACCGAGCCCTCCCTGATCACCTACTCTAAGCACTAAACCAGTTGCCCAATGAGCCTCTAAACGATCTATAGGACTTGGAAGTAAAATTATTCTTGTTTTTCTCTCCTTTTTTTCTTTTCTTTTTTTAATTAACGTGATGTTTGGGATAGTTTATATGTATTTTGATTAATTTTACGGTTTTTAAAATTAAAAATTATATAAATTTTTAATAATTTTAAAATTTATAAAATTGAAATGGATAAACTTTGAAAAATAAATTTAGAGTATGAGCAGATGAGGCTTTACTTAACTAGGCGAAATCCTTTGACATTCATATGGCTTACCATTTGTTGCAATAGATTACTGAAGAAATAGCATGGGCCATTCTTGGTTATCCATTAAGATAGATTTGACAAGACGAGCAAACCCAACAAATCCTTTCGAACCCATTCGAAATAAATGGTTTCGATTCGTCAAAGTCCTTGAGACTAACTCAACAATTTGTGATTTTTAATTTAAAAATCAAATTCAAGTTGTATAATGTTCAACCAAAACTCATTCAAGAGAAAGAAAAAAAAAAGGTATGATATAATTCTTTTTTATTGAATGGCAATATTTTTCAGCATGACCCAAGAAACATATTCCCACACAGTCGGCGAGATTAAGCACAAGCTTTATCTTCCGGACTTGCAACTAGCAAGAAGAGGGATAACTCTCCATTTTCTGCCTTGGCATTGCTTTTGTTATGCTAATTTGCTTTGCGTGTAAATAAACAAGGAAATCAATGTCATGAACCCCACATGAATATTGTTACTAAATGGGAACTTCCACTCGGGATTCTAGTCCTTTTCTTCCAGCTTGTGTGTAAAGTTGATATGAACCTCAGCTTCATTGCTCAGAAGAAGAAGATTAAAGTTGGTGGAAGGTAGAGGTTATGGAGGGCCAATGGTTCTCAAGATCCCCAACGTTAGGCACAGGTGTACTGGCTTTAGAAAGCGTCCATTTACGTCAAAAGCAACTCATTATCTGTACGGAAATACATAATGATAATAAACGGATTAAAAAAACCATCGGGGAAACAATCTCTTTCAACAGTGGAAAAATAATGGAGTTTAACATCTAAACAACTAAATATAAAATAATAAATTTAAAAAGATGAGATTAATGAAATTTAATACTTAATCAACTACATATATTTTAATTTTATTATCTAGATTATAATTGGATAGTTATTTTAAATTAATTTTATTTTTTAATATTATATTGATTGTGAACTAAAGTTTATTTTTTTATTTGGTTATCTCGGTTTCATGACTTGGATTGCTAATTTAGCAATTTAATAGGAATTGACTTTGATATTTTTTATTTCTTTTTTAAATATATTTTTTAAAATTTCATTCTTCAATGTTGAATTTTTTAGAATTATTGTTTGTAATTTTTTTAATTTATTTTTATATGTTTATTCTAATATCATAATCTAGATTACGATTTTAATAAATTATCTGAGTTGATTCGAATTATTTTTTTACATTAAATTTTCTTTTTATTTTATTTTTTAAAATAATATAACAACACAGCTTAAATCAAAGTTCTCTAATTTTCTTGTGCACTTGAGATATTAGCCTATCGATAGTAGGGACTTGTTCCCTTCCTCTACACTCAGGTTCAAACTTTATTGTGCACGTCTGTCACTCTCGTAGTGTTTTGCATGCTTACTGGGCTTGCAGGATGTTCAGTAAACCGTGAAATTAATCGTGGTGCACGCAAGTTGACCCATACACCCATGTAAATAAATAAAAAAAGTTCTCTAACCTATAAAAAATAAAATTTGGCTTATAAAAAAGGTTTAACCACTCCATTCATTTGTAACGAGATATTATTGGAGCGTGTTTTTCAAGTGTGTTTATATAAATTTGTGCTTAAAAAAATAATGTTGTGTGTATTAAATTCATTGCACTATGATATTGTATTATGCTATAGCCGGGTAAGATTATTTTTTTTAATAAGGTTTTTTATGATAAAAGAATTTAAATTATATAGAAATTGATTTAATATGGCTTGGTTATTTTGACTTGGTTATCTAAAATAAATATTTAAGATGAAATTCTTTAATAAATATTAATACGATAATATATTAAATTGATTTGAATCAATTTAGTTAAGTTGTTAATCTGCATATTAACTCATGAGATCATAATAATTTCATTGAAATTAAATTAAAATAAAATATAAAATTTAATTTTTAATAAAATTATAAAACTTAATTCTAAATTATCTTAATATTAAAACATAAATTAAAAAAAAAATCAATTAAAAAATAAAATAAAAGATATTCAAGTTAACTAGTGTGACCCAGGTTATAAAATGGTAATAACCTCATAGAAAACAAACTAAAATAAATCACCGGGTTCAATTCCTAACCAATCCAATATTAAATTATAAATTTTAAAAAATAAAATTTAATTAAAAAACTTAAATTAACCTAGTTAACGTGTTAAACCTACAGTTAAGGTCATGAGTATAGAATAACTTCATGAAAAATAAATTATAAAAATTATAAAATTCAATCATTAATAAATCTAATAGTAAAAAATAAAAATAAAGTAAAAAAAATAAAAGACATGAAGGAAGAAAAATCTATTATTCCAGTAAATAATATTGCATGAAAAAAATACAATAAAAACCTCTTTTCCTTTAGTTTTATTTTATTTCAATTAATTTTTTCTCCGCCGTCGGTTTCTCCGTCATTCCTTGTATAGATGGCCACAAGTGACTGCCTCCGTCAATGGAGTTCGTGTATCTCCTCGTTAAAATGAAGGTGCGGTCAAATTGTTAATTCACATCTTACCAAAATTATATCAGTAGATATGGAAAGTTTATCTAGCAAAGGGTTTGTATAGTATACAGAGAGAGTAATGGAGATGTCAATTGGATCATACATGATTTCTGAGGGCGGAGAGAGTGTATTTTTACAGGATAAACTTTAAATTGAAGGATATAATTGAAAAATCCAGAACTTTAGGATTAAAATGTAAAATATTTCAGAGTTTTGGCAGGCCTCCCACCTTTCAAAACAGGTCTTCCCTAACCATCTAAGTGGTGGCCAAGTGGTAAGGACTTGGGATCAAGGGGTTTGCTCCTTCTGTGGTCTCAGGTTCGAGTCCTTGGTTGCTTATATGATGGCCACTGGAGGCTTACATGGTCGTTAACTTCAGGGCCCGTGGGATTAGTCGTGGTGCGCGAAAGCTAGCCCGGACACCCACGTTAATTTAAAAAAAAACAGGTCTTCCCCGTTCTGAAGGAGATTATAATGGTTATAAAATTCCTTTTCATTCTGAAAAAAAAAAAAAAGAAGAAGAAAAAGACACCGACAATCAAATGGATACGAGGACGGGGAAACCGAAACCTTGATCTCTGGGACTTGCACTGAAACTCACGCTATCTTTTTTTAATTTTTTGAACTGCATGTAGTCCAATCGTTCGTGATTTTCTTCACATGTTGTAACATGAATTCCGACCTCAGATGCAAAGCTCTTTATCATTCCCAAGGTGCCCAGATAAATATATAGCAAATTCTGACGTTTATTCTTTAAGAATTCTAGAGGTTACCCTAATGTCAAGTGCACAAAACACAGGTGGACATAAAGAGAAGAGGCATATCGGGGGTGCCTCCAATTTGCAAGGTTTAGGGCAGCCAAGGAACACGAGCTGAATCGGTCTCCACACGGGGTGTGCGTTCAAAGATCACTAGCCCCCACCAATCATGTATCTTGCCAATATATTATTGTCGCAAAAGGAGGACACATTGTCTGGAAGGAGGTCAGCAGCTCTCTCTGTTTTTTTAGCATGGCCCAATGCAAATAATAATTATTTTTTCTTCTTACTAACAACAGCCCGAAGTAATGGCACCAATTCAGAAGATTCTGTCTACACTCAAAGATACCAAACCTTCAAGCAAATAAAAGAAAGAAATGGAGGTAGAGAATCGAAGAAGGTATTCCCAGTCAGGTCACGAGGAACAGCTCATCTGTGTTTTCACGATTTAGATGGGGATCTAATCTCTAATCCGAAAGGAATCCACAGATCGGTGGAAATATAAGATTATACGATAAGATTACTTCTGCTTTGTATATTATTATTCTTCAATTAATGTTAAGAAATTGGGAGGTCTTATTAACCCTTTAGAACGGGCAAGAGTCGCTTTGAGATTAGAATATTGCAGTCATTAACTACGGTTATCTTAGGATTAGACGCTGGGCGTCCACAATGTACACGTGCCTTAATGTGACTGGTCTGTCCTCCCCGTCAAGGCACATATGACATGTACACCCTCTCGTGTTCAAAACCTGAATCCAGTGGTCTGCGTGTATTACCACAGTGTAAAAAAAAATATTTAATTGTCTTATATATAGTTATTTACTGAGATTTGTGAGGTTTAGAAATAATATTCCTCGAAGGGAATTTTTTTTTAAAAAAAAAAAAACTGCATCCTTTCATTCGCTTGACGTTAAGCATTGCCACAAGTGTCTCGTAATGCTTCTTGTAATGGTATTTGATAAGTAAATTTGAGCTTGAAATATCTTGATGTTTAGCTCAGCAGTAATGACCTCTTGATATTTATTAAGAGTCCGGGGGGTTTATTTTATAATATTTTATTGAATTTTACCTTTTTTTACATTCTATGTAAAAAAACAGTCCAAATTAAATCTTTATATTTATTCTGATAGTTAAATTAATCCTCTGCGGTATCAAAACAGTACAACATGGTTAATGGGTTGTTTTCTTATTGCTTTTCAAGATAGTGTTTGCGATTTTTTTTTAGTTTTAAATTATTTTTTCATGTTTTTAAATTGTTTTGATGTATTAAAATAAAAAAATATTATTTTAATGTATTTTTAAATAATTTTTTTAAAAAATAACTTATAACAGTATTTTAAACACGTGAAAGTCAAAAAAGTTTTTTTTAAAAAAAATAACTCGTTACGCTACTGAGCGAAAGTCAAAAGAGTTGCTTAAATTTGAAACGATGCGGGGGAGGAATAAAATCTGGGTTTTAGCTTAATGAAAGTTTGGTTCTTGCCAACTTATTGGCTATCCTTTTGCTATGATTCTCCTGTGAAAGGAGATATATAAAAGAAGCTTAGCCCATCCAAGATGCATTAATTTGCCACTTCTTCTTCTTCTTCTTTTCATCGAGGTCTTGTCAAGCAAAATTCACGCTCAAAAAATACGCGGAAAAAAAAACACATTGTCGGCTGGGGATTTTTTATATTTATATTTTATTTATTATTTATGATAAAAAAAATTAATATATATATATATATTCATTAAATTTTGAGTATTTATATAGATAGTAATAAATATTTTAAGTACATATATTTATATATTAATTAATGATATTATAAATGTTATACATATTATGTAAATATCGTGACATGTATATATTGTATTTAACTAAAAAAAACATGAATTTTCTACATATATTTTGATTATTTTGGGTCGGTATCTATAGAGTTACAATTAAATTATCATTCCTACTTGACATGCTTAATTTATCCAACGAAAAAAAAACAGTGAATTCATCCGATCACACTACTCGGAGTCCGCTACTTATAAAGTCTCATGATGTTCGAGTATCGTAATTAGTTTTTTTCTCAAAATGATATATTTATATCTAATTAATATTATCTGTAAAAGTATCTTAAATCCCAAATTTTAATTCACAAAAAAAAAGGTGTTGAGGGATTTTTCAAGTGTGTGGATGTGAGGGTTTAGTTGGTAATTTATATTTTATTTTTTACATTAAATGGTGCTTCATGCTTACCCTATTAACAAAATGATTATGAAAATTGTCACCCACAGGGAAAGGTGAAAGGGTTATGAGTAAAAGAACGTCTCGCAGCCTGTGAACAATGAAAGTGAGGAAAGAAACAGCTGCGGGTTGCCAGGGATCACCGAACCAGTCTTAACTCGACAGGGGGTTTGATGTTTTAATGATTAAGTCTATGATCTGGAATCTGGATTCCTCCCCTCCACTGAGCTTTTCTTAATAATATATGCAAAAAAATAAAAAATATTCTCATCCGTGCGGTCACAAATATTAGAATAATTGTATATTTGTTCCCTACCGTTGGTTGCTTGAAAGGAACGGTCTACGCCACAGCTGGAATTAACTTCGTACCTTTTTTATAAAATAAATAAATAAACCAACCTTGATGGCGATTTGTCTGTCTCCATTTTTTTTGTCAAGCGGCAGAACACCAACCACGTCAGTCCACGTGTAACTCTTGGGATGTTGAAAGCATGAGATCCCAGAACCTTGTCAATCACTGATGAGTCCTGATCTGAGACCACGAGGACTACGAAATTACTTGAAGGCCATTTGCGATCACGGATTGGGAAGACCCTGGTGTGTTTACCAAATACTTAGATCGATAAAATGATTTTCAGGGCACCTCGATGAGTGAAAAGATAACATATAAAATGAAAATCTCGTAAAGATTATGATAGAATTGATACGCCATTGCTTCTTGCATTAAGAATATGCAAAGATCATCATAATATGTTCGATGGAGAGTGATGTACTCATTGTTCTTCAGGTTCTTCCCGCGCAGCAATGAAGATGCAGTATTCCTTCAGTCGAAGTTTGTCACGTGGAGCTAAAATAATAAGAGTATTCATCATAGAAGTGGTGGTAAGAATTAAAGATTAGAAAGTTTATTTTTATTTATAGTTTTTAAATTGATTTTTTAATAACTTATATGATAATTACTAGAGACTTGTATGATCGTTAACTTTAGAACCCGTGAAATTAGTTGTGGTGCACGCAAGTTGATCCAAATATATTAATTTAAAAAATAAAAATAAATAAAAATATCATCACAAATACTAATTACACTGGTACTTTTTTTATTTTAATTTTCGAATTAATTCTTTAATTTCCATTATGTTTCACTATTCTTAATTCTACACATTAGTGTTTTTATCACATACTATATTGTGTATTTTATCATTGATTCTTTTTCAATAATTTGTTGGTTACTTCATTTCAAATTAGTAGGGATTATTGGTGCAGTATTGTATAAGATTGGGTATAATATAGTTTTTGTTGTGTATAATTAAGATATATAAGTAAATCAAATACAAATCATTAAAACACTATTACAAAAGTTTTTTGTTATCTCATAGAAATGATCAATTTAAACTTATTTTATTCTGATTTTTCTACTGCTAATTTTTTTGTTCTTTTTTATTTTTTGATGTTTTTTAGGGTTAAGGGTAGGATTTTGTTTTTAAATCCAGTAATTAGTATTAGTGTTCTATGTTTGTTTTTAAAATTTAAGATTATAATTTGAGGTTAGGATATTATTCCCGGTTTGTACATGATTTGTTTTTTTTGGTTGAAGTTAGCCGTTTCTAATTGTATTTTTGTTAAAATCGCTACTGCCAATCATGTCTTTCTTGAAAGAATGCTATTTCTCAAGTAGATTTTTGGGCAATGTCATTTTTTCGAGACTTTTAGCCAAGAGTGTTCCTTTTCAAAAACAAATCCCAAGTTTATAGGAAAAGGAGTAATTTGATTGGTAGTAGAACTAAAGCACTAGCCGTGGACAATCTAGTTAGCTGGCCTTTTACGCACGAAATCTAGAATGTCAACCTCAAAAAATCCTCTGCCGATGCCGAGCAGGAAAAAAATAAAAATGTAAAGGACGACAAGGAAGCAATTTTTTTTTTATTTATGTGTGGTGTCCGGGCCAGTTTACACGCACCACGACTAATCCATACAGTCCATTGAACATCCTGCAAGCCCAGTAAACAGGTAAGGCACCGTGGGGATGACAGGCGTGCATGGTAAGATTCGAACCCATGTGCTGAGAAAGGAGACAAGCCCCTCCCATCACTGGACTGAACCTCACTTGCGACCAGGAAGCAATCTTGTTCATATTTAAATGTGAAGTGTTGACATTGTGTATGTTAGTTTCACTGCAATCCATTGCTTAACGTTATCATCATTATGTGTAGAGTAGTAACCTTTTCCGTGTATTTTTGTTTTCAGGGGTCAACTTATGTCGTAATCTTTCTGATCCAGCCATGTTAACTTTAGCCTTTTAATGATGTCTTGACTTCCTAAACTGTTTGTTAACAGCAGCAACATCATAGTTCAACTTTTATGTGAAGTTGAGAAATCGGTTGGTTTAAGTAGACAACCATGCGCATAGCCGGACAACCGCAATTGGAACTCCGAGGAGCTGCTAGCATGCGCCCACCCTCAAATTTTTCAGACTTGATTGCAGTGCAAAAGAATAGGGCACATTGAGGATATATATATATAT
>SRLM01000333.1:2045536-2223139 GCA_015708895.1 Populus ilicifolia
TTCATGTATTTCTTTTGTTAAAAAAATATCTTCTTATTAACAAGATGGTTTGTTAAATTAAAATAAAGGTGATTAAAATACAAATTAGAAAGATTTGAAATAAGGAGGGGAAAATATATCTTTCTAGTCACAACTCCATTTTCTTATTCATCTGTATACTTTTTCTTAACAAAAACATGACTTTTTCTTGTATCACGGGTGTTATTTTCTAGATTAAAACTTATCATAATTTTAGATGTGAATTTCTATAAAAAAAGCATAAATCGATAATTGCTACATTAAATATTAAAAAATCTAAAATCTAAGAAAAATCATATAAAATATTTACATTGAAAAGATAATTAAATATATAATTTATTTCTTTAAGAAAAATGTTTGTACTATATAAATACATAATTATTAAAAATATGTTAGTATTATCATAAAAAATATTAATATTATCTTAAAAAACTATAATATCATTTGAAAACTATGATATAAGTGGATAATTATTTAAATATCATTTGAATAAATTTATTTAAAGCAAATCTTGTTATAAAATGTAAAATTGAAGTTCATTTAAAAAAACGAAGCTAGGTGCACCTCTCCTAGGAATATTAGCTAGTGTGACAAGACCAAAACTATAAAGCTCGGTCATGCTTGGGCTTGAATGACCAAACTCGGTTGTCAGAAGCTAGGTGCACCTCTCCTAGATTAATTTTCATTCCTCTCCTCTACTGTTAGCCACCTGACTAGATAATGAATCTTGCTTTCTCTTCTCTCTCTCTCTCTCTCTACAGTAGAAGACAAAAAGGCGGGGTATAAATTATTGTACCTGTGGATATAAATTACTATTCATTGAAATAATATAATTACAAAATCATCCTTGAACAAAAAAATAAACTGTTGAATTAGGTATTCGGGTAAAGTGATATTTCCACTGTAACACAATTAGTTTTTATAAATTACACAGGGTTAAGTTGATAATATTTTTCACAATAAAATTACTTATTTAACCCTCTAATAAAATAATTCAATGCCTGTTACCCAGTAACATTTTAAAATTTTTAGATTTTTTAGTGTAATGTAATTATTTTGGTGTCCTTTAAAATAAAACCAACAAAACTCTCATTCAAAAAGTTTTTCATTATTTTTCATTGTTATTATTTTAATTTCAGGGGTATTTAAGAATATTGCTGTAAATTATATTTTTTAAATAGAATCAAAAAATATGCTGGTACATGTGCGACACACACTATGAGTTTTAAAAATTTAATAAGGTTTAGAATGTTTATCGGGGTACGCTTTTTTCTTTTATCTAAGCTAATTTTTTCATGTTTTATCTTTCAGTACTTATTCAATTCAAAATTGAGTTTTTAGCTTGTGTTCTATAGATTTTTTTATTGATCTTGAAAATAACTTGATTATTCTATGTATTTTTGTTCATTGTTCTTTGCTAAGTGTTTTTTTTATTAATTTTTTAAATATATATTTTTTCTTTGATCTCTTCCTTCAATATTTAAAATGATTTCTTGAATAATTTATAAGGTTAGAATTATTTTTTATTTTATCCCTTTTATTTTGTTTTTGTTTTCAATTTATTTCTTGTTCTTTTGACTAGTACCTTTTTATTTGATATGAGTTTTTTTAATTTTTCTCTCTAGTATTTTCTATTATTTTTAAAAAAGACTCGAGTTTCTTGAATTTTTTTAATTGTTATCCCTTGTTGGATCTACTCTAGCTAGTCAATATTAAATTGGTCAGTGTTTAAGATTTGATTTGTTACAAGTTTAAAACCTTTACCTCATTTTGGAAGGTTTGCCCAAATTTTCTGTGGTTTTTTTCTTTTTTTTAAAGATAATATTTTTTTTTAATCTTATTATTCAATATTTAGATGATTAGGTATTAGAATTTTTTATTTTCTTTTTATATGATTTTTTCAACCAAGTATTTTTTTTGTTGTTTTTCTTTTTTATTTTGGTTTGTCATGTATCAACTTTTTTTCCTTGACTGCATCTATGCCATGGGTCATATTTTTTTTTAAATAATAATAATTCAAAACAACTATGCAATATAAATTTATCTTTTAAATTTGATCCCATTTATTTTTATTGATATTTCTTTTTTTTAGATTTTTCTTATAATTTCATTTTTATGGGGTTGTTTTATCCTATCAAATTTAATTCTCATTCCTTTTATTGTTAACTTTTTTATTTTTATATGTTTTTAAAATTGATATTTTTTTCACGATTTTATCGTTCAAAATTAAATTAATTAAGAATTAAGAGCCTGTTTGATATTATGGTGATGGTTTCTTTTCAGAGTGTTTTTTCCCTAAAAATGTATTCAAATAATATTTTTTAAATGGTTTTGATATCAACACATTAAAATAATTCAAAATCACTAAAAAAATATTTTGAAGCAAAAAAATTTAAATTTTTACAAAAACACTTTCCAACCATGAAAACAAACAACGCCTAAGTTTCTTATTTTAACCTGGATCCATGATTTCACAAGTTGTTAAACTAAGTTTAGGAGGTTTGCCTAGTTCTTTTTTTTTTTAAGCTATTTTTTTTTTAAAAAATAGAGTTTTTTTTTGTATAACTTCTACAACGGTAATCTCGGATGTATGACTAAAGTAATTGGTTTCAAAAGTTAATGTATATTTATTTTATTTTTGTTAATTTTACATTTATTTATTTGAATTTCATTAATCAACATTTAATATACTAAAAACTGTTTTTCTTATTTTTTATTTGAATTTCATTAATCAACATTTAATATACTAAAAACTGTTTTTCTTATTTTTTTTTTAATGATCTTTTATTTTATTGCTTTTTTTCCATACAACGATCCTATTCTTATATCTATTACCATGTAGTTTACGAGTTAATCCAATTTAACTTTTATTTTTAATTTTATTTTATAACATTGTGTTTTTTATACTCTATCCTAGAAATTTTTACAATTTTTTCTATTGTTAATTTATTTATTATTTATTATTGTTTTATTTTTTTTATATTATTTGAATTATTAATTATTACAGTGTCTTGTATATTAAATTTTTTTCTTATTTTTTTTAACATTAAAAAAAACCCAGACAAAGCAAAGAGGCAGCCACAAATCTACTGCCTCGTAGCGAACATGGCAATTCAAATTAGAAAAAAAATAAATCTCATTCTCAGCATCTGGATCAACCTCTTTAGGGTCGACACATGCACTGCTGGTACTGCCTTTACGTGGAAACACATTGAGGAGTGAGGACAACATACAACGTTTTCTTATTTAATTTTCTGCGACCTGAAAAAATGATAAGCTTCACCTTGTTTAAGAAAATGGAAACAGAATGTCCTGCCTTGAAAAAGGAAGGCAAATCGTAAAACGACACGTGGTAAAAAGACAAACCACGTGGCCGAGTTAATTAGGTTCTATTATGACGTGTACCATGGGACCACGTAGCAGATCACAATTGCAGCTTTACTGTAAACTCACCAGCCCACGCTCTACTATGAAAGGTGGGAAACACAGCCCAATCCCAAAACTATCCCTGGGTTCTCCCACCCAGCGCTAATATTATGCTCGTGTTAAGTATATAAACTGAAGGGGGAGAGTAGGTTTTCAAAACAATTAAACGGAGACATCAGAAGCCTACGCACTTACCACGCTCTCTTGTGGGACCCAATGAGTCAGGAGCAACAGGGGTAAATTAAAACTTGCATCCTCCAACGTTAAAAAAAACAAAACATCATAAATTTCTCAGAAATTAAAATTACAAAAAAAACTGCCGGGTTTACACGAGCCAACACGCTTGCCTGCTGCCACGATGTAGACAGAGATAGAGACGGCAATTAAACCGTAGTAGCGGCAGAGTTAACGGAATGTAACGGAGAACAGTTACCCTTCTCGGGACGCGTTGATGATGTGACGGGTAATAACTTAATTGAGTCCCGCCGCTTTTATCAGAGGGCTTCCTTCCCTACAGTGACGTACGGAAAGTCCCGTGAACTCTCTACTCACCACTGTAAAACCGTAGAAAGGTTAGGGATTTTTTTCTTTCAAAAATAGCATATAAAAAAAACCCAAACTAAAATAATTAAAAAATAATTCTTAAACTAATATAAATTTGAACTGATCATCCAGGTCCAACCTGGTAGCTATAGCTATAGACTCGCAGGTTCTTATCACATGTTTTTTCTAAAAAAAAACCTATTCTGCACTATTTTTATATTTAGTTAATTTTAATTTTATTATTGTTATTTTTACTTTTTTTTTACAAAAAAATAAATAAAAATAATATTTATTTTTGAACAAGATTACTAAAAAAATAGTTATTTTTCATCCACATGATAGTTATTTATTAACTACTTTAAATAAAAATAAGTTTGATTGATGAAATAATTATAATAATAATGAAACTAAAATTAACATGAAAAAATTGTGGGACCAAATGTAATTTGAATAGGTAAAAAATAAAAATAAATGGGTTGTAAGAATAACTGAAGCATGAGAAAAAACAGATATAAACAAAGCATAAGATATTGGTGGCATGTTGGAGTTTGGAAAATAATATATTTATGATCATCAATTTTTTTTGATAAGATAAATATTTAAAAACCAATAAAGGTTACTTTTGGAGCTCACGTTGAGAATTTATTTGAGATTGTAGTTGTAATTTAAAATATTTTGTATTTAGAAATATATTAAAATTATTTTTTATTTTTAAAAAAATATTTTTAAAATCAGTACATCAAAATTATTTAAAAATATAAAATAATAATTTTTAATATTTTAAAAAAATACCGATTTGACAGTATTTTCAAATAATCCTTGAATCACATGTTTCATTAATATAGTGTAATGCTTACTTTTTAGTTCATATAATCTATGAATTAAAAATAATAAATCTAACCCTACTTACATGTACATCACACATGTCAAATAAATAAAATTGCCAAGTAAATAAAAATAAAATAAAAATAAAATTGGATATATAAAGTAGGCTTGGGTGGCTAATCAAACAATACTAATTTGAAAATTTATTTCTAGCTATGCTACTTTGGGTATGTTTTTTTACCTTTATCATGGCAATGTTAGACTAGTAGCTTTATAATAAAAATTAATAATTTTTAATTTAATTATTAGATTTAATTAAATATTTTTGAAGTAATTTCATGAGCTATTCTGTAAGAGATTTAGTCTGTTGTAATCGGTCAAACTTTATAATTCTTTCAGATAAAGTATATGAGATTTTATTTGAGTTAATTTTATTAATTTGATATTTTTTTTATTTTTTCTTTATAAAAAAAATGCTTTATCAAATTAATGTCAATCTCAATTAAGAAAAATAACATAAATTTTAAAAATAACATAAAATTAAAAAGAAATCATAGTAAATTAATAAAACTAGCTTAAACAGAATCTTCAAGATTTAATTTGAAAGAAGAAATTGAAATAAATTGCTAAGTTATTCTCATGCTGCTACTAAATATTTTAATATTAAATGATAAAATAATAAATAAATAAAAATAATACAAAGCACTTTGAAAGTGCAGTTTTTTGTTTTGTTTTGGAAAACAGGCACTTTTCAATGGTGGTTTTTCAAACATGTTATCTATGTTAAATCTTCCAGAAACTGGTACTGTATCTATATGTTTTTAACACGAGTATTGATATGCATTATAATTTTTTTTTTAAAGCAAAATATCAGAATAAGGATAATAACTTTTGATGTAGTTTGTACAGTGGAAGGAAGAAAGCTTGTATAACACACGGAAAAAAAAAAACCCTTATCTAAAGTTCTATTGCATTGTTTGATTCTATAAATAAGAACTGTAATTGCACAGAAGCAACACACATCAAACGAATTTTGCTTCTATTTTCCTTTTTATTATTTTTATAGAGTTCAGAGGCTTAATGGGTGATTCAGGTATTGTTTCTATATAAAGCAAATAAATATCCTTAAAACAATGTTTTTAAGCCAGTTGATCTCGTATGTTTCCTTGTCTTCATCCCAAATTTCTCCAACAATGCCAGTAGTGGCAAATTTAACTCGATTCTTTATTTATTTATATATAAAAAATACATTAATCCTTGAGTGTGGACTACATAAGTCCTCACACATAAATATACGTGATTGAAAGTAAAATGAAATAACTTCTGATAGATATAGTTTACTCAGCTCCTCGAGGTGAGAAAATACTGAGCTCGTTGTCTTTGTCCACGTCTCACACAAATGTCTATCAAGCTGTCATGTTTATTTCGAGATATCATTTAATAATATGGCAGGTAGTTTCCAAAACAAGCCAGCATTATGTTTCTATTTTAATTTCCAGCTTGGGGTAAAGGATTATTGGGATAATCCAAGTGTGGAAGCTTTCCACATCATTGGTGTTTAATGGCTCCAATTAAAATTGAAGGTGATTCTTATCACTTCTTCCGCGAGAACAAAGAGAGTGTTTCTTCTTCTTCTTCTTCTTCTTATTTTTTTTTTACAGGTCCCGAGATGTTTGTCTTTTTTTTAAAAAAAAAGTCAAAGAATTAATTAAATATCAAATTTTACAACTTTATTTCCTTTGAAATTATGTTCACATGTCTTCTTTTTCCCAATTATATTTAATTTTTTAAAATAAATCATATTCACATGACTCTTTTCTAACCCTTTCATGATAAGAAGATTTTTATTTGCTTGTTAGAATAATTTTTCATGCGATTGTCCCTCGAATATTCGAGTTTTGTATTATGGGTCCATGATATCATTGACCGAGAAACGAGGCCATAGCCTTGATGTTATAACAAGGCTGCGATTAATTTTTTTTTTAAAAAAAAAATAAAGAAAAAAACAGGGGGTTATCACTCTGCCCCATCTTATATAACTATTCACTAAAATGTTTTTTATTTTTTTATTTTCATCTTTTATTATTATTATTATTATTATTATTTTATTTTAATTTTATTATTCAATACAATAATTATTATAAATTGAATTTTATATTTTTTCAATTTAATTTTTACAAGTTTACCTAGAATTCATGACATGAATCGTGCTAATAAGTTAGCTCAAGTTTTTTTTTAAATTAAATTTTTTAATCTTATTATTCAGCACTGAATCAATTAAAAATTAAGTTTTATAATTTATTTTGATTTGCTTTTAAAAAAATTATTTTTATCTCATAAGTCAAATCATAAATATGGTCGGTTAACTTTAGTTGACTCGAGTTTTTTTTTAAATTTTTTTTTTATCTTTTAACACTGAGTTAATTAAAAATTAAACTTTTTAATTTATTTCATTTTGCTATCTATTGGTTTGTCCTGGTCTTGTGATTTTAATCACAAGTTTGGCATGTTAACTTGAATTGACATGAGTTATTTTTTTGGTCTTTTTTTTAATTGATTATTTTTTTATTTTTATTATTTAACATCAAGTCTAATGAAAAATAATTTTTGTAATTTATGTTAATTTATTTTTATGGGATTATCATGATGATTTAATATACAATTTAACAAGTTAATTCAAGTCGATCAAATATGTTATCGTTTCAATGTTTATTAAAAAAAATCTTATCTTGAATATTTATCTAGACTTAAACTATGTTTTTGTTGATAATATGGGTTTTCTTTAGACTACTAAAGTGACCGAATCATATTTGATCAATTCTCACTATATTTCTACTCTACTAGAAAAATATTAACAAGGCTTAAATGTATTTTTACGTTAAAAAATTGTTTCGAACCGCATTGTGGTTTATATGTTGTATTGTGTTTCATATTGTCATATATGAATTCTACTTGTGCAAATGCAATAACCTATTATTCAGGCTTAACAGCGCAAATATTACGAATCACATTACCAAATACCTAATTCAACACTTATGTTTTTCCATCTGTTTATGGATGTTTTGTGCCATTAAAATTCAAATATGAATCATATATTTTTCATAATATTCACCAAACATGACTAAAAAACTTACAATCTTGGTAAATAGTAATGGTTTTTGGTGTCCTATACAAACAACATATATTCAAAAGAAAAGCTGAGCAATTCTTGAAGCATTGTTAGTTTTTTGTTTTGCAAGGGATAAAATATGTCATATTCTCTTATATGATATTTATATATTTTTTAAGTTCTTTATATTTTGTAACGCAATTAAGAAATTTTTTCATGTTTAAGTCTCTATTTAAGTTGTGTATATTTTACCTTGAGATTGAGAATTTATTCATTCCCGTACCCTTATAGTTTCTATTTTGGTTATAGTTTCTATTTCGGGTATGGTTGGCTCACACATTGGAGCTTACAATAATATACAAAACCCCTGATAGTGTCTTTTAATTTTTTCTTTACCAAACTCTACACAAATAACTTTTTTTTTATAAGTTTGGAATTAAATAGTAATAATCTTTACTAAAAAGAAAAAATAAAAATATTTGAATAAGAGTTCATATCAATATTATTAGGAAATCTAAACCAAATAAAACTTTGAAACCTACCCATGAAAATAAATCTTAAAATAACTTTATAAGTTAATAGACATTGAAAATAAACAATATATTTAATATTTTTTGAGTATGATTGATCTTGAATGATTGGTTGATCATTAATTATATTTAATTTGATTATTTATTATCGATTTTGTTAGAAAACTCTCTTCATGTGTTTATACTTTCTTTAGACTTCACTTTGCGTACTTGGTTTATAAATATATTCATTAAATACTTGCCAGTAACAAATCCAAAACATAAATTTAGATTCAACATATATTCATAATGAGTTGAAAATTTAAAACTCGAGTTTGATACAAACTCATTTAAAAATAAAATAGTTTAAATTGGTTAGTGAATCCTTATATATAAACTTAGTTCCTTTTGATGTTATTGTTGTCGTAGTCTCATAAACCGATTATTTACATGGAGAGGTAGAATATTATGATAAATATCATAAAATACTTTAAATGTTTTATGATTAAAAAATATATTCAATCAAACCAATTAAGCAAAACACTATAAATGTGTCTTCAATCCAATTTGCTAATGAATTTTGTCATCAAAATAATTTTTTCACGAGAGTGAAGAGAAAATTATTAGTAACATGCAAATTACTCAGTTTTTTTTTTAACGAGATCTAATGCAATATTTCTTCTAAAAAAGTCTTTGATAAAAACATGTTTACATTCTATATAGAGAAAAAGGAGGACAAGTGTCCCCGTAAACGTTTTTGTATATTGAATTTAGCCCTTAATTCCTTATACTTTTCTGAATTTTACACATGTATAATTGGAGGATCTACCTATACACATGCAAATCACAATGTAATTTAAAATTTTATTTATTGTGATCCTGAACCAATCAATCATTATACTCACTTCCATGTTCACGTAAATCAATTGAATGATTGTAAATTGTTCATGTGCATTGCTCCTGACAAAATATCTCACATAAACATGTTTCATAAATATATTATTTTTTTAATTTGTAATACCATCATATTAAAATTATTCAATTATATTAAAAAATTATTAATTTTTTATTTTATAAATAAATATATTCTTGAAACAATCGGAATCATGTGGAAACACAGTTCAAAACAATCACTAATCCACAATCTTTTATAATGATGGTACAATAAAAGGTCTAGCAATTAGCATCAGTGATTAGGATCCCTCACCAATGCCTTCTCATTCTTTGCAGCTGATGCAGGAAGTAGTACGGTCTATATACTACTCCATAGATTAGTGACTAGCTAGTGGCTATTCATGCAGTAGTAATCGGCAATTGGTGAGAAGGAAAAGGAAAAGGAAAAAGAAAAAAAATCAGAAACAAGGGGTAAGCTGAGCTAAAAGGACTTAAGAGGCAGAAAAGGACTAGAGAGTAGAAAGAGAGAGAAGAGAGTGGAGTAAACTAGAGTGAGTAGCAGGGGGGAGGGAGAGAGAGAGAGCGAGACCAGAATGAGATTATGATCAGGATCAGCAGGAGAGAGCTATTATAGTTTGAGGGGATTTGGTAAAAATATTGGTAACGTCGATTCAAATTCCTTGGATAGATAGATAGATAGAGAGATCACAACAAGAAATCATCATCATCATCAGCAGCAAAACACTCCTCTCTCTTTTTGTGTGTTGTAAAAATTACAGCGTTTTTTGTGTGGATGCGAGGTCAAAAACAGAAGCAGTTTCGTAACTGAAACAGAGAGAGAGAGAAACTGAGCCACTCCCCACTGCTTGCTTCCTATATATAATTATGAAAGAAAAATGAAATCTTGCATAACCGTCATGCCTGCTTAGACTTTGCTCATTTAATGGGGTAGTTCTTTACTGCCTGAAAGCCCTTTTCTTTCCTTCTCTCGTTCAGCTTCGATCTTTTTAGTGGATTCATTCTCTTTCTTAACTCCGTTGTTTTCTCTCGGCTTCTCTTGCACGACCTTGCTTGCCTGGCTGTTTTGATGGCTTATGCTGAAAAAGGTGAGTGGAGATGGGTATCTCTTTGTTAATTTGGTGACCAAGAAAATGAATGGGCCTTTTCCGCTTCGTCTGGTTGCTGAGAATGGAGAAGAAAGGAAAAGTAATGGGGCTTTGAGATGTACTTCCAGTTAATTTTGGTGTGCATTCTACCAAAAAAAGAAAAAAATGGTGTGCAAAAGATTGAAGATTTTGATCCCACTTGAGTTGGTATTATTAATATTTGCTGAAGCGGATGTTTTTGCTTTGAAATACTAAAATGATGCCAAATTTATGTTTCTCAAATTGGTGTTCTCTCTTCTTTTCTCTGGTTTTCTCAGCAACCAGACAGTTTTAGACCCGCTTAAAAGTTATCTTCAAATCTCTTGTCATTTCGTGTTTTAATTTGGCTGGCTTTTGACGGCTGTAGCAGGTGATAATCTGTATACAGAGCTATGGAAGGCATGTGCAGGGCCATTGGTGGATGTCCCGAAGGCTGGAGAGAGAGTTTTTTACTTTCCTCAAGGTCACATGGAACAAGTATGTAGCTTTTGATTTACTTTTCCTGGAAATGTTTTAACTTCATTTCTCTGCTTTCATTTTTTAAAACTCTCAGATCGAAATCTGGGCCTCTACCTATATTGTTTTTGGTTTATGGAATGTTTATGCAGTTAGAAGCATCAACAAATCAAGAACTGAACCAGCAAATCCCACGGTTTAATCTTCCTCCTAAGATCCTTTGTCGTGTTGTAAACATTCAACTTCTGGTAGTTCTAATTCTGGTGCTCTTATTTCATAGTTATGTTTTCCTTGCAAGGCTTTCTATTAGTTTATCTTATTAATGTCTGGTTTCCTTAAATTTCTAGGCTGAACAGGACACGGATGAGGTTTATGCTCAGATTACTCTGCACCCAGAAGTAGATGTGAGTAAATGTTCTCCTTTTGGTTTTATTTTTTCGGTTTGTTTATGAATCAATCTGTCTTATTTCACATTCTTCGTTCAATTCAATTTCAGCAAACCAAACCTACAAGTCCAGACCCTTGTCCACCCGAGCCGGCAAAGCAAACAGTTCATTCCTTTTGCAAAATTCTAACAGCTTCTGATACGAGCACCCATGGAGGTTTCTCTGTTCTCCGAAAGCATGCAACTGAATGCTTGCCTCCTTTGGTGATAACTCTTACTTAAATGGTTTTCAGATGTAGTGATGGATGTTCATTGGAAATTTTGTAATCAATCACCACTAACACCGTTTCTTTTCATCAGGACATGAGCCAAGCAACGCCTACTCAGGAACTGGCTGCCAGAGATCTTCATGGCTATGAGTGGCGGTTCAAGCATATATTTAGAGGTAAATGTTCCATATCAATTTTGCTTTGTGTAATATTGCTATTTTCTAGCTCACTGAAATGGGTAACACATTAAGAAACTGGAGTTTAGACTAGTTTTCTTTTTTACTTGTATAACTAGGTCAACCACGGAGGCATTTGCTTACAACAGGATGGAGCACATTTGTCACTTCCAAAAGACTGGTTGCGGGAGATTCTTTTGTGTTTCTTAGGTAGTTGGACCCAAATGATCTGACTCATTGTTCAAATTCAGGTTTCCATTTCTGCTTACAATTATATCGTATATGATGTTTAGAGGTGATAATGGGGAATTGCGAGTTGGGCTTCGGCGTATTGCTTGTCAGCAAAGCTCCATTCCGTCATCTGTGATATCCAGCCAAAGCATGCATTTAGGAGTGCTTGCGACTGCCTCTCATGCTGTTTTGACACACACTCTCTTTGTTGTGTACTACAAGCCAAGGTTTGATCATTGCCTTCATTACTGTAAAGCCACGTGCTTGTTAATTGGTCATCAGATCCTATTTATCTTCAATTTACTTTCCGTGCTCTTCTGCAGGACGAACCAGTACATCATTGGGCTGAACAAATATCTGGAGGCTGTTAAGAATGGATTTTCTGTTGGTATGCGCTTCAAGATGAGATTTGAGGGAGAGGATACTCCTGAAAGAAGGTATCTCTGCCATATATTTCTGGCTACTGGTTTCATGGTTGTTCTAAGATAATTAATTCTCGTGGAAACTGTCTGATCAGGTTTACAGGGACCATAGTTGGAGTTGGAGATATTTCTCCAGAGTGGTCTGGTTCTATGTGGCGGTCGTTGAAGGTAGATTGCAGTTTTAGAATTTGTGTGTGAATGCTGACATATCCAGTGTCTTATTTTTGATACTTGTTTTCCTTTTATTTTCCCACACAGGTTCATTGGGATGAACCAGCAACAATTCAAAGGCCAGCGAGAGTTTCTCCATGGGACATAGAGCCTTTTGCAGCTCCTGCTTCCCCAAATCTTACTCAACAGGTGGTGAAGAGCAAAAGGCCCCGATCCATGGATATTCCTACATCTGGTTTGTGGAATAATTGTTTTGGTTTCTCTATGAGTTATTTTGTCTATATTTTTTTGAAACTTTATGCACTAATTGGAGTGTAGAGATTACAACAGATCCAGCTGCTTCAGCTTTCTGGTACCATGGACCAACCCAATCTCGTGAGTTAATCCAACGAGGGAGTGTTACTGAAGTTCAAAGCTCTGAAAGCCATGTCTGGTCTGTGAGGCAGAAGGATATTGATAGCAATCTCAATAATAGCGGTGGCTGTAACTCAAGGGGACCAGAAGGAATCTGGCCGCCTTCATCTCACATGAACGCCTCTCTCAACTTTTTTCCAGATCCAGCAGGGGACAACAAATGTGCTAAAACACAGTCTATTATCTCTGGTTTTGCCTCTTCTATATCAAGGCAAAGCAATGGCCTGATAAATGAGCAGGTGGGGGGGGGGAGGAAGTTCGAGAACTCTGTAGGTTGCCGGTTATTTGGAATTGATCTGACAAGTAACTCCGGCATTGCTGCTGTTCCAGAGAAGGAACCTGCATATCCAATTGTTGATTATATTGGAACCCAAGGACTTGTTCCAGCTTCAAGTGAGGCTGAGAAGGCTCAAACCATGGATTTTTCAATGTCCTCAAAAGAACAGAAGCAAGTTGTACCAGACACATGGGCAAAGGAGTCACAAAGCAAGCAAGGCTCCACAACTTCCACGAGAACTCGTACCAAGGTAAAATTTGATGTCCTCTTTGGCTCATCCCTTTCTGTCTGAGCTTGTGATGAATAAAATTTTGTTTCATTTTGAGAAGGTGAAAATGCAAGGGGTTGTTGTCGGCCGTGCTCTTGATTTAACTGTGTTGAAGGGGTACAAGGATCTTATAAATGAGCTGGAGAAAATGTTTGAAATTGGAGAACTTTCCATGCGTGAAAAATGGGCTATTGTGTTTACAGATAATGAGGGTGATATGATGCTTGTGGGCGATGATCCGTGGCCGTAAGTGATTTATAAATTCGTCTATTATCACTTGATTACCTTCTTTCCATTAAAACTGTAACTGGATTATTGAAATATATCTTATTAATTGTAGTGAGTTCTGTAAGATGGTGAAGAAGATATTCATATATTCAAGGGAGGAATTAAAGAAGATGAGCACACAATGCAAGCTTCCTGCATCTTCTTTTGAGGGTGAAGGGACTGTTGTAAGCATGGAGTCGGAGCACAAGTCTGATGCATGAAATTCAGAAACCCTTTTGCTTTATACTGAGTTTTATTTTATTTTTGTTTTATTTGGTTTGGGTAAAAAAAGAGGAAGCGTGGTGCTTAAGTTTGCTCAGTTTTTTTGGGAGCTTGCACTTGTTTGGTAAGGACTGAAGGAGGAAAGTATTTTGGTCTCTAGGTAGCTGTAGTAGGGATTTCGTGTTTGTTGTTAAAGGTCAAATTAAGTCAGGGTTAGAACTGGTATTTGCGTATACCATGATTCTGGGTTGGCGAGGACTTTAATTAAGCAGCCTGTAAAAATTATATGTATGCGTGCTTGTGTTTTGGCTGGCAGTTGGTTCTTGGTTTCTTGCCAGTGGAAGCTGTGACTTTGTTGCTTTCACTATTTACCATTTTTTGTGCCTACCTCAGGGAAAGCCAACAGAGAAGATGCCCTCATTTTCTTTCCTTGAACTCGCTTTATCTGATTTTGTTTTCTGGGACCATTACATTACAAGGGGTATGAGGCCCAAGGGTGTCCAGTGCAGTCAATGAGTTTTCAGGGTGTGATAATTGTCCTTGCTGCTGGTCCCAGAGAGGACCTTTCTTTGACAAGGACTCGTCTCTTGAGAATCCTGATTAATATCACATATGATCCTAGAAACTTTTTATATGAAATCTGCTTTGAGAACTGGATGATAGTTTGCGCATGGTCTGGCTCTCGGATTGGGTGGAAAGCACTTTTCGCCTTTTTATCTATCACGGGTAATTGCGCTCAAGTCTCAGCTAGCTGGGCTGTTAGTTACTGCTTGTAGTTTGTAAAAATGTTGGGTTTCCAATTTTCGCAGTTTAGTCGGTCAAGAGTCTTCCGCTCCCAAGTTCATGTTCATCTTTCAGGTGCCAGTATATATTTTCCGAGATGGTTTGGAAAATGTCCTTGCCATGGTGATTTTCACATTGCCAGAACCATAATAGGAGAAACCGGGTTGGCGCCTTTTTTTTGCCCTTAGTTTGTCGAGTGGGGTAAGGCAGGAGTTGTTCCCGTGGAGATTATTGTTACAATATTTACTGTATTATAAACAAAAAGAGAGTCTTTTACCGAACGGTTGCATCTTATGCTGATCCATTCTCAGGATTGCTATGGTTCAACGGAGCCTGTTCTTCGAGACTTTAGAGCATTTATATCCATTTTAGCTGTCTAGTTAAAGGTCGCTATCACATTCATGCCCTCTGAACCAGAGTCATTAATAGTATTTTATCAAACCAATCCCAGAACAAGATTGACCAGCCAGAGTGAAATCAAACTCTCAAAACAATGTTAAGAATAAAAATTGACCGCCAACAATATTAAAAACCAACTTTGAATCGTACCAATCCCAGAAATTGATGAAACAGACAAGATTTTGATTGCAAAGTGTATGATCACATGCCCAATAAACACAAACAAATCATTAAATCAGCAGTTTTAACTGTCAAGATCTAAACTTTAACGAAGAGACTAGCTTTCTCTGCCGAGCACCATGCCAAGCTTCCACTACATGGCTCCTCACTAACTCAAGAGCTTAAAACATATCAACCTTTATTTCCAAAATTCAATTCATAACAAAAAATTAGAAGCCAAAAAAGTTGGCATTTACTGGATTGGCCTGGGTAAATATTCTGATAACTCCTTAAAAAGTTCACCCTCATTTCCAAGATTCAATTCAAAACCAGAAATCAGAACCTCGATTCTAGACTAAAATTAGAACTTGAATCCACAAGGTTGCCTCTGGTTTTGGAGAGGTCTGAGAAGATTTTTTCCATGTCACTTTTGTTTTTCAAGGAACCTGAGAAGACCAAAAACCCATCTTTCATTCACCTCGGCCTATTAGGGTTTCACGGTCGGATTAATCACTAAAACACCAAAAAAACAAAAGCCCATGTCAGTAAATAAATCAAAAATGAATATAAAAGGAGATAAAAAGATAAAAAAACTGAATTGATTGCTTCACGATAGAGTTCCTCTGATGCAGAGATTACCACAGTTCCACCGGGTTCGGTCTCGATCTCTCATCTCCGGAGAAGTCGACCCCCACAACCAGCACGTGCAGACCAGGCTCTCCACCATTTCTTTTTCGCGCGAAAAGCTTCCTTTACCCCGCGAATATGCTCTGAAGTTAGAGAGGGATACAGACAAAGCCAAAATAAAAGGCCATTTAGCTAGCACCAATGCTCCGTGAAAATTTATGGATGCTACTATAGTCAAGGAGTCAGGAAAGTCAGGAAGGATGTGGATGCTTTTAGGCCCTAATTTCAAACAAAAATAAAATAAAATTGAATTCAATCTCTTGTTTTTGTCTAAAGAAAGTTATACACTGAATTTTTCTTCTTCAATCTCGTAGTTTTAAACCTCGCAATTTATTTTATTTTGCATGTTATAGTGTATTCTTTATGTTAATAAATATACTGACATTATTTATGGTTGATGTTGCAAAATAAAATTTAATTATATTAATTATTAAATTAAAATAATTAAAATAACAATGACTAGATTTAGCAGGTGAAAAATTAACTCTTTTCTTTTTAGTATTTATGGGATGTGTAAATTTATAGTTTGATTCTTGAAGTTTGTTTTTCATTTTTCATCTTTATGTTTTGATGATTTCATGTTTCAAACCTAAATTTTATTTATTTTAAGTTTTTGTGCATAAAATTTGAGAATAGAGTGAAAGTGTTTGATTGACTGTGTTTTAATCAAAAAAATTAGTATTAATATCAACATATTTATCTTGGATGAAGGAGTTAAATTGATGTAGTGTTTTTCTTTGAACAACCCTGATATTTATAAAGTTGTTTTTTGTTTTGATTAGATTTTATTTTATTTAAATTGATTATAAGCTTTTTAGGATTTTAAGATCAAACTGGAGTAATTAAGGTATTTTTTTAAGGTATTTTAACATGAAAATTAGGTTTTTGAGGTCTTAAAATTTAAACCTTGATTTTTTACTGATGAAAATTGATGGAAAATCAATAACAAAATGATATATTGTTTATCCAATTAAGTGGTATGTTGCACACTATATATAAAAAGAATGAATTGTCTATCCAATGGAGAGAGAGAAAAACCCATACATGTGGATTATAGTCTAAACTTTGTGTAGTTAGAGTTGATGATATTATAAAATTCAAGATAAGTAAATAACATGTTATTTAGTGTTTGAGATAGTTGTTAATTAATATGTTTAAGCACTTGAATTTCTTTTTTTTTTTAATCCAAAGAACTCTAGATTTATAATATAAGCTTGAGTTAAATGATTTATAACAATAAATAACTTTAAATAGCTCCAAATTTAAGAAACAAAAATGTTTATTTTTGAGTTTTAAGTTGATTAATGCTTTAAAATTTATATATTTTTATCTTAAAAAATAAAAAGTCTTGACATTTTACTTTGATGGTTTAAAGGTATACCTCCTGGATCTTGTTATTTTTAGGGAAAAAAAGACCAAAACATTTTATGATTTTAATGAAATTAATGCGAGATGAGTATTTATTATATTGCACTAATGAGATAGTAAATATGATAAGTCTTTTAAAAGATCTTATACACACCTATGAATATAGATATTATAATTTATCATGTTTTTAATATTTTTATTATAGTTGATCATTTATTTTCATGTATATAGCTTTTGAATTTGATAATGTCAAATTTTATTGAGTTTGACATGTTCTCCAAACATATATTATCTTGTCTAAATATTTTGAGTCATGCATGCTTACAAGATTTATGTTACTTTATATTTGATTAACTATCAAATTAAAATTTTTTTGAATCTAATATGCTTGTCAAGCTTATTTTTTAAGATAATTTTTTTTTATAAAAATTTTAACAAAAATATTAACTCATCAATAGTTACTTAACTTGTTTTTTTCCCATACTCACATTGTATTAGCATAGTTTTAAACCTCATAGTTTGTTTGGTTTCATGTGCTATGATGTATTTGTGATTCTAAGAAATATTTTAATATTAAATTAGCATTTTATAAATTGCTTGTTATAAGGACCATATTTAACATTTGAAACAATCTAGTCTTCTTTTTCTTATTATTTATTGGGCATAGAAAACTATAGTTTAATCCTTGAAGTTTTATTTTTTTTAACTCTTGAGCCTTATGTTTTGATGATTTCATGTTTCAGTCTCAAACTTCCTTTATTTCATGTTCTAGATCCTAAAATTTAAGAGAAGAAGTTGTTGGAAAAATAAAAAGAGAGAGTATTTGGTTGAAAATATTCCAACTACAGAGAGAGTTTATCTTGATATAAACATGTTTGTTTTAACAAAAAAAATTTAATCCAGGTGTTGTTTTCTTTTATACATGTAAAAAAAGAAGAAGGTAGGATCAATAGGACTATAACATTGTTTTTTATTTGTTAGATTTTTTCAATTGATTAAAGTTTTTTTATTTACTTTAAATGAGTTTATCACAATTTTTAGAATATTTTTAAGATAGTTTTCAGGTGATAAAGTCTCGAAACTCAAACAATGACTTTTCAACCACCAAAGATGATCTGAAAATTAACTAAAAAATAATACATTATTTGTTCAGGTAAGTAACATGCCATCTATAATATATAAGAAAAATTAAGAGTGGATGCTGTGTTACTTGTCCATTGAAAAAAAAAACATTCACATAGCTATCCATTTCTTTTATTTTTTTTTGAAAAATATATCTTTAAAACACTTTATTAAAATAATATTAAAATGATTATTTAATTATTTTTTAGAAGATTAAGGCTTTTTATGACGATATTATTTATTATTTTATAGATAATTATGATTGCTTATTATGGTTTTTTTTAAATAATTTTCTCATTAACATTGAATGAGAATCAAATAACTATTTTTTATTATAAGTTTTTATATAATTTATTATTTTTATATTTCTTATATAGGTGCATGAAAATGACTAATTCATGATTTTTAATTTCTTTTTAATTGAAGCTTGTTTTCGTAATTGTAATAAATTTTTACTTCAAAAAATGCTTCTCATAAGAAAACATGTTTGTCAGGGTAAAAAAGAAACATATTAATAAGAGAATAAAGTTTTTAATTAATTTTCAATTTTATTTTAGTTCAAACCATTATAGTTTTTGTGAATATCTTTTTTCTTATTGTTTTTACTTTTTGTTCAATAAACTATGCTGCTAATAGATAAATAATTTTATTGTCAGATTAATCATGAATTAGAAAAGATAATTTAAAAAAAAAACATTTCCCCCATGTATTTTTGGTGTATACTTATTTTTATTATTATATAATTAAATAGAAAATAAGTTCCATGAAAATTTGTCGGCAGCATTTAATGGAAACATCGCTAGCTTATTCTAAAAGAAGCAGTTGAAATGGAGAAGTTGGAAGGGATTGAGGTTAAAAAGTTGTAAAATCTGCTCGACAATGACATGGGAAGATTTGGGAGGAGTTTTTCTCTGTTTAAAAAGGATTATTTAATCCAAGTGGAAAGGGGATCTCCTGATCATCTTTTCATGGCGTGCCGCACGTTGTTGCAGCCTCTTCTCCGTTCATCTAATTAACCATGAAGGAGAACGGTAGAGCCAGCCAGAGTTTGCGTCCAGTTTCCATACAAGTCGTGGTTGAGCTATTAAGAGTTTTAATTCCACAAGCATGATCTCTGTACAGATATTACCTCTATTGTTCCCAAGAATGCGAGAATATCCAAACCCGAATTCATATTTGATACCAAATGAGTTCCAAAAGGAATTTTGAAAAGATTTCTCCAAGCAGTTTTAGTGTTTTTAGTTTTGAATCACTCTACCACTTGTATCCTACAAGTGTTGTTTTTCTCACGATCAGTGATCAGTTCCCTGTTTTTACCCAGAAAGAAAGAAAGAAAAGGAAAACGAAAGCGATAAAAGAAAAGGCTGTGGCGATAAACGAAAGCTGTGTATCTCGTTTCAGGCCATCATTACCAACTATGGCTCTGCTGACAGGTGAAAGGCCCGCTGTCACCATAACTCTATCCAGCATAAAAGATGATTCTCTCTATGCAATTTCGTCTTTCTCTTTACATTTTAGCAGTTCACATGAACATTAGGACATCTTTTAGATTTTTATTTATTTATTTACCATTCCAATACAAGAGACAAAAACAAAGAAAATCAAAATGGCTATTTAATTTAGAAATAGCTATTTCTACAGGTTTTTACAGAAATAGCCAAAAAAAATTAACATTCCCAATGGCTATTTTTATAGCAGTTGGTTAATAGTATTTTTTGTTTTAAAATAAAAAAAAAAATTTGTTATGTTATGTTTTTATTATGGGTTAAGAAAAATAATTTTTTATTTATGTTGTTATCTTTAACAACAACAACAATAATAATAATTGATATTAATAAAAATATAAAGTGACATTTAAAATTTATTACTCATTTCTCTTATTTTCAATATATACAATCAATACTCTAGAATTATAGCTAGTTCACTTTTATAAATTACTCATATTAATTATATAATTAATAACATCATAATTATAATTATATTATATGTAAAATATATAAATTAGTTATATAATTATATTAAAATTAATTTAACATGAAATATATTAAAATATAAATGATTTTTTAAATAACTTTTTATTATTGAAATTCAAAATAGTTATATTTATACTATTTTAAAAGCTATTTTATTAATTTAACTTTTAAATTTAGCTTTTTGGGTAGGGATGCTATTAGTTAACTCTCTCTGTTTTTTTTTTTTTGTTTTTAAATTTTTTGCAACTTGAATGCTTGTAAGATTACAAATTGTCATTTAATTGTCTGTCCATGGTTATCAAATGCCAGTCACTCCTTGAATAGGCGCTCG
Organism: Populus ilicifolia; assembly: GCA_015708895.1. Taxonomy (NCBI): domain Eukaryota; kingdom Viridiplantae; phylum Streptophyta; class Magnoliopsida; order Malpighiales; family Salicaceae; genus Populus; species Populus ilicifolia. Next base: position 2,066,386 of record SRLM01000333.1, read on the forward strand.
TGATTGACCTTGTTCCCCCAAAAGTGGCGTGGCTGGCCCAAAGAAATGCCATCACTAATAATTTAAATAGCTCATCGAGGAGATTTGTTCTTACAGCATAACCATTATGAGAATCATTCCTAGGTAGACATCATGTTGGGTGGGAGGCCTGCAATATAATACACTTGCAAGAATATTATGTTGTTCATCGAAGGTATCCAAACACTTTGAATGGCAAGAGATCCTATCCTCCAGGATGATGCACTGAGCAACATGGATATTACAGATTCTTTCAAATGTCAAATGGCGATGTTACGAGGTCGGTGTGTTCTCGCGATTATTTTGTTTGAAAGGCTGAAATTTAGAAAATTTATTAAGATTTTATGAACACATCTTTGTTGCAACATGTGAAGGATTATTGCTGTAATCATTTGAGAAAAAAAGTCTTAGTCTAAATTAAATCGACCGTGTCAAATACACTAACCAGCACCCTCATGCTATGTTGTGGATCTGATTTTAAGTTGATTTTTAATGTTAAAATAAAGATGGCGTCACAGAAGCATTTTTTTATGTCATAATTTTTAAAAATTAAATAGCAGAAATATAATGTATTTATTTAATAAAATGAATTAAAAAAAATGTAAGAATTGGTTAATCAAATAACAATCCTTAATATTGATTAAAGATTGGAACGAGAAATTGATATTCCTTGTAAAAAAAATAAAAATAAATGCATATTCAAATATTTTATCTCGACCCTTTTTTTCTTTTATTTATTGTTGAGATTAATTTTAGTCATTAAATACATATGATTTTTGTTCTTATAAATGAACCATATAAATATAATTTATTTATTTAAAACTTGAGAGGGAAAAAATTAAAAAATTTCTTTGAATTATTGTGAAATTATAAAAAAAGTTCCTTTTTAAAAAAAAAAATCACAAATGATAGGTAATTGTGTTTGTTTTAAAGAAAATAGCATGCCAAGTAGAAATTAAATTTACAATCTTAGATTCAATCTCGCACATTTCAGCCAACTAAGTTATAACACGAAGTTGTTATAAAACATTTTTTTAAAAAATATATTCACCTGATTTACGATCCATGTAAACTGTTAAAACGACCACATTTTTTAGTTGAATTTATAATGAGAGGGAATGGATTGTGAATATCCCGAATCTCTCGAGTTTAGTGTGCAGCATTATAACAATTGGTTGCCTGGGGAATTTCCTGGACATCCACTTTTGGGTGGGCTTTTTTGACTTAAATTAATCTGGCATAATATTTGGGCCGCCTTGTTTGGTCCATCTGGCACATTAGAGCTATGGGCCCTTTATGGCACATGAGCCTTATCAACGAAGGTTTCCTTCGTTGCTCAAAATCATTAATTTTTTAGGTAATTTCCTTTGGGCCACCCATTGCACACCCACAAAAAAAAAAGGGTTTGAAAAGCTATGGGCTTGAGCAAGAATGAAGCAGGACCTAACTAGGCCAGAAGCAGCCCAGAAAATCAGCTCTAAAGTAGTTGATGGGCCTGGTCGACATGTTCTTTACATTTCTGTCCTTAATAACTTCCATTAAAAAAGCATGCCGGCTGCCCAACTTGCTGTTGCTTTGATGGCTGTGGTAAGTGCTCCACGCTCAAATTATTATGCTCCCCACTTACTGTATCCTTTCCATTGATTGTTTATCCTATTAAGTTGTTTTTTGTTTGCATGGACAAGACAAAGGCAAATTATGCTGCTCTGATTTGCCCATCTGGATTTAGGATAAAAACACAAATGATTCGCGCTATGCTTTTCTGGTAAGAGTCTAGATTGAGCCCTGTTGCCCATTTTCTATTCCCCACTAAAATCCATGACGTTATAATCTTAAATTGCATACGCAACCAACAAAAAGTCTTGCATGTTGGTTAATTCTGGCTTGACTTTCTTTGTTTCCCTTCATCAGAATGATATGATTGAATGGGCTCCCACACAGACATGAAAAATCGGATCGACGAGAATTGCTATACAGATGGGCTTTGTTTTCCATAACCTTTTCACTGTGAATGAGAGCTGGAGACAGAGTCAATGGAAAGAGATAGGCACTCTGATACATGCTTTGTACGTGACCACCCTGTTCAGGGCTATGCTTGGGCGGCATGCTTAGCTTCCTTATTATCTTGAAAATGACCGATACTTTCTTCGTTTCACTTTTGACTTTCGCGTTTATGGTGGCGGGTGCTGCTTCATTTCCATTCCTCTCACATTTTCCACTCGCTAAAAAAGCACTCATCTGACCTTGATATTAATTAAGAATAATATCCCTTCAATAATACATAATAAACTCTGTTTTTTTTTAATCATATTAAGATGTATTTCTTAGTATCACCGGATTGAATCCTTATAAATGATATCAATTGATTTGGGAATACGTGTAATTGATGTAGAGCTCGAAACAGATTTTTCCCTCCTTGAGGTTGGTGTCGGCTAAGCAGCAGCAGAACTGTCAGCACAATACTGTGTGAGTTAGTTAAAGGACACAGATCACACCTCTGTGTATTGCATTTCAATAATCCTGGGATATAAGCCATCTGCTTAAGGAAATGCGTAATCATACTCCAGAATGCAGAGGATCGACCTCACAACTTGCTGCATCTTCTCCGTCGATGTTGCCTTTCTTAAGTCGCAAGGAAATCTATTTTTGCAAGCAGAGAATCCTCAGAGCCCTGCACTCGAAAATAACAGGAGCCATTGGCCCGAGGAAAGGGTTGGGAAAATGGTGGTCTGATGGAAAGTAGAATGACTTGTGTGGCCCGGTATTAGGTGTACCGAGTAAAGTCCAAGAAGTCATGTCTTTGCAAAGAGATTGTCTCTCTCTCTGGCATCCGATGCTTGCCCTATTCAACGTAAAAATCAGGTGTGCTCTTATGCGTTGAGGTCCTGACACCTAAAAAGTTGAGATTGGCTGACATATTTGAAATGTGTTACATTTCTTTATTTTGAAAAGAAAAAAAAAGAAACCATAAAATAAATAGAACACTTTAGCCTTTACAAAGTCACTCTCAAGGCTAGCTGTTCTCATTTATAAAAACAGTTTGTGGTCTGGTGCTTTCACTGTTTTTTTTCCAATTTAAAATGAGAGGGCAGGTTTTGTTTCAGAATCAGCATTAGATAATGCATATGCAATTTGAAGGATATTGGGTATTCAGGGACATATGTTTTTTTTAAATGTTTTTTATTTAAAAATATGTTAGAATATTTTAAAAAAAAATTATTTTTAATATTAATAAGTCAAACTAATCTAAAAATAAAAATATTATTTAAAATAAAAAATATTTTTTAAAATGCTTTTTTATTTATTTATAAAAAAACAGATATTACTAGTAAGGTGTCCTTCCACTTAATTCCCATTGCTTTTTTTCTTTTCTCCTCCAGAGGATAAATATGACGGGCCAGCTCTAATCAGAATAGCTGCTCGTGATAAATCCATCACTAATTTTACGGGGAGGGTAAACACTAGACAGCAAATGCAAATTCAGAAATGGTCCTACTGTAATCTTTTCCATTTAATGAAGACAACAATGACTAAAAGAAGTCTGCCCCTTACCTGTTTCTTTTCCCCATTGTCTCCCTACTACAAAAAGGTCACACCCCTTGAAGCACAGACAAGTCACTAGTTATAGGCACTTTGAGAGAGAAATGGAATCGGAGGCAGAAGAAGAGCCACGCTTCACACCACCAAGGTCACTGCTAATACCAAAACCACGTGCATATGGGCCTAGACAGTCACCGGAAAGGTCAGGGACACTAACCCCACCACTCCACACTTCAGCATCTGTCCCATTTCGGTGGGAGGAAGAGCCTGGCAAACCCAGGGAATATTGCACCACCCTGATCTCCAGGCCCATAGACTTCCCACAAAAGTGCCTAGAGTTACCTCCGAGGCTGTTAATAGAAACCCTACCTTCACCCACCACAGTGTTGGAGGGTCCTTACTCGGGGAGGTCATCAAGATTTCAGTCTTCTTCGTTTAGAATAATCAGATCAAGGGAATATAATTATGGGTCCTTTCGCAGGCGTTGTAGTCCTGAGAGGGGTCAGCTTGGCACCGTAGCTCCTAGCAAGAGGAGAGTCAAAGAGAAAGGCAGGTTTTTGGGCTCTTGGAGTTGGGGAAGGAGGGATTTGAAGGGTAATAGAGAGGCTGGTGGGGGTAGTTATGTCTTTCCATCTTCGGGTGATAGAGAAGCTGCCGATCAAAGCAGCAATGAGGAGGAAGAGATGGTCAGTAGCAGCGAAAAAGTCAAGATGACAAGAATGACTAGGTCAGGGAGTTCTTCTGCTGTGTCCAATGCCAGGTCTCAATTCTGGGTTAGTTCCAGTCTTAAACTCTTCCTCAATTTCCTTGGTTTGATTTTACGCATGTGCGATTCTTACTACGAATCCTCTTTCTTAAAGTAAAGAATAGCGTTGATTTTGTCGTGTTAGGAACTAGAAATTTTCCTCTTGTAATCTCTTCATAATTAGTCAAAAAAACAAACTATTCTTTTTTTTCCCTTGTTTTGCACACAAAACTAGCTAGCCTCTCACTTCTCCAAAGTTTAATGAATGAGTTTGTGACATAGCGAAACAACAAAATTATACAGCCTTTAAAGGCCATCACTGAGCAACTTTAATTGTGCTGATAAGTAGAGCAAATAATTTAGCAGAGGTCCCATTTACACCACGCCAGCCGAGGCAGCTTCTTATGTGCGACAATGATAGAGGAGGTTAGAGTGGGTTCCAAGAGTGTGGTCAAGTATAAATTTCAGCGTGCACAGTGTAACCTTTCATTACTACCACTTAAAGAAACAGTTGTTCTCCCATTTTGCAGGCGAGTATTTATGAGGGCTTGAAGCACGTCGCGGGATGGAGGCGTAAGAAACTGAAGAAAGACCACGGGTTTGTGAAGCGCAGGGTGGACATGTCCAATTAAATATCTGTTAACCGCTAAGGATGGTCCTGTATCCTATCGAACTTTTATATTTCTCTGTCAAATGAAAATGGCGTTTTTATTATGGTATTTCCCATCATCACCCCTTGCCTGTTCTCCTGCTGTGCTGTCAGCCTGTCATCTGCATCGTTTTTGGAAGGGCCTGACCTTAAGCTGCAACCTTTTTTCTGAACTGTGGGGAGAGCTTACTGGACGTTTTAGCCGAGTGGTTGACGAGGGCAAGCTTTTCTTTCTTTCTTTCATGAATAGCAGTAAAAGCGTTTTGTAAAGACTGAAATGTACTAAAGGTAAGTTTTCAAAGAAACTATTGCTGCGATTTACCTTAGAATCATTAAACTGTAGTTGAAATTTTCTCGGGGGTGAACCTGGCTTATAAGGACGACTCTGCATGCGCTGCCTAATTAAACCTGCAAGCTTGACCTTGGTGATCTCTGGTGAAGCTAAATTATCAACTTTTACAAGCTAAACTTGTTTGAAATTTAATTTAGGGGAGTCACATTAAACATTTTAGAGCAGCATCCTTAAAATCATGCTGGCGCGCTCCGCCATCAACTTTCAACATAAGAAAATAGAACAAGAAATTACGAGTTGATCAGTTTGCCTCGACTGGGCAAACCAACGGCAACACCAATCTGTATAGGTGGTAACACCTTTGACTTTGTCTCTCCATGTTAATCTGATCTGATGAATCCCAGAAACAATTAACATTTTGGTAATCTATCATTGCTGTCAGTTACAGTGGTTAGTAGCTTACCAATATAATATTAACGTTAATACACATAGAAAGCAATTCATTCCTGCGGACTAAAATATTTAGCGGAAGAGGGAGCAGCGGGTTTTTAAGGAAGCTTTGATTAAAGTGTTCAATTAACCCAGACAAGAAAATGATGGGAATACCCACAGCGCAAATTCTACCGTAAATTACATGAGTATATTAATAAGAATGATGAAAAATAATTTAATTTGTTGTTTTTTATTTAAGAAATTGAGCCCATCCGGACTTATTTTATTGTCTTTATTTTATTTATTTAGATTATTTATGTTAAATAATTTTAATTTATTTATTTATTTTAATTATTTATGTTAGAAAATTTTAATTGAAAAGCTAAACCAATAATTAGATGTTTTAAGGTTATGGTATTTATATATTTTTCTTTTAGCTTGTGAGATAATTTGAATGAATTGAATAATTATAAATTATTCCTCCTCTGAACTACGTACTTTCTAGCTTTTCTTTCATTGCTTTTAATTCTTGGCTTCTTTCTTTCCTTCATTGCTTTTATTTATTTTTAGCTTATTATCCTGCATCAATTTTAGTATTGTAGCATATGTTTTTAATTGTTTTTATAATTAATTAATTGATTTATTACAACTTGTGTTGAATCATAATCAATTATCAATCTAGACTTTAAAAAAAATCATGTAATCTTTTTATTTATAATTAATAAAAAAAACACTGTTTATCTTCAATACAGATTCATCACTTTAAAACTCTAGGCATCATACTACCATCCATCCTCAATACTACCATCCATCCTCAGTCCAAATCAAACTTCTTTAATAGTACCACCATAATAACTTTTTAATGGTGTCTGTAACACTTCAACTCATTATTTACCTTTTGATTTGTAAAATTTTACTTTTCTGAATTTATACTTGTCATTTAAAGTTGTTGATGAATTAAATAAAAATTGCAAAGTTGCATATTTTTCCAATCCTATTCTTCTTTGTCTTTTTCTTCTTAGCTTCTTCTTTTCTCTCTTTTTAGCTTGTCATTTTATCTTTAATTCTTTTTTATCTTACATCAACTTATTCAATTTTGTATTTTGATGATATTTTTATTTACAACAAAATCGAGAAAGAACATTTAAACCATCTTATTCAAGCTTGCATCGCTTAAAAAAAAAGTTTATTTGTCAATGTCAAAATGTTTTCTTTCTTTACAAATCAAGTGGTTTTTTTAAGGTTTTTTTTAAGGTTTATAGTATTATGTGAGGAAGTTTCTGCTATCTCCAAAAAACCCAAATGATTGTAAATTGGCACAAGTTTAAAAATATTCACGAGGTTCATAGTTTTTCTGAGCTTACAACTTTTTATCATTGTTTAACAAAGAGATTTGCTATCATCATGTCATTTATTATGGATTATTTAAAACAATGTATGTTTCAATTGAGTAAATGAGCTAGTAAGACATTGAATGATATTAAGAACAAGATGACACAGACCCAATAATACAACTTTCTGACTTTACTAAGATGTTTGAAGTAAAATGTAATGCCTTAAAAGGTGATATTTGACCATGAGACTCTCTGCTATCTCAATTCTTGAAAAAAGTTTCACTATAAATATGGTCGTTAAGTTCAATATTTACAAGCCTATTCATTTATATTGAAACATAAATATGGAATGAAAAATAAAACCATGAATGTTTTGAGTTACAAGATAATGTTATTATTAGTAATGGGTGTTGAAGTTATTGGATTTAAAAAACTAAAAAATGAGTATAAATCTTACCCAAAATTTGAAAACATATATATGATTTTAAAAAATTAGAGTAATTGTGTTGTAGATGGTTATTATCTTTATGAAAGCTATTTGTTTCAGGATAATAAGCTTTGTGTACTAAAGACATCAATACATGATTTTTTGGTGTGGAAGATTCATGCTAGATGGAGGTCTTTTTAAAACACTTTGAGAGAAATAAAACCATTGAAGAGATGAAATATTAATTCTTTTGGTTTAGCCTAAAAAGATATATAGCTAAGTTAGTAGGTCAATATCAAACATATTAATTAGCTAATCATAGAAAATATAACATTAATCTTTATACCCCTACCTATTCTTATCTAACCCTACCTATTCTTATCTGACTTTAGCTAGATGTAAGTATAGATTTTATGCTCGACCTTTCCATGTTCTACATAGAAGCTTGATTAAAATAAAGCTCTTGATTATAGTCATTTTATCTCCTATACCAAGAACACAAATTCTTATAGAATTGCAAAATTTTATTTTAACAAGATTATTAAGTTGTATGATCTTTTTCAGACCATAGTTTTCTATATGGATATTAGATTTATGATTTATTTCTAGCAAATCCTTTAGCATATAATAAAAATTAAGTTTAAATTTTCTAGTACCTACCTGATGATCAAACTAAGACGGTTAATAGGAATTTAGATAACCTTTTAAGATATCTAGTAAATAATCATAATAAAAATTAAGATTGATTTCCTCCTACAATCTAATTTGTTTATAATAGCTTTGTTAATAGGTCAATAAACATGAGTCCATTTGAAATTATTCATGGTTACAAGCCTAGGAAACCATTAGACTTTTTTCTCATGTCTCCTCGTGTTAGGGTATTTAAGTTAGCCGAGTCATTTGTACATAGAGTTTAGGATTTACATGGTGAGATTATTAAAAAGATTCAAGTAAATAATATATAATATAAACTTTGAGCTGATTTTTATAGATGATATAATGAATTTAATATTGAAAATAGTGTAATGATACAAATTAGACTTCTTTGAGAACGAATAAAAAATTGCATGCACATATTGCTAGCCGACACTTGCTTCATCAAATGATTCATCCCTGCTGTTTCCCTGTCATGTCTGCAAGAACCTGCGGAAATGCAAGAAATCGATACTTGAAAACAGAAAAGGGAAGAAAAGCAAAGCTGGAAATCCTCATGAAGATGGTTCATGGATGTCAAATGCCCTTTGCGCTATCACAAAATTGGCTTAGCCTTTGATGCCCAATTTAAGGACTGCACTTTCCTAATTCAACAAGATCAGGAAAACAACAGAATCCAGCACACAACAGGTCCCTACAACGTAGTAAAAACACTCCGAGGCTTTGATAATTTAGCCGTGTAACTTCATCAGGTTCGTGTATTCTTCATCTAAAAATAATCATAAAAACTTAACAAAAACAAAACAGGTGGTGGAAAATTGAAAATGCATAACCAAACAAACTTTTGTTTGAGTATGCCAACAATCAATTAGCTGTAGCCCAATCAGACCCAGAACAATTGTTTCCTCAATTAATTTATTATATCAAAATGTTCATGACTGGACAAGATACTCCTATTTCAACTTAAATGAGCAAGTCGAGACACCACGGATTACCAACAAAACAACAATACTTATAGCAAGGTTCATTTTAGAACAAGGATAATTACTGCATGAATAATATGCCATTTTCAAGCATTACTAATTACTAAAATTATCCACAGGTTCTAGAGGTGTAACGCCTAAAACAAGAGCTCAGTTATGCATACAAGTATGAAACACAAACCACCCAAAAGTAGTACAGAACTAAATATTTATAACAAAAATAACGAACCATAAAACCAGACACTCACATCACTAATGGAAGGCTGCCTTTCAGGGACATGCTTCCTTCCTTCTAAGGAATCCAGCATATGGGCTTCACAGCAGCTGGAAGGAAGAGACCTGAAATTTTCAAAGAGATTAAAAAATCCATTACTAGAAACAAAATGTTGACAGTACTGAGGATTTTTTCATCAGCCGAAAAAAAAAAAAAGCCTTCATCGCATATAAATAAAGCAGGATGGTGTCATTGCATATGGTCTGTCCAGCTTATAAACAACAGCATCACATGGATCGGTAGAATGTTTCAGTTACAGCACGCACATTAGTAGAATTTTGCAGTATCATTCTCAGTCCAAGAAATATTCTTCAGTCAGGGGGTGAGCAGCTACGCCACAGCTTTGTAGAGTTGGATTTAGCTGTGAATTTCAATCAAACTATAAATATTCAATAAAAATAACGAAAACTTCATGGCTTGGAGAAACCCCAATACTGTTTTGGTACAGTTCACACGAAAAAACCACCAAACACGAAATTGATTGTTCTACAATTTCATTAACTAATTTATCTTATCTTACCGAACCATGATCATTAATTGAAGCACGGAATTGAGAAGACGAAGAACAAACAGCCACCACCGGATCTTTCCCTACAAACCTTCTCAACTTTTCCATCTCCGGCATTTCTGTCTGTCTCTCTCTCTCTCTCTCGCCAAATTTCTGGTGTATTCTATCAGTTAAGGGATATTTGAAGACGAGATCCTTTCTCTATCTGTCTTTTGTCTGTAACTTTATCTTCTTCTGAAGCTGGATGGACCCCCGAATGTTCAGGATCGCTGGAATTTTATATATGGGCCATTCTCCTCAAAGCCCAAAGTAAACTCCACTTAACTCAGCAGAAAATGTTTGAGAATATTATGGTAGTCACTTGGTTAGTGTTTTTCTTTTTTTTAATAAATACTTTAAAGTAATTGTTTTAGTTTTTTAAAGTTTATTTTTAATATTAACATATTCAAATAATTAAAAAATATATAAAAATTATTAATTTTAAATACAAATATTAAATTTTTTTCAATTTCTTTGTAGGCTATATTCTCAAATGAGGATGGAGATAAAAAGGTCAAAATAGCTAGTGTGTAAATAAAAAATATATATCTATTTACTTTTAAAATTAGACTTGGTAAAATCTCTGAATTCATCACTATTTGTTAGAGAATATGATATAGGTTACTTTTTAAAATATTTTTTTATTTAAAAATATATTAAAATAATAGTATTTTAGTTTAGTTTTTAAAATTTATTTTTGATATTAGCATATTAAAACCATCCAAAAAAACAAAAAAAAACTATAAACAAAATTCAATTTAAAAAGAAAATTACTAAACACCACTTTTATTTTCAAATTTCAATCAGTTGGCTATCATTGTCGGAACTCTTTGTAGATAAATTGTAAGGCAGCTTATCAAACTGCATTTGCACAAGTTTTGAGTAAAGAGGTCAGGCAGGTATCAATGATTATGATACTTTCGTGATCATCAACACCACCACAATATTCGCTGGGCATTGTCCATTATCATGTTTTCTAATCTTTTAGAACAATTTGATAGGTGCCAAGCCGGCGTGATTCTGAGATTCCTGGGATTACAGTAGAACATACACATGAAATCAAGCAAATTAATTAATAAAACAGAGAGAGTCAGTATTCAGATTAGAAGGGCAACTTTAAGCCCTGAACCTTGAAAATTTTCACTCCCATGACCACACACGAACCATATTTATATCGGAATTTGCAGTTCTCTCAAACCGAAAGCATTACAGCACACCACCACCAAATCACGAATCCATTTCGCCAAATAAGAAACAGGGTGGATTCCTGAGAAGAGGCAGGCCGTGCCCTTACTAAAGAGGCTTTCTGCTTGAGTTTTTGATGCTCACCCCATGCCACCCGCCCGCCATGTTTTACTAATTACCACAACATTGAAGCAAGAGAGGGAAATAGCAGCAATACTGCCGAATCGTTGCTATAGATAAATTGAATATACAGATGATCACCAAGAGAGATAATTGATGAGATCTTCTAGTCCCAGAACACGTTCAACCCAGAATATACACATGAACAACTCCTCGCATCATCTATACAAGAGGTAACATCAAGACGAAGAAACAAATACAAAAAAAAAAAAATACTTACATATGGAAGCAAATGTAACGCAATCATTCTCCCTTGTAAATCAATTTTCACAAGTGAGAATTTTGGCTGGTGATCTAGAAAGGCAGCATCCAACCCACAGTCCATCCCAGCAGCAATCCAGCACCAACAAGACTCAACCCTAATGCAAAAGCAACAGCATATGCGCCAATGTCATGCTTCAGATGACATCGCTTTCCTTGTTTACCCTTGGATGACTTTTGCCAACTCTTGCACAGTTTCCTACCTTTCCGAGGAATCCATGGAAGAACTACAGGGAAGATATTAGACATGGGCTGATCGCTATTCTTCATCTGGTAGTAAAGGGTTTCGAGCTGCAACAGTTGGAACCACTGCTTATATGCAAAAAGTTGAGAGGCTTGTTTGAAGAAGAGTTTGATAGTATGCTCCTTCTCAGCACAGGCTTGCTTTGCTACCCTCTCAGCTTCCCTTGCACGTGTCTGAGAGTGACGGAGTGCTTCCAATAGTTGAGCCTTGCAAGGATCACCCTGAGAAACTAGTCCAATTTCTGCAGTTTCCATATCGGTTTTCGTAAAACTGTATTTCAGGTTGCAGGTCAGAGATTTGAACACCATGGATGATCAGCAGTTACATGCACATAGTAGAATTGACATAATAAATAGCTATATTAGCTTGACACATAATAGCAGAGAAGTAGTGCAGAAAAATAGGACTTGTAGCGGTATTTGGCCAATAGATTGATGCATTTACATATCTGGCAGACCTATTCAAGAACAAATATCACCAGATGATACAAGCTAAGAAAGTACTTGGATGACTGGTCAGAACCAAGTTGTATTTGACCAATAGATTGATGCCTTTGTTTATTGTACAGAACTAATGGAGAACAAATATCACCACCAGATGATGTGATCTAAAAAAATACCTGCATGCCTTGTCAGAATCACTTTGTGATAACCTGTCAGTTGAAGCCCTTTGTTTTCCAGGCATGCCTTCAAATTTGGGACAGCCCCGTACAGGATCAGTTGCAGAGGAGATGCAACCACTTTGTTCCTTCCAATCCAAAGATGATGCCGGTGTATTATCATGCTGAAAAGATCCAGGGCGAGCACATGGGTATTTCCCGATGTTCATCTTCTGAGGTGGGGGGAGGTCACAATTCGTAATGTAATCAAGTGACCTCTGTGCAACCAAGGAGGCCAAGTCATCTTTATCCGTCACTCGCCACCATGGCATGTTCTTGGCACCCCCAATCCAAGGAGATTCTGGATCAAAACCATACTCACTGTCGTTTTGTGATTTGGGCCATCCGGTAGGTTCTATCTCCATCGACTTGGAGTTCTTCCTTGCATCCTTGAGTTCTTTAAATTCTTGAAAATCCTTGTCATATAAAACTTTTAGCTCTTGCTTCTTAACATCATGATCTTTCATCACATAATCAGCAGGGATCATACAACATGAATCAAGAGAAGACTCGCTATTCTTGCTGCCATCCACAAAAATGCTATCTGTGTCATCTTGTTGGCAAAACTTGCTTTTAGAAGGTGAGTCTACAATGTCAGCTCTCAAGCTTTCCAACTCAGCTTCTAAGGCATTCAACTGCTCAAGTGTAAAACATTTTTGGTAACCATAGCTAGGCTGCAGTTGAAGCCACCATCTTGTATTGGGGGGTAGACTGGAATATGAGGGGTACCTTCTGAGAGGCATGAAACCTCCAGAAGATTGATCTGGCATATCTTGTGCACTTGTTGGTCCGCCATCCAATTGCTTAGATGATGAAGATGATGACTGGCAGCAAGCTAGCTTGGGAGCTCTTTTCGCATCTTCTTGAACAAAACAGCGATTAGCTGTTCTTTGCCATACAGCCCTAGCTTCTGCTGCTGCCATCCCTGTCTTTTATTTCACACATCGACTATTTATAAGAAACTTTTGATCACAATTCAGTGATTCTCCTACATAAGAGTACAAAATCTTTTTTAGCTCTACAGACAATGAAGCTCAAAAGTGGAGGAAAATTTGGCAGTTAAAATGCAATGGAGAATAAAGAGTCCTCAGGAATTAGATAATTTCAATAACAGCAAACATTAAATCATGCTCAGATACCAATTAATATAGGAATCAGCATTTTGGTAAGCGTTATCAATGCTTATCCAAAGAAAGCATTGAACTGGAACACCCCCACACTGATACACTGACAATAACGTGAGTAGGATAAGCTTGTAGAGGATTCAAACGTTCTCGAGGAAGTTTTCATTATATAAAGTGTAGTGGCGAGACTTCAGAAATACCAGACTGGTAACTAGAATCAGAGATTATACAAGAAGCTTTGCACAAAAAACTAGAGCATGCTGCTAAAACAATAATTGAACATAGGAGTGGATCTCTATTATATAAAAAGAGCAAATGAAACCAATGGCTAAAGCAGGCAACAAAACAAAACGATCTTATCATAGGAGATCCATCCACAAGAAAACACTTAGAAGATGCAAAATTCTTCTGGATGCCATCCACAATTAAGCAAATTCCTTTCAAAAGCAGTAGAAAACTTCCAAACTTTAAGCAAGGAATGCGTAGGTGCTAACGAGACTTGCAAATGTATGATTGGATGAAAGCAAATTGAGTGAGAGAAAATTTCATGAATCCCGATAAAGTGACACATAAACACTCTCTCACACACACACCATCAACTTATTATCCCCAAAGCACTCACTAAGCGTCTCTTTTACAAAATCATACACTACAACTAACACAAGGTGGCTAAGGATATGGATTACAGAAAATTTCAACGAGATTATCTCACATTATTATATGTAGAAGAAGCAATATCAAGATCCTTCAAAGAAAATTAAAGCATGAACACTAGATTAAGAACAAACAACCATAAAATCAAGACAACAAAAATACCGAAGAAATAAACTAACAAATCTGCCTCAATGTTACCATCCAAGTAGCAGCAAACATATCCAAAGTAACCAACCAACTAGCAGACTAATAATAAATAAAGCAAACAAATAAACAAAGCGAGAAAAGGATGAGTACAAACCTCTGAGAGAGAGAGAGAGAGAGAGAGAGAGAGGATGTGGAGATTGAATTAGTCAAAAAATTGAAAGGAAACGATATGAGCAAGTGGATGAAACTATTGTCTGCCTGCGATATATTATTGTCCCTAATCAGCAGGCAAGCAGATCTAATTGTATTCAATTAACTGAGTACTCACAGCAGACAGTTTTAAAATCATTAAGAGGATGAAACGATCCGTTTCGATTCGATTGTACTCGTCAAGCCAAACAGATTGAATCCGATCAAGTATCTTGTCAGGTTTTCTTTCAGTTATCATTCTCTACGATACCGTCTTCCACATTCTTCTCTCTACTAACCCAGCTACTTTTCCTTGAAGTCATCTTAAACGGCTCCGTTTCTATATGTTCCTTCTTAACAAGCGTGGCCCACGCTTCCCATTGTGGCCCGAGGAGTTACTCCGCTCTTCTTGCTGGTGGTTTTTCTCCCATGGTTATATTGTACAAGTCAAGCGGTAATCCATCCTTAACACGTGTCAGTTGATTAAGACCGAAAGGCGGCAATTGCCTAGGTGGGGTGTGGGTCCACCCCTTATTTTCGAGATAAGACCTTCCATCTTTATTTGGCTGACCACCAAATGATAGGGCCGCGCAGGGATAATCCAACCCCACAAGCCTTTCGACTTCACCTAGGCCTAAATAAAAATCCACTACTGGTACGCTATGACGATGCTAGGAAGTGCAGTAGTTGTCTCTTAAAATAATATATATTTTTTAATTTTAGATATTAATATATTAAAATAATTTTTAAATATAAAATTTTTTTCATTTTAAAAATATTGTTTGAAACGTATTTTTAAACAAATATGGGGTATTTAAAAATACAATTATACTTATTTTTAAAGTGATATTTACTTGAAAATACATTAAAATAATATTTATTTATTTTTTAATATTGTTTTTAATATTAAAATAATTTGAAAACATAAAAAAATATTAATTTAAAATAAATTTTTTAAATATAAAAATAATCCTTTGCTACAAAGCCAATGAACAGAATTAGTTTCCTTTTACTTTTTTTATCCACGTCCCAAAATAATAATGAAAAACTTCCGCCTGTTTTCCTTTACAATTAAGCTGGCCTTTTTATTTTTCATATGCCTAGATTATATCAACAATGAGTCGGTGTAGTAGTAAATGAGTTTTTCTTATAGAATATTTGTTAATGAGTTGAGAATTCAAATCTCAGTTGTCGCAATTCTAATTTCCTAACTCCAGTATTTTTGTTGAAAAGAGTGAAATAATTTATATATAAAATACATGCTTAACCTTTTTTTAACTGAACTTAAAATAAACCATTCATGATTAAATTGATATAATTAAGAGAAAAATTATTTTTTTCTTGTCCTTAATTCATCACACGGAAACCTTTTTACCATTTGAAACATCAGGTCTCCACAATCTAAAACAAGAGAGTTTGAGGAAACAAAAGACATGGAATTTTTACTGTTGTCGTGTATTTAATTGTCAGATTAAAGAAAGTGTCAAGAAACTTGAAAAACAACAAGGCCAATTTTAAAATCAAAGTCGCTCCACTGCTCTTGCACTGGATGCACTGTAATCATTAGGGGTTATTTTACTGTTGTAATAATAATTGTTTTTAAAGTATTTTTTCAATTTAAAATATATTAAAATAATATTGTTTTTACTTTTTAACCTGTTAAAAACAATAAAAAAACAAGCTGAATAAGAGCAGATGATTAAAGAGTAGCACACGGGATAGGTATCCCGGGAGCGAGTGAACATTGTTTTCGGGCAGGGTTCGCGGTTGCTTGGACTGACACCCTTGTAAGAAACCAGGTTTTCGATTAGAAAGAGTGCTCGTTAATCATGTGGCGGGCTGTGATTGGTTAGAGGGAGAGAAATTCAAGATTCAAGGCAGATGAAGAATCTACCTAAATGCAACAAAAGCATGTTAGAGACGGAGCTCCCAAGATTAGAATCAGAGAGCGGTCCACCGAGATCGGGAGAGTCGTTGTAGTTGGTTTTAAAATTATTTAAAAAATAATTTTTTATATTTAAAAAAAATATTTTTGATATTGATGCATTAAAAAAATTAAATATATATTTAAAACACGAAAACAAGCAACTCCTTGTATTATCTTATGCTTTTATGGCGAGTAGTAGATTACGTGGCACCCGTCATCAGTCACCATCATCTACGAAGATGCTGCTACGCTAACCAAGGCAAGTTAGGCTACAAATCACACGCGTTATCCCACTCATGGACACTCCTCCCTGCCACTCCCAACCCTCCCCTTCTGATGTTATTTTATCTCATCCTCTCTGGTTTGTTGATATCACTCTTTTTTGTCTTTTCTTTTTCTCCCATCTCTTAGAATTTAAATATCGCATTTCTAAGGGTGGTGTTTTCAAATACCGTATTTGAAAAGTATATATTTTAGTAAACTATGCCATTTTTCAAAATACAATAAAATAAAATAAACCTATGTTATCTGAAAAGGATGCATTTTTAAAAAACATATATCACGTACGAGATCCCAAGAAAACAGGTACTGGAAGTTCATTCATGCTGGCCATGGCACGTTGGCGATAACCAGTAATAATTTTACACGACCTCCACTTCCCCACGAACTGAAATCTTTTTTAATATAAGAAATTAAGTATGGAAGCTTTTTAATATATTTTTTATATAAATTTTTTCAATGTAAATTAAAAAATTTATCTACACATCTAATTAAATAAATTAAAAATTATTTATATCAATAAAAAAATCATCAACGATATACTGAAACACATAATTAAAAATATCAATGAAAATATATAAATTAAAATATTTGATCCCGCAATATATTTTATTTATTTGGGTTGTGTTCGATGACTCTATTTATTAAAATTAATTTTTTATTTAATTAAATGATAGTAAAAAAATACACACATTAAATTAATTAGATAAAATAAAAAAAATAAATCACATAAGGTTTTGCTCTTACTAAAACACTATCTAAAACTATATTTTTTTTAAAAAAAATTATCTAGATAAAACATAGAAAATTTATATATACTAATTATAATAATCTCTTCAAAAATTATATATATATTCAAAAATCTATTTTTAAAATGACTAATAAAAAAACCAATTAATTTTAAAAAATAAAAATTAAAAGGAAAAAAAATGTCAAGCATAGTTAGGCTTGACAAACACATTTAATTTATTTGAAAAAGATATGTATTTTAGCATTTGTTTTTTAAAATATGCTAATATAGAGAACAACATATTATTTGTCTCCATTTTTTAAAATATACGTCGTGTATGTTTTTCTGGATTTTAGCAACTGTGATAACTAAAATATTAAGATTTATGATTTTTTATATAATTTTTTTTACCTTAAACACCTAGATAAAACCATTAAAAAATTAAAAAACTGCACAGAATTCAAAATAATTTTTTTTTAAATTTAGATTTGATTTTTAGAAGATGTTAAAGTGAAAAAAAAATCCAAGTTGAACTCCCCTTACAAAATGAAATATATTAACACCAAAATAAATTATTTTAATAATAAAAATTGACGTTAACACGGATTTTCTATTTATTACTTGAATCTAGTGTTTTCTCTCCTCAAGATTAAAAAATTATTTTTTATACCAAAATAAAATTGTAAAAAAAAAGGGATCAAATGAGTAGAATTTAGAAAGTTGAAGAACTAAACTGTGTTTTTTTCACGAGAACCTTGAACCCACCATTTATTTCCAGCGTGTGTTTCACATTGGACTTCATTCTTTCAATATTGTCCCTGGTCAATAAATTTAAATAAATTATCTTTTAACTTGGCCTCAAAAGGATGCAATCATGCAAGAAAAAAAGTTTGAGTATCAAAATAAAAAAAGAAATTACAATGAAATACAAGATGGTGAACAACGCTTCTTTCTATAATAAATTTCTTATTTTTGTAATTGAGGACTCAATTGAAACTGTAAATTAAGTTGAAGACCCATTTTAATAGATAAATTTGGTAATCAAAATTGAACTCGAGTTTCAGGCTCGAGAAACCCACAATTGCTTATGAATTTTTATTTTCTTCTTCTTTTTCGATAAATGCTTATGAATACAAAACATAGAATTCTGCTTCCTGAAATTTGGATCGGCCATACCTCATAGTTGACTGACATTTGGGCTCTGAAAGTGAAAGCATGAGAAAAGTGATGCCATCCCACTTGGGCTGAGTGACAGAAATGCTAGAGGTGCATCTAAACTTGCACGACTGCAATTGAGAGCATTAGTGTCGCTGCAAATCAAAAGTAAAAATAAATCCCTCCCGGGCTCCTGCAAAAACACAGGAGAAGATGTTCAAAATATTTTTTATTTAAAAATATATTAAAATATTTTTTTAAAAAAATTCAATTTGTATATAAATACATTAAAACAATTTAAAAATATAAAAAATAATAATTTAAAACAATAAAAAAATTTAAATTTTAACAAAAACGAATCCAGTAATGAGGTGACTGACAATCAACGGTAGCACCCACAGCCTGATAGAGTGACGATCAATCACATTTTAAATGGCATGTATATCCTCGAATCAACATAGTTAACTTCTTCAAGCTCCATCTATATCTATCTTCGTTAACTTCTTCAAGCTCCATCTATATCTATCTTCTTTTTCAACAAATAGAAGAACAAGAAACATATACAACATTCGAAACTATGACAAGCAAATACTAGAACTTGTTAACTCAATAAATCTGAGATTTCATTTGGTGACAGGATTATTCAAATAAACGAGCAAATTGCCACGGAAACAAATTATTAAGGAATCCCAAGAAACAACATTCCCCTAAATATCTAAATTACGTCACGATCTTCTATATTACAAACAGTTGAGTCTTCGAGAACAAGGTGTAGGAGAGATTCCTAGTCAAGTTCTAAAACCAAATCCAGAGAATCTCTTTGAAGCTTCATCCTTTATTCTCTACGAGCTAGAATCTAGGAGATTTACAAGGGAATTGCCTTTCCTGATCCTAGCCCTCCCTGCTTCCTTCAATAGCATGGCTAGCCTTTCCTTCTCATCGGCAACTTCTGGATTTGCTGTTCCAAGTTTTTCTTCTCTCAACTTGAGTATGTACTCCAATATCACAGTTGCATCTTCTACCCTATAAAGATAACCAAAAGTCTCCATTCAGTACAGCGCCTCCAACAACAGAGGAACATCAACTTTTGGCTTTGAAAAGTAATTGCATAAATTGAACACCTAAATGTAATCAACAAATGCACAAAAGTTTCTCCAATAAGCTAACCCACTGAAACTTGCATCAGGGACTTGCTGGACTTTTTTCAATGCATTATGCCACATAACGTTGAGTGAATACACTACGGCTTCAAATATCACCCAGCATGTAAGATGGGTGAATAGGTGGTCCAATCCAAAAAATGCCAAAGCAAAATGCCATAATGATAAATAGGTCCCATATAGTCAGGTTGAAGATTTTACCAAGCAAAATACGAGGATTTCAAGACAATCTAAGAACATCTGGAGTAGATATTGGGGGGGGAAGGGATCGTTATTCCTGGTAGACACCTTCGGTGAACCAGTAGTAAAGGTTGAATGCTATCCCGTTTGGAAACTATACATGCCAATTGTCAAAACCAGCCTATGCAAAATGATTACCATGCGTAGTAGAAAATGAAAGAGTTTCGCCTGGTTCGACGGTATGATAAAGCCAAATAAGAGACTGCAACAGATAACAACAAGAAGCTGCAAATGTTTATAGCAGGTAATGATGTAAAAAAGACCTTGGGATGAATACGAAAATATTCTCACCTTCCCATAGCATCGTAAGTTGCTGCAAGGTTGCTATACACTCCAATCGTATCCAAGTGACATGAGCCACATTCCTGCTCTAAAATCTCCCTTGCTTCTTGAAACAACTGAGCTGCCTCATCTATCCTGTACAGTTGTGCACTGGCCAATCCCATCTGGTTCAACACAATCCCAAAGAAGACTGATCTAGTCTTCCCACTAGCCCGGAGCTTTGCTACAGCATTTTTAAAGGAACTTCGAGCCTCCCCGTACCTTCCAACCTTGTAAAACATCACCCCCATATGTGCTTCTATTCCCGCAATCATGCTATGTTGCCCTGGGGTATCCTTCAACAACTTCATTGCCATGTCCAAGAGCTTCAACGCCTCCTCGTGCTCATTTAAAGCTTGATAGATGGCTGAGATTTCAGTCAGCCCACCAGCAATCTCCTCGGTTGCACTTCCAGGCACTGGCTTTGAAAATATTCTCAAGGCATTCTCACAATATGATTTGGATTCTCTTAGCTTGCCTGTCTTACAATACACATCTGCCAATCGAATATAGATTGATGCAATGGTAGAGTGATCATCTCCTCTTATGGATTTAAAGACTGTTAAGGCTTTTTGATAAGAAAAAATGGCTTCATCAAATCGACAAAGGGACACATAGATATTGCCAACGCTAACATCAATGGCAGCAACTTCATTTTCCTGACCAGCAGCAATCATCACCATACTAGCAAGGACAAGGTGCTCAAGTGCAGATTCATAGTCCCCCTTTGCTTCATAAATAAGAGCCATAAGCCGGCGATCACCTGCCTCTTCAAGTGATGCTGGGGCATTATGCACCTTGTGAATTTCAAGGCTCCTTTCGCATAGTTTTTCTGCCTCGTCAAACTGCATTGCTTGAACATAAGCCTCGGCTAAGTACCTGCCATTGTCACTGTTAAAACAAGTTTCACAGCAAACATCCTGTATATATACATATTTAATTATTACTACAAATAAAAAATTTACTTTTAACTTAGCAGGTGGTTAAAACTGCCCCAGAATTTAAATTGAATTGGATAGGTATTTTATTGGTGGATTTGTTAAAGGGGATCATCATGTTAGCCTATTTGAATGAATAGTAGCGCAAGTTAGCAAACCACAGAGCAAAAGACTATAATAAGCCCCCAGCTAAAAAGGAGGGCCTAACCTGCAAGTCTCAGCAACACTTGGATCCCAATCCCCGAGAGTCTCAGTTTGGATCTTTAAACCCGACTCATAAGATGATATGGATCGGTCTACTCGCCCCAGCATAGAATACGTGTCACCAAGCTGCATGAACCCGGAAAACTTCGCCACCGCATGATCCGACCCGTTTTTATGATCCAGAGCCTCAATAGACCGTTTTAGAACCGGAATTGCATCCTCCAACCGGCCCATGCTGCAATAGATCGCTGCTTCTACTTGCAAGCTCATAGCCAGGTCCCGACCTGGACCCGAGGATTTCTCAAACGATACGGACGCACGGGCGGCATAATCCAAGGCCTTATTATGGTCATCACCGGAAGCTACGGTGTCTATGGCAAGCTTTAATAAAAAGGGACCCAGATCCGGGTTATCAAGAGACGATTCATGGGTGCGTAGTTCTTGCAGTGTCTTGTTAGGAGGTTTGATTTTTGGTTTGGCGAAGGAGGGTGATGGGATTCGTTTTAGTAGAGGAGATGGAGTTTCATAGCCCTTTTTATGTATGCAATTGTCGCTCTGAGGAAAGGAAACATGTTGTGGTGTGTCATTTGGTGTGGTTTTTGCAGAGACTAGGCCCAACATAGTTACAAAAAAAACCAGCAATCCACAATACAGATTAGTTTCTACGGTTCAAAGGAGAGCTGAAACTGAAAGCGGCTATGTTTTGATTCACATTGCATGGTTTTGGATAAATAGAGTGGAAAAATTAATGGGTTTCTCTTTTCTGGCACAAAGGGCTTAATTATTAATGGTGGTGGCTTGGAAGAGACTTATAATGATGAAGCAGTTAGAGTATTTTAATTTGACAACAAGCTTTACAACGAAAAAAGGGAGAAACAGAGACACAAAATCCATCAGCTCTGCCGCAGTCAGGCTTTACTGTGCTGTTCTCTTTCTTTCTTTTTACGCTATTAAGAACACCATGCTTTGCTTCATACCTCAGCAATCGCTGTTTCAATTTCAGGCTAGTACTGTAATTAGTGGCTGTCTGTTTGTCACTGGCAAATATCCTCAAAACCCCCTCCACTGTATTTAAATTACGGCCTCTGCCATTTAAATAACCAAACGGTGTGTTTTACGCTGGTGTTTTTGTGGCCTTCGCTTTGTCAAACCGATAAACCCTTCTCATCCCTCTCCGGGCCTTTCCATTTGGCTGGCGCATCTGTCGACGGTGATTCTAGAGGTAATTAACATCTAACATCTGCAGACTACTTGCCTTGTTACTGCTGTGCCTATTTTGAATATATATATTCAAAATAGGCACAGAATTAACAAGGCAAGTATTCAGTGGATGTCAGATAGGATGAGCTAAGGCTGAGATTTAAGAAGAAATGATTTTTAACTGGATTTATTGATTTTGAAGACCAAAAAAAAAAAAAAGTCGGAAATCGAATAATTGTGTTCCTCGTATAGGTAGTTACTATGAAGTGTGAGAAATTTAATGGAGCAGTGTGCAAATAAGAGAAGGCAAATGAAATGCTTAATGGGCGGTTTTAAAATAAGAGAAGAGGGCAAGTGAAATTTAATGGAGCAGTGTGCAAATAAATGTGTTTCGTGTTATAATTGCATGCTTCAGTGGTTGATCTGATCTAAGGACGTCCTAGTATTTCAGACATGCTAAACTTAAGAAAGGATGGTTTAACTTGTGATTTACTTAGCATTGGAATCTGATCTGAATTTGCCCGAAAAACTGTTGCTGGTTTGATGTCCTCTGATTTAGAATACTTTTCAGAGTTATTGAAGTTCCAGGTGGGTTGAAAGTTTGATCTTTGTGTGCTGTATACTTGATGTATCGTTTGGATTCTCTGAAGGGTCCTAGGGTTCCAATCCACCTTTAATGCTGCCTAGGTAGATGGCCCTTTGATCACAGTGCTTATGAATTGGATTACAGCAAGCTGTTTGATGATGTGGAAAGAGCTAAATTCCTTTGGTGTTTCAAATATGTTTGAAATTGTTTCTCATCTGGTCACATATTACATTAGCTACTCATTCCTTCCACTTTTGAAAGCTGCTTTCATTTCCTTCTTAATGGAACTCGGTGCTTGCAATGTGCTTTGTTCAGGTTTCGCTAACTGGGTCTTTCATATCATAATTTTGGATCGTGTCAGATCATAGTGCTAATGCCATCATAGTTCTCATGCTTATATCATGTAACTTCACTTATTCCAGACTGGCCCATGCTGTTTCTTTCTTTTTTCATGACTTGTAGCTTTATCCTTTTCCCCTATATTACCTGCAGGTTTTTGTAAGAGAATTTGTTCCTAGTGGCTTAGCATGTCTAATGAAGGAACCTGCAGAACCTGAGATTGTG
This sequence comes from Populus ilicifolia, assembly GCA_015708895.1. Lineage (NCBI taxonomy): Eukaryota > Viridiplantae > Streptophyta > Magnoliopsida > Malpighiales > Salicaceae > Populus > Populus ilicifolia. The sequence goes on from SRLM01000333.1 coordinate 2,090,227, forward strand.
AAGAATTTTCTGCTGAAGACCCCCCCTCCCCCACCTGCGGGGTTTGGAGAAAAAGGGTTGATAACTTCACTCTTGGAGGTGGTGTCTTGGCTGCAAGTTTTAAGGTCCTCTATGACTCTGATCAGGAAAAGGAAACCTTGCTTGTGGATTTTGGTGCCAGTGCAATTGGAAGAGTGGCGCCGGTTGGTTCAGGTTTCTGTTGGATAATTCTTCTTAGGTCCTATATCAAGAGCACTCGTGATTGTGCCCAATTAGATAGCCCAGAAGTGCAGAAAGGAATGAAATTGATGCGTAAACTTTACCTTTTGGATGGCTTTGACACTTTCCCAACACTTTTATGTGCAAATGGGTGCTGCATGATGACACTTTCCCAACACTTTTATGTGCAAATGGGTGCTGCATGATGACAGGAGGATGGTGAGTTTTCTCTTCATTATTATCCACAATCTTGATGGAATATGGGAAACTATATCATTTCAATTTGATAATGCTGATCCACACTATATAGTATAGGTCTGGTCATTGAGTCATTCATTTTAGGTTAACGTAAAACTAGGTTTCCCTTCTTATTTCTACATCTTCTCCCTTTCAGTACAATCTTGTTTTTATATGCGCAGTTATGAACATCAAATGCAGAGAGTTTATCCCTTGAATTTGAAATAGCAGCCTATTCAGTTCGCTTTCTTTTTAACTCCATTGGAGAGAACAACTGTGATTGTACTTGTGGATATTCTGAATGGCAACTAGCATTAATGAAGAGGTTCGGATAGGAGACTCTTAAAGTTGTTCCATTAGTGCATTCCAATCTTGGTTCCCAGATAATTAGGAAACTTCAATAATTTCTCTTGATGGATTGTAATTTTCTAGTTGAACTTCCTTTTATTTTTGGAACAGGGAATATACGGTTATCCAATTGAGATCCAAGTACTTTTCTACTTTGCACTAAGGTGTGCAAAGCAGATGTTAAGACCAGAGCGCGATAGCAAGGGATTTATCGAGCGAATTGAGAAGCGCATCACAGCTATCAGCTACACTGTTGGCTGGATTTCACACAGCTAAAAAACATATATCGCTACAAAACTGAGGAGTACTCCCACACTACAGTCAATAAATTTAACGTCATCCCGGAGTCCATTCCTGTTTAGGTGTTTGATTTCATGCCTTTGCGAGGAGGTTACCTGATAGGCAATGCCAGCCCAGCTCGCATGGATTTTCGGTGGTTCTTAGTTGGGAACTGTATTGCCATTTTGAGCTCCCTGGTGACTCCTGCACAGGGACATGAATGGAGGATAGTCACTGGATTTGATCCTAAAAACATAAGCTGGATTTATCATAATGGCGGGTCATGGCCAAGTGAGTGCCATAGACTATTAGACTCCGTGCATCTCAAGACATAATTTTTATGGCACAGCTTTTCCTGTAGTCTGTGGCTTGAGTATTGTGATGGTAAGACTGGCAGGTATGTTGGAGAGCAAACAAGGAAAAATCAGACCTGGAGTTTTGCTGGCTATTTGGTTGCTAAAATGATGGTTTAAAATCCTTCCACTCGTCTAATGATCTCTTGAAGAGGACAAGAAGATTGCTGCTAAGTCAAGGCTCATCCGCTCGAACTCTTATCCCGTTTAGATATGTATAAACACTGAATTGTTTAGAATGATGGCAAAAGACGTCGGATTATTTTGTGGTAATATTTTTGGTGATTGGATAGCTACAATCCTGTGAGAAATGATGGCGCTATATTATTCAGTCTTGAAATGCAGGCTGAAATGAACTCCTTTGGCATAAAATTATCAATGCGCATCCGGGGAATCGAACCCCGGTCAGTACCGTGGGAGGGTACTATGATACCACTACACTAGATGCGCTTCTTGGTTTAGCTTCCACACTCATAAATTATAAAACTATTTCTGTGTGAAGCAAAATCATTTGAAATTGTTTATAAATCATTTTTTCTATTACTTGTGTTTTAATATCATGAAATTCCCAGGTTTTCTCTTAAAAAATTATATTAGTAATACAATACTTATAAATTATTTTATTTAAAATCATGTGATTGTATAATTAAAATCCATTCAAGTAATGTAAATAAATAAAGCTCGTGATTTTGATAAGATGGTGGCAATAAATTTTAGTAAATCCTTTTATGTTAAAAAGTTTTTATGTCATGTGAATAAAAAAATTAACAATATAAATATGAATAATTTTTTTTTATAAATCATATAAAATGAAATGTTTTTTTTTAATTAATATTGGATATTGTTGTCAAAAGAATAAAATTTTATGAATCTCTAATAAATTTGAAGTTAATACGTTCAAGTTCAAAAATTTACTACATTTTCAAAATTTAATAATTTTTTATTTTTCAAATGATTGGATTCCATTGAATTTTTAAGCATTTGTGGAGTTTTGATGGTTAAAATTAAATAATGGTTAGATATCAATTAGTTACGAATGATTTGGGAATTATTTTTTTATGTTATCATGTACCTTGCAAACAGAAATGTGATTAGAGAGGAAGACGAAGATATTAAAATCGGGTAGTTGATGGTACATAAATAAATAAATAATTTGTCATGTTTAGACTAAAAAAATATTTATTTGTGAGGCGTGTTGCCCGACCCACTTCATGCGCGGCACACCTCGAAAAAACATACCCTAACATTTGTTGTTGGGTTGCATGTTATAATTATTTTTTAAATAATTATTTTTATTAATAATATTTTTATTTTTTAAAAAATAATTTTAATATTAATATATTAACATAATTTAAAAATATATTAATTTTCGAAAATATTTTTAAAATACAAATACAAACAACTTATTATTTGTTTGGGCTATTATCTAAATGGACCGTAAACTAAAGTTCGGAGGTCAGTCAAATTTCCATGAATATTGTTTATGAAGTCGAGTAAAAAAAAAAACTAACCAAACCCGAGAATGAGAGAGAGGCAACAGTTAAAAGTAAAAGTTACACACACACCAAGAACTGGTCACCCAAGGCCATAGGGAACTAAAAACCCAAGAAAGTAAAATGTTCAGCGCGCGCACATTAAAAAGTACTTACCAAAGGCTATGGTGATAATATAATTATATACAGGATGTTAAGTTATGTTTTTTAACATAAATTTTTTTGAGTGTGAGTTAAAATATTTATGCGAGTATATAAAAAAAAATAATCAAGAGTCATCCATGTAAATAAAAGAAAAACAATCCTAACAATAACTAAAAATAAAATAATATAGATTAAAAGATAAATATAAATCAAGATATTTGATCTTACAACATGAAATGTTTATCCATATATTTTTATTAAATTTATTTATTAAAATTATTATTTATTCAATAGAAAAGTAATACAAATAGATACACAAACAAAAATTAATTAAATAAAAAAAAGAGAAGCATGCAAGATTGCACATATATCATCTAAAACTAATTTTTATTTTATTTATAAAAATAAAGTTCATGTATATAAAATCATGTTAAGTTAAAAAAAACTTTTAGAAGCATGGAATTGGATAAAAAAATAAAAATAATGACTCTGAGTCAACTTGAAAAAATATAATAGATATATAACTTAGATAATAAAGAATAAGTTAATTCAAGTTAACTCACAAAACTCATGGATTAAATCATAAAATTAAAATAATTTGATAGAAAAAATTTTTTAAAAAATTATAAAATCAATCTTAAAAAAAAACTAATTTTGAATAATAAAATAAAAAATAAGCAAAAGCATATTGACTAACTTGAGTTATTACATTGAAATTACTATACATGGAAAAATCATGGATTCCAATTCCAATAAATCCAACACCAGGGATACTATCAAGAAAAAAATCAATTATATAAAAGAATATAAAGTAAAAATAGTAATTAATTAAAAGAATGAGAGTGTATATAAAAATAAAAATAAAAATAAATAAAAGGTTAAATTGAAAAGAAAAACAACTCTAACAAAAGAAAAAAATAAAAAGAATGAGAAATAAAATAAAATAAAAAAATATAACATAAATTTGAATTGATGGATGAAATTGAAAACTAATAAAACTATTATAAATTAACTAAGAAAAAAATTAAAAATCAAAAATCAAATTAAAAATAATAACACATGAATTAAATTGAAAAGCTAAATTGAATTTTTTTATATAAAATATCATAATATAAATTCAAAATTATTAAAATTAAAATAACTAAAAAAATAATTAAGTTATATTTTTCTGGGGAGAAGAAAAAAAAAAACCACACCGACACGCTCCATGCAAAAATAAAAGGACGCAACAAAGCTTTGAACAACACAGTGAAATGACAGGTTTTGTCATCAGGAGGCACACTCTTTTATATTAATTCATTTTTTATTGAAAGATCCCATTTGTAAATTAGACTACACATGGGGAATAAAATTCTCCCATCCTAATCAGAAACAAACTAGTCATCTGCACACTGTTGCATTTTCTAAACCTAGAATTTATATTTTAAAGAATTTTAGCAATCTAAATTTAATAAAGAAATAATGTTTTCATCACTATGCCGAAAATATTAAAAATATATAAGAATAATATACAAAAATGTTTTTTAAAGTCTATTTTTTATCTAATCATGCGACCATAATTAAAATTGCATTTAAAAAAGGTTAAATTAAAAACATAATGAATCATGAATAGCTGCAAAAAAAAACACAATAATTTTATTGAAAAAATATAACCCTAATCTCAAAAATGGTATTTTTATTATATTTTAAATTTATTTATTTTAATAAAAAAATTATTAGAGTTATTTATCTTTTATTTATTAAAATTTTAAAATAATAATTTTATGTTAATCTAAAAAAATTCTCGCAGAAAAGTGCAAGCCACACAGCTCAGCTGGTAGGTACAATACATAAGAGAGATTCAGGGGGTTTCAGTTATCAATAAATATTTAAACAGTTGAATACGTGAGCCCATTTAACTAAAATATTTATTATATCCCTGCTGGGTTTCGGTTTGGTTTAGCAGTGACAGATACTTGTCTTTTTTTTACTGTATTTAGATTCGATTTTGGTATGTATACTTGTTATTTTCACCGTGACTTACATATTTATTGAATTTGTAAATATTTAGTAGGCCGTAAAAATTAGTTGTGGTACATGCAAGCTGACCCGGACACACGTAAATAAATAAATAATAAGTTCATTACAGAATTCAAATGGTAAATCTAGAAATAAATTTTCAATTCAGAGCAATTCATATATTTCACATGGCAACTTTAGCTTGAAAGTCATAGTAAACATGTTTTACGAAATGAAAAACGAGTTATTTATTTATAGATATCCAATCGATAACCTTTGAAGAAAAGGAACCATTATTATTATTATTATTATTTATTTTTGGAGAGCGTGGGGGGGTGTTTCTTGGAATACTGGGCATGGTTTCTGCTCGCTCCTCGGATCCCTTGTTCATGTAGTTAATTACTTATGATCCTCTAAAAGAAAATGGTACTGCTAATTATTCACGAGATCCCACAAATCAAAAAGAAAGAGACGGTGAGAATGGGATAATATCTGAATTTTGGATCTTCTAATAAAAGCAGGCTGATTTGTACAATTCTCATGTCCCTTCGGTGTTTACAATTATGAGGACAAACCTGCAGGACTGCCTTGCCTTTCCTTCCCTCTCAATCCTCCATCATCCTAATATTATTTAACAGCACAGTGATGAAAACGGTGATTAGAAAAGAAGCCTTGTTCAGTGTCTCATGCATTCAGTAGGTTCTGAAATAAATTCTTTGCGCGCGCGCGCGCGTGTATATATATATATATATATATTTGACGAAGCTTCTCCTAGAAGAACCTTCATGCAAATTAAGCTTATTTCTTTATTAATAAATGTTTGCCATCCCATCGATCCTCATATGCTTCATATCAGTATTACCTGGCAAATGATGCAATCATTTAGAGATTCTTCTGCAGCTAGCCCATTATTAATTAGATATTAGCTATCATCTTTTTTCGCCACCCTTTTCAACTTAGATGCTTAAAAAAGGGCAGAAAATCCCTCATTACGATTAGAATTAGTTGAGATATTGCATTCTGGATATTGGCAAGTTCTTTTTCATAATTTATATCTTTGTCCTGCTCGTAACTCATCCTACCTATGGTTACTTAATTTTCATCTGTTGCCAACTTGAAACTAAAATGCCCACAATTGATCATTATTATTTTTACCATATACAGAGTGGGGAGGGGGATGCTTCATCTACCCTCATTTGCTTAGTAGGTTCACAGTTTAAATCCAATGTTTTGCAAACTAATTCCATATATCAAAGCTTTTTATACCGCGTTGGAAGCAGTAACGGAAAAAGGAAAAAAGAAAAACCCTTTAACCCACCCACATCAAGCTTCAAATTTGAATGGAATACTCCATCAAATATATAGCATTTTCTGTGCATAAATGGCGACTCAACACTCACAAACCCCTAACAGTATGCTTTTAATACGACAAGGCATTTTCTTCAAAATTTACTAGGGCTTATTATTCGCCGAACCATGGTGACGAACATGAGCAGTTTCTTCCCAAAGAATGTTCACAGAAGAGATTAATTAATTGTACCACGCACCTACTAAACTAAATTGTTGCCCACTTAATCAAATGACTCTTTTTTAGAATGGACCAAATGAGTAAATTGTAAACTAATTTTAATGAGACATTCGCAATTTGCATGAAAAGAAAGCTTATTATTAATTAACTCTTTAATTAAAATAATAAAGCTTTTACAAGTGAACAGCATCTTCGCTAGGGATCCTGAGACAGACGGGCTTTCCAAAGTAATTAAATAAATATTAAACAAAAAAAAATCCCTTATAATTTAATCTGTGAACCGGCCATGGTCGCCATTGATTCCAGCACCGATGAGAAAGCTGATAAAAAAATGGTTCTCGAAAAGCAGATTCTCCATGCAACTGTTGAAAATTTCGTCGAGGTTAGTTATGCTGTAGTATTCGGATTTATTAAACAAGTAGCTAGAAGGGTCAACTCTTTTAGAGTTTAACTTTTCTCGTCCGAGCTTCTACCCAAATCAATGGACCGATATATGCATGTGGAATCCTATCCTAATCCTCATTTAATTATGAAAGAAAAGAGTCGTAGTTATAATTTTACGTGAAAAGGTGGGCATTAATTCGTTCATGCAATGGCATCCTTGCATGCATTAATATAAAACAAACAAGTTAAATAATATTTCTTTCATGCATCACAGCAGATATCTTAGTTTGGCAATTCATAAAGAACAAAAAGGTCTATGTAAGCTATGGTTGGAATATATTTATTTATTTAATTAGAGAACTGGTTAATTTGTCAGAAATAGAGCTGCAATCAAGTTAGTTGGGATGTGGTTAAATATCCTTCGTTCAAGTGGACTTTCTTAGGCTGATTAACTGCTCCTTATATTTAAATTAATCTTAACAGCTGTACTGTTGCAGCGGAACTCGAGCAATTGAAAAAGAAAAAAGAAGAAGAAGAAGAAGAAGAAGAAGCTGGAAAGGAGGCCTTGGAGCTCGAGATGAGGGAGAATCAAATGCATGCTTATGGGTTCGAAGTCAGAATTAAGTCCTGACACGATATAACACCAGCAGTACTCCTGATTCCTGAAGCGTGAATTTGAAGTTAAAAAATCATGCCAAAGAGCACAATGATCTAGTGGCTCAATTTTGGTCGCCTGTATTTTTTTTTTTTTGAGTTCACTTTTTCTATGTCGGGAAACTTCTGCTGGCAATCTTGTAAAGCTCTACACTTGTGTCTCTAATTTGTACTCTGATGTTCTAATCAAACAAACGACTACAATGGGAACATAAAGAAATATTCGTACACTAATCACGTGAAGTTTTTCTCCCCTTTATGGCATTGATTTGTTCACGCCTGTTCATCAATATCCTTTTAGTTTTACCCATGAACGGGAAATGGCTTTATTAATGTATTATGATGTGTGATTAATAAACCTTTAAGGTCTTAGCCCATGAGGCAGTGAGAATGCGAGAAAAATATCTCTCTTTCGATGTGAATATACATGCATCAAATCAAGGATAGATGATTCTCTTAAAACTCGTTTGAAAAAGATTTTGATATATTAGTATTCATGCAGTTAAAATAAAAGAAATTAATGCATGATTAGGGGGTCAAAACCAGACCGATAAATTAATCACTACTTCATTATATCAATAATTAATTCTTCTGTATCAATTACCAAAGGAAATCTTCCCCAATTAGACGTGCATTATCCATGGAAAGCAAATCTATCATAAGGGCATGGGGTAAATGGGAAGGGTTTTTTTTTTTTATTATTTCTTATCAGATATCGTCTCAAAATCATAATTTGTCCCCTTGTAGTCCAAAAGGATTGAAAAGGGGATATATAGTTAACTGCAAATGATGGGCATAATGAGCAAATAAAACGCGTTGTTTATAGCAGCCAAGTTAATCTATAAAAAGGATTGCACATTTTAAAAGCATTACCCTTTAAGGAGGAGGAGTAATTAGACATCGATTAAAGCACTTGTAGAGATACATAGATTTTGGCTTTGGAAGTTCAAGCCATAGCGCTCCCAAGGAAGGTCCATGAGGATTGGGAAGGCGTGCACCAACTATGCTTATGATTTGAGTACAGGAGATGTCTTTGAAAAACACAGCAAACAAACCCTACCTTTACTCACTTTTTGCTGTCTTTTAGCGCTAGAAGGTAGGATCCTTGAATATATAAAAAAAGAAAGAGCAAAAAGAGGCTGGAATTCGATCTTTTGGATTGTTTTAATCTTTTTGCCTTTTTTGTAGCTTTGTTTGGCCTTTCATCTCTCTCAAAATCATCACACACATTTCTCTATAAACATGGATGAAAAGATACATGGCTAGTACTCATCTCTCTATGCGTTGTCTTATTTGCAAATAATGCAGGTTGAGAAACAAAGCAATAAATGACAATAACAAGAAGTATATAAATGGTTCAAAAACAATACTGATTGAAAAATGAAGTTGAAGCCTTTTCCGTGACATGGTTTGCATGTTGCGGTTGTATGTAACAGTCCACTAAAGATGCTTTCATGGCGAATACTATAAACTATCAGCAGGGCAGGTACGTAGCTGTTGTAGTGGATTTAGACAGTGTTTAATTGGAAGCAGGTGTGCTATTTCCTGAGTCAAATGACATGATTTCGTCACTGAAAAATTGCTGAAGGTCTACATATCAAGAGGAACACATAAACAGGGGGAGAGGGGGGGGGGGGGAGAGAGAGCTAAGCCCTTCCCTACATTGGGTCACATTGAATAATCACGCCCCCAGCACCTTATTATCACGAATCCATGTTAGAGGAATCATGAAAGCTGACAAACATAATAAAACTAGACAAGCCCTTTATTTTTTTTCCCTCCCATGCTTAAAAAATTAATATGCTTTAACACTATTAAAATGCATCCTTTCCAGCCCTCTAGCCTCCCACTTCAAACTCACCACTCCCTCCCTCTCTCATCTCTCTCAACATGGCCAACCTAGTACCTTCATTTATGCTATGGTTATGCTTGATATCATATGCTTACAGTACTATTCATGCTGCTCCAGAGTGGCCTCGAGGGAGATCGACCAGGTTTTATGATTTCAAGGTCTCTCTTTTACTCTATCCATATATACATACATGCATGGCAATTCCATATACTACTTGGATATGTTTCCATATAATATTCACACACCATTCCCCATTTCTTTTTTCTTCCGTTCTTTTGGTTATGATAAACAGATTCAAACGACGACAGTCGATAAACTGTGCAACTCTAAGCAAATCGTGACAGTCAACAATATGTTTCCCGGACCAGTTGTTTATGCCCAGCAAGGCGATAAATTAATCGTAAAAGTTAGTAACGAGTCACCTTACAACGCTTCTATCCACTGGTAATTATGCTTACTCCATATAACTTGCAATGATACACGTAATTATCTAATTAATTATATTGGGCTAACTTATCGATTATCAGTCGTTGTTTAATTGTTTTAAATTCTTGGTAAAAATTGGCTATGTCATAGGCATGGAGTCAGGCAGATACTATCATGCTGGTTCGACGGACCTTCGTATATCACCCAATGTCCGATTCAACCTGGTCAGACTTTCACATACGAGTTCACATTGGTGGGGCAAAAGGGCACCTTCTTCTGGCATGCTCATGTTTCCTGGCTGAGGGCCACAGTTTATGGTGCCCTGGTCGTATATCCAAAGCCTGGGATCCCATACCCATTCAAGTACCCATACGAAGAGCATATTGTAATTCTAGGTACATCATTAGCCTCTAATTAACCATCACTGTATAATTGATTACTTCATCATGCAAAGAGCACTGCTAATCAATGATTTACACTTGCTAGTTTATAGATTTTTTCTTAAATCGTTATCTTAATACTTCCATCATTGCTTGGATTTGTGTTCAGGGGAATACTGGCTCCAGGATATTGTACAACTTGAGCGCCAGGTCGTAGCAAGCGGGGGAGGTCCTCCACCAGCAAATGCGTATACCATTAATGGTCATCCTGGCCCTAACTACAATTGCTCTGCCAATGGTAATTAATAAGTTATAGATTTAATTGTTTCAATTTCTTATCAAAAGGGTTGGTTAAAAGTATCTTTATTATACTGGAAAAGAATTATGAAGAACAGCAACGACCCAACAAAGGAAAAACCCCTTAATTTTCCCTAGAGCTCACAGTGAAGCCGTAAGACAATTACCTTCAACCAAATAACATTACATGAGACGATAAGTTTATTCACAGAGTTGGAAGCAGTCAAATTCCTAATACATTCGTCAGCGAGAAATGACTTCAAGGATTAAATTAAATCATGAAACATTCAAGTACGCAGAAAAATATTAAATTCATGATGATGAGAAGTCTTGAAAACAAAAGAAAATCGAACACATCCATTCTTTTTTACCAGCTCAGCTATTAACTATTTCATTAGTATATTACATTTAATCCTGCTTTTAAATTTGTTACGTGGTAACTATGAAGTCGTAATACATTTCAGATGTGTACAAGATCGATGTGGTCCCTGGGAAGACCTACTTGTTAAGGCTGATAAACGCAGGCTTAAACATGGAGAACTTCTTCGCTATTGCTAATCACAAATTAACAATAGTGGAAGCCGATGCTGAATACACAAAACCATTCACCACAGACCGTGTGATGCTCGGACCAGGCCAGACCATGATCGTCCTAGTTACCGCTGATCAGACAATTGGAAAATACTCCATGGCCATGGGACCTTATATGTCAGGTCAAAACGTTCCATTCCAGAATATATCTGCAATTGCGTACTTCCAGTACTTGGGAGCAATGCCTAACAGCTTATCTTTACCAGCCAGATTACCTAGCTTTAACGACAATTTGGCTGTTAAGACAGTCATGGATGGCCTAAGAGGCCTAAACACTTCCGATGTTCCAAAAGAGATTGATACCAACCTCTTTCTTACCATTGGGATGAACGTTAACAAGTGTACGTCCAAGACACCACAGCAGAACTGCCAAGGCCTAAATAATGGGACAATGGCAGCTTCTATGAACAATATCAGTTTCATCAAGCCAACAGTTTCAGTTTTGGAAGCTTATTATAAAGGAATTGATGGGTTTTTCACCGATAACTTTCCCGGGGCACCCTTCAGATTCTATGACTTTGTCAATGGAGCCCCGAACAACGCTCCTAACGACACCAGCTCGATGAATGGGACTAGGGTCAAGGTCCTTGAATACGGAACCCGCGTGCAAATGATCTTGCAGAATACTGGGACGGTAACAACTGAGAATCACCCTATTCATCTTCACGGCTATAGCTTCTACGTTGTGGGTTATGGCGCAGGAAACTATAATCCGCAGACAGTAAATCTAAATTTAGTTGATCCACCATACATGAACACAATTGGAGTTCCAGTGGGTGGATGGGCCGCCATTCGATTTGTTGCTGACAATCCTGGTAAGACATTTATGAGCCAAACATATCACTTGATTAAAAAAAAATTATCTGAGTCCATTACTGCTATTTTTTTAATAACTTCTACTTGACCAACCTTCTTAATTTTGTTATAGGTGTTTGGTTTATGCATTGTCACTTTGATATACACCAATCGTGGGGGTTAGGTACGGTTTTTATAGTGAAGAATGGGAACGGGCACCTCGAGATTCTCCCTCATCCTCCAGCAGATCTGCCCCGCTGCTAGGGCCGTCAGATTTTGCAATACATAGCACATGAAGATGGATGGATGGATGGATGTGATCTTTTGAATCATGGATTTTTTCTCAGCTAGTGTAATATGCGTGGTCAATTTCTTTCAGATCATCAATTTCTGGGTGTAAAGTGGGGGAAAAGAAGAACCAATAAACTTCTCCATTTCCTTTCGCATTTGTATTTCTACAAGTATTTGGTGGTAATAAACCTCCTGTGACCTATTTTTTATGTTTTTCCATTAAAGAAAAAAATAAATTTCATGCTAACCACACCAGGGAAATGTTTTTGACTGACCTGAAGGATTAAGGTAGAACAAACTAAATTATACATATAATAAAAATAAAATGGTATTTTCATGTAGAAATGATATAATTATAAATTTTGCTAATTTTTTGTAGTGCATCGATGGCAAAATTATAATTTTCAAGGTTTTTTAAATAAAAAATAAATATTATTATATTTTTCTCTCTTTATACTTGATATTTTTATCATTTTACACTTGATCTATTTATCATCATTTTTTTTCTTATCATTATCTTTTTGTTATATATTTTTTTATTTTTTCCTTTTTTTTTAGAAAAAAATATTATTTTTTATGCTTTAAATATTATTATTCTATATATACTTCATCTATTTATATCATTTTTTTTGTTCTTATTTTTATTCTTTTTTAATTTTTTTGAAAAATTATTATGAAAAAACAAAGAAAATAATATTTTATTGTAGCAATTACAACATTGTTATATTCTTCTACAACATTAAAAATTAGTTTGAAATCTTACATGTTTTTACTAACGTTATATGTTTTATTACATGTAAGTATCAATTTTTTTAATTCATACTTATATTTTTCACTTGATGTCAAAAAAACATGTTAATAACACCTATATATTAATTTTTTTATTAGAAAAAAATATTTAACCTACAGTGCATGCACAGACTTTTTAATTTTTTAATTAGAATATTTAAAAAAAATTGGAAAAAAAAAATATACGACCCTATGCGAAATGCTGGTCCAGTATGCTGATATATTATGCAGTCAACTATGCAATTCCAAAACCACCACGCCTAATTCCCAAATTCAAACTATGGCAGACTCACATGATGTCACGCAAAAGCCAATCCCGTCAGTACGTCAAGAATCCAAGATGTTGGTAAGCAAGATGAGACAACTTCCACAAGTTGGGAATTGGAAACACACAAGACTTTGAAGGAGGAAAAGAACCTTTCATGCTTGCAGATGAGATAATATGGCATTGAGAATATGACAAGATGCATTAACCTAATGAGTTCACATAAATAAGCAACTAAGAAACTGGCCCATCACACAATGATTAATGCAGATTGACAAGTCTATACAACAACCCCAAAAGAAACCTGACTCATTCAGGCTGATCTTAGCTATTATTATGGGGACGATTATGATTAGGACTAGAGCAGCAGGTACCGTGCACAGGACAGTGAATCAACACTGAAACATTTGCCTGTGCAAGTCAAACACTACATGGAATGGGGTCCTGAACCTTTAACGAAAGGCGATGGCACCCTGATCATGAACTGTGTGATCCATGGTGTGTGGTTATTGGATTGCAGAGAGATCAAGGGATATCAATAAGAAAAAAGAGTAGATGTAATAGGAAATAAGATTGTACCTTGACTTGATGTGCTTTCAGTTAGTCACTTGGTTGCATCCATTTGAACCAAACTTACATTGTTATATCCTACAGTATCATAAAACAGCTTCATCAATTTAACATAGTTTTGGAAGCGTACAAGACACGATGCTACAAGAGATTTTAAGCTAAATCAAACTGGAGAAAAAAACATGCATGAAATGATTGCATATTTTCATAGCTCTCCAAATTCCTGATTTGCAAGTGTTGAAATAAGAAACAATAAGCATAACATAGTTGGACTACTATATATATGCATAAACTAATCAATTGTACCTCCTCCAGATAGAACAATCAGTCTCCAGTGTAGTACAATAAACTTGGAAGTACAATAAACTTGGAATGAAACATTGTACCGGTTCCGTAGAATGGTGAGAAAATATTTCAACCAGTTAGCTGAGTAACAACTGAAAAAATCTTCATAGAAACAGAAACTTCCATTGAATATTGACGATTGGAAAGTACCAAGGAAACACATTTTTTTTCTTTTTTAATTAATACCCAGGAAAGGAGCGAGAGGGAGCTCAAACTCGAGACCTCCTGGTGGTATTGAACACTATCTAACAGTTGGAAAAGGAAACTCTAGAATAACAGGTTAAAGCCAGGAAACATGTTTTCCAGCTAACAGCTGACAAGATCTTTACAGCAGACAACGTAAATACAACCCAGGAATCATTTCCAGGGCTAGGACAACCACCTCTCATGCCCAGATAAACTTCAGGTAGTTGAAACAAAACTACGGGGACTATAAAGTCGAAGTGCAACACTGAGAATACAAAAGCAGAGCCTTTTTGCCCTGAACAGCAGGGAAGCACTAAAGCCTCTTACTCAAATGTGTATTCCACAATCCCAGTGGACGTGAATTTAAGTTTCCTCTTTAAGATTGTTCCAATAGGCTGTCCCACATTCTCCCCGTATCTTTGAACCTAAGGAACGAGATGCACAATTAGGCAAGATGCTTTACATGGGAGGCTGGCAAACATCACATGATTCGTATCAGAGATTTCACATCCAAGTGGTAACTAAAACTCTTACATAGATATAAAGGTTATGTTCTAGTAACAGTTTTAAATCCAAGGGCCTGATCAGGGTTTCTTCACATTAAGATGACATTGAAGATTTTTCTAGCTAATACATCTTGGTCCTTTTATTGAAGGCAAAACAGATAATTATATAAAACTCATTCAAGCAAACATCAGCGGGTTCTTCTTTATTCTCTGCCACGTGTACAATTAATGGTTGCAAATTAGCAACCCTTTCTGTATGTAGATTTACGGATTGATCATCTCTGAATTCCAACACATTTCTCCGTTGGCACATCGTGACAAGGTGGACACTGTTCTCTGGTTATTCTTCAAATTCAAGTAGTCAACCTGTGAGTTGGATGGATTTTACGAAGACTAAAAGAAAAAATAAGTGGCATCAATTAATTCAATATTGCAGAAAGTTGAACCTGATCTGGATCTAAAACCAGCAGACAAAATGTGGCAACTGGGCCTGAAGAGGGGTCAAGAAAGAATTCGTTCAGAGATTGCTCACTTAGACAAGGAAGACCAGGATTAGGTCCCAAGTACTGCAATCTTGATTTCAAAGAACTAGCAAACCATGATTTCTCTCTTTGCTGCACGATTGATTTAAAGAAATGAGCAAACTCTAAGCAGCTCCAGGTGAATGAAAGCATGAGAAATGGAAAAATCAATAGCATAACACATCAGAAATCATTATCTTGAATTAACAAAAGCCTTATTTCAGCATACAACCACACGAACCATTCCTTACAAAAATTGGTTTTGCGATTTCTAACCAGAAAAGTCTTGCAGATATCATGTTGTTTTCAATTAATTCTGCAATGACAATAATATTAAGGTGAAGATAACAGGATGATACTGCTCTTCTATGATTCATGGGCTGCTGTTATAATGAAACTGAAGCACCACATTAATGAAGATAATATTGTGTTTTCATTAAAGATTGATAGTAAAGTAATGCCATGAAATTGAAAATTTTTTTTTTTCTTTGTTGAAAGGGTGATGTTGCAACTTGCAGACAACGAGGTACATAGAGCTGGGTACCCCTCCCTTTTTACTTTCAAACAGCCACAACAACCCATGGGCAGGATTCAGCCCCAAATTTATGGTACAAACATGCAGAGTCTTCAATTGAAGGCATTACGAACTAACAAGATGAGAAATATGAGGGATTCAAATCCAATGCAATCTTTTCATGACTGTCACAATTTGACAGGGTTGTTTGCTTCAGTAATGTCATCTACACATACTAACAACCACAACAAAAAATGGTTTCCCTCCATGTTTAAACTCTTCTTAGTGTCAGTACCAATTAATATATAGCTATATAACCTCTCGTGCTAGCATCTCCTCTTAGATAGGTATCGTTACTCATTACCCTGTTTGTATCTTTCAAACTTAATTTCCCTGGTGCATTGCACACAATCAAACTGCTTATAAAATTGTAATTTTCATGCAAGCATAAAACTATACGGAATATATCATGAGCCTCGACTTAACATTCAGCATGAGATGTCCTCTTCTCACGCCCAAGAATGGCGCATTACCATTTGACATCTACACTTAATATCAACTATATGTTTGGTAAGACATCTTGTAAGAAAATATGATAATAATGTAATGGACAGAGGAATGGAACCTGAAGCTTTTCTGGATCAGGACTGGACCCATCTATAACATCAACTCTTCCACTGATCCGGAATTGCTCCCAAGAGTCAGAAAAATACCAACATATCTACAACAAGTTGAGTTAGGTCGAAGTAAAACACTTTCCTATCAAAAAAATGAAGAACAACTAATTCTGAAATACAGGAGTTGTAGATTTATCATTACCTCGGCAAATGGACACTGCTTTAGTTCTTCAATCTGCATAGTCAAGTTTTTATTAATAAAAAAAATAGCACAAGACTTCATGTTTCCTCGGAGATGAAATAATGGATTATTCTTATCCAAATTCAAAAAAAAAAAAACAGAAGCGAAGAAACAAGCAAACCTTGCGTGTACGGAAATCTGTGTTGATTTGGATTCTATCGCTATTCTCTTCAAATCCTCTGTAAGAAAAAAAGCAGCAGCAGCAAACAAACAGGCAGGCAGACAGAAACCTTCGTAAGAATTCATAGAAACAAATTTTCATGATATAATAAAAGAATTAGGATGACCTGAAAACGACAGAGCGATTGGATGGTCTGCCATTACATCCAATCGTTGCCTGAAAGAAACAGTAACAGTATTAATAACTAATCAGCACAAAAATTATGAGTGGAGAGAGAGAGAGAGAGACGTGCATACAAATTGAAAGTAAGGAGAGTGCTTGAGGTGAGAGTTTGACTCTAATGCGCTTAGAAGAAGCTGCTTCCACTGAGTTACTGTTCCCATTTCACGCACCCTTCACCCCCACTCCTTTAACTTCTTCTGCTCCCCGTTCCTGCTCTCTCGAAATCTATAAACAGTAAAGTCTTTTTGGGCTTTCTTTGCTTTTTTCTTTTGAACAGTTTGGGCTCTCTTTGCCTTGTAATGGTATTTTGTCATGGTATTCTATGGGCCGTTTGTTCAGTTACCCACCCAAGAAGCCCATTAACATAAGATATGTTTGGGGCCACAATTCTTTGCAGATTTTTATTTTAGTGAATTCAACTGCAGTGTTATAGCGACCCAAAGCCTGGAAAAGATTTTAGGCGGTAACAGGTTTGCTATAACAAAAATCGCCCCTCCGTCTCTCTCCTTTTCGTGAAAATATGGGGCAGATCAAGAACATGTACTCCACTACTGGATTTACCGACCGATCTGCATGATGGTTACCTTCATGATATATATACTAGGAACCTGTACTTCGCATCGTTTGCCTGGAAGCTCATAATTAATTACCCTGACAAGCAAGATTTCTCCTTCGGTGCTATGAAAGGATGTACTGATCCCCCTCGGAGCAAGAAGAAAAGGAAAAGGGCAATTAGCATTGTCAAATGACAACTGTGTTTTTCAATTAATTTCTTAAGCAGCCGTCGTGGAAGCTTAATGTCCTAAAATGGCGATCATTTCGCTTGAAATGTATGGCAATAATGCTTCCTCTATCATTTTCAAATATAAATGTGCCCAGCTATGCAACAGACCAGGCGTTGAAGACTACTTAATTAATTGATCGAGTACTCCACGTGTCTGTCCAATAAAGATCAACATCGTGAGCTTGATGACAATGGATGTGGGGTTAGCAATTGAAGAAAATAGCTGTGGTGGAGGGAGGAGCAGTACATATGGATGTCTCAATGGTGCATGAAAATGGAAGTTCCAACTTCTTTTTCAAAGTGGATACGTATAACAAGACTACTGATAATTTGGCAATGGAAAGTTGTTGGGCTCCATCAAATATATCAACGGGTCCACAAGGATTTTTCTTTTATTGAAATAAATTAACTTTCATTGCATGTCACTTCAAATTTAAACAAAGAAACGGCGGATGATCGAATTATTTCTATCTATTCCATTTTGCATTTTCCTTACGAAGAAACAGTTCCAAATACTAATAAATTGCGTATGGTATTTTTTATTTATTTATATAAATATCCAAGTTAATTTATATATAATATGATTAATTTCACAATCCACTAAATAACTTGTAAATTCAATAAATATATAAGACATCACTTAAATAATAAATATATATAATAAAATTCGAATCCAGATAAAAAAAAACAAATTTTTCCCACCGTTGAGCTAATACTTAATATTTCTACTTTGACTGTGAAGAGAAAGCTTAACGTGTTCACACTTTCTCCTTCTGCGTTGAACATAAAAATAAAATTCTAGGCACCATTTCTTGCACGTAGCCATGGCCAAATCCAATTAACACCTAACCATTTATGGTACTGAACCATTCCCGATCCAGACACCTGTTTTTGAAATTCATTTCTGATCTAAAATCGTTCCCACAAAATGCAATGCATCCGAATGCTGATGAGTCGTTTCGAGAAATGTCATAATTCCTATATTTCAAAAACCATGTGGTCGAGTCTTGAGAGTGAAAGGTTGAATGCAGAAGGGTTTTAAAATTTGCCATCTGAACAATCTCCCTGTGCTCGTGGAGGGTTAGAAAAGTTCTTGAAAGATTTTGTGGTATTCCTGCTGAATACGTACATGCATTTCTAGAAAATTATTTTAATTTTTTAAAATAGTCCTTACTTGTAAATAAATTAAAATAACATATTTTTAATTTTTAAAATTTATTTTTGATATTAATATATCAAAATAATTTTAAAAATCAAAACAAATAATTTATTATTTTTTTAAAAAAGAATCCGATCACGATAGTAGTAACAATAGATAAGAGCATAGCATATAGCTGGATACACATTTTTTTTATTTATTTATGTAGGATGTCCGGGTCAGCTTATGCGCACCACGACTAATTCTCACGGTCCACTGAATATCCTGCAAACTCAATAGACATGTAAAGCACCGCGAGGTGACAGACGTGCATATCAGGATTCGAACCCAAATGTAATGAAAAAAAAAAAAGTTTTTTCCACCGTTATGGCAAGCCTTTGAATGCAGCTGGATACACATTTTTTTTTTTTTGACGTGTGATGTCCGGGCCAGCTTACGCGCACCACGACTAATCCACACGGCTCACTGAACATCCTGCAAGCCCAGTGAACATGTAAGGCACCACAGGGATGACAGACAAGCATGATGAGGTTCGAACCCCTGATACAGAAAAAAGAGACAAGTCCCTTCCACTGCTAGGCTAGAACCTCACTTGCAGCTGGATACACATTTTAATTTGACAGGTTCATGACAAGGGCTAATTAATACTGGAGAGTCATAGTTGGTACTATCCAGAAATGATCAGCCTTTGGAATTTGTAGTTGTCATCGCCAACGACAAATTGCTGGTGACTTTGAAAATTTTCTCGAGCCCCGACCACTTGCATCTTGGCAAATATCCTTTTTCCTCTTTTCGGCAGCATTAGTCTTTAATTAAGTTCGTAACTAATAATACTAATAGTAATACACATTCAATTTAAAAAATATAATTTAATTCAACAGTTTTTAACTTTATTTTATAAAATTTATTAATTTAAATATTATAAATTTTAAAATTACTAGAAACTTATGTAATGATTTCTTTTAAGATTTTAAAAGATTAGTTAAGATGTGAATAAATTGATTTGGATACTATGATTAAAAAATTAGTAATAAATCAACTCTTAGGGGTATGTAGTTGAATTAATAAGATTTTAAATTTATTTTTAAAAAAATATAAGTTTAATATTATAAATTTTAAGATCTTAAAAAATTAATCAAGATACTTATAAATTAACTAAACAATCACAGTTTTTTTTTATATAAAAAAAGAAGTAATAAACCGTCAAGAAAGAATGAGGGGCCATTTTGTATATTTGCATCAACTTCATCAATGGCATCATGCAATATTTATCTAAGGACAAATAAAAATCAACTAATAGCGCCACCTTAGCCTTCCCTAGGCAGTCAATTTTAGAAAACTTCACCCACCAACAATACATTGAAATGATTTCAATTTGAAATTCTAATTAAGAAGTTTAGTTGAGTTCTATTTTCTTGAGGGAAGAGATTTGTGTGATGGATAGGATCAGATCCAGAATCCATTGAGATATTAAGTATTTTTAAAAATTAAACTATCATGTCTATAATCTATGTGTAGATTAAAATTGAAGCTATTTTCAAATTAAACCCCCCGCACGTGTTTATATATATACATTGGGAATAAGTACGTTCTCATGGTTAAAACTTGAAGATTTCTACTCGAAAATCTCTTCTATAAATATAAAAAGAAAAGAGTAAATATGTGTGTCTGGCACAGTGCAGGTGTTGTGAAGAAAGCTCAAATGATGTAAGGAACTTGTACGGGACATACCAACTAAGGTTGCTAAAAATGGAGGTCTGGGCATTGTAATTGGAAAGCTGTCTTTAGTGTACACCCTAAAATCCAATAAACTCGTCACATGAAGCTCCCATTGAGCGTAATGGAAAGGGGAAAAGTTATTTCGCCTTGGAAGACAATCGGAGAGGTCAGAGCCATTAAAAAACCAAATAAATTAATAAATAAATCTACCTTCAATACTTCATGCACGCATCTACATTTAATGGGTCTTTAAAAATATAATAATTATTATTTTTTAAAATATTTTCTTTAAAAATATATTAAAATAACATTTTTTTTAACATCAATATATAGAACAATATAAAAATATTTTTAAAAAAATATTAATTTTTTTTAAAATAAACTCCTACTCTTGTTGTAATGTTCCGTTCTTATATTGCTTCACTCATGCGATACTTAACATTCGGAGATAGATTAAAAAAAAAACTAATTGGCTGCATATATAATATTCAGCCAACCAATGCCACAAAAATCGGGACCGGTCGATTGATTGGGAAATTCGGATTCAAAGTGCATGTTTCTCGAAGCTTTAATTTATATGTGGTCTCGTTTTTCTTGTCAGTTCATTGTTTTCGTTCAAAGCATTGATGACGGAGGCAGGAATCCAAGTAAATGGACGCTGTAACTTGCTAAAGAAAGTTTTTTCGAAAATTAGTACATTTTTTCTCGAAAATGGAAAACTAGCACAAGTAGATTATTTTTTGAAAAAATTATAGTCTTAAAATACTAAAGTTTGTTTTGATTTCCACAATAAATAAACAGGAAAGAAAAATAAAAAATATAAAAAAAAACCATTATAGTAATGAAACTTCAATAATAATATCTTTAGAATTATTAAGATAAATCCATAAATATCAAGAAAAGTTATTAATAATATCGGAATGAGTTATATACGCTATTAAAAAATGAGTGTTGCATTAATTTTTCTTGTTAGTTTATTGTTTTGGTATGTTTTCAAGTTGATTTTAATTGAAAAACTATTAAAAGTTAGGTTTTTAAATTTAAATTATTCACATTCTGATTTTCTATCACCTCCAATGGTCATGATTTATTATAATAGATAACTTTTGAATATAGAGGTTAGTATCTTGTCATCCCGTCTATTAAAAAAATAGCTCAAGCACGAAACATCAATATCATCTGCCTGAGTTAAAAAAGAAAAACCAGGTGCATAAAGTTCCCTTCTAGGCCTACCAATGTATAATCCTTTTCAGGTCTTTCAACTTTCTTTTCCTTATTTATTTAAGTTTTTATTTTATAATTAAAGTTAAATAAAATTATTAAAATGATATTTGAAAAATCATCATTATGCCATACTTAATCAAAAATGCTTAGAACTTATGATGATATAACAATTGCTAGGTATTCGTTTTTTAAAAAAGAAAATTTCATGATGAATGGTAAATGAGAATATGATATTTTTTTATTTTAAGTTTTTTTAATAATTATTCATTTATTTTTTTCATTGTTGAAAATTGCTATACGGATCATGAAAAGTCTTTATTTGAAAAATCATGCTTATAACAAAAAAAATAAATTCTTTTTTTCAGAATTAAAAAAAACGCAAATAAATGGATAACAAAAATGGATCTTAGTTAAAGAAACATATTTTTTTCTATTGAATTTAAACCGTTTTAATTTTTATGATTATTTACTCTAATTTCTTTAAATTTGATTTTAAATTATCATGTTGTTAAGAAAATAATTATTTTTCATCAAAATAAAAAAAAAATGAATTAAAAAAGGAATGAAGAAATACATTTTTTACTCTAAGATTTCAATTGTTTTAATTTTATAAGTATTTATTTTAATATCTACGAAATCAAATAAAAATAAGTTTAGTAAAACAACTAAAAAAGGGTAGTGTTTAGTTATAGCATCCTAGTTCATTATCAGAAATTGACTTACGAACACTAGAGTTATTAAACTTGTCCGTGTTGGTGATTAACCTAGAAATCAGCTAAATCAGTAACTAGTTTAGACTGGGTTTTAAATTAAAATGAATGGAAATTAACTCATTAAAACCAAATCAACCTCGTGAGCAAACCAATAACTCAATAAAATTTTTTTATTTTTTTAAAAATATTTTTTAACAAATAATATTATTTTAATTTATTTTAAAATTTAAAATGATGCTATTTAAAATTAATTCATGTTTAATTTGAAAAAAAAAAGTTTTAAATTTTATCGTGTAGAAAATAATTATCAATTTCAAAAAATTTCAACCACCCAGTAATTTGTAAAAACGAAACCCAGAGTTCGAATTTGACCAACGTGATGCATCGTGTTGTTCCTAATTCGTGGAGAGCTCAATACTTTTTGTATTCTACTGCACATCGTGATTATTATTAGCTACGAGAGTCATTAATGATACAAATAGCATAATGCGTAACACATAAAACACACGGTTTCCTCTCATATCGTTGTCTTACATATCATTAATCATTATCTAATTACAAATTATTAAACATAGAACCGGACCCTCGAACTCCATCCTCGCCGGCTGGCCAGCTAAGCCAGCAGGTAAGCACGTGGAAACTACGAGTCAATCAATTAAAGCTCATCATCCACGAAACTTGATAGTATATTACATATCATGCATGGGTAAATTATTACATGTTCTTGAAATTAATTGTCATACCAACAATGAATTGGCAAAGGAGTCTAATAGTACTTGATCCTGACGATCATCTATCTCCAGGAGCTGAAGACACTCCTCATACAGCTTCTCTAATGTGTTTGTCGTAGGCACAAGAGACGGGCATTCAAGATCTGAACCATTAACAAGACCGTATCGATCATTATCTCCAACAAGAAAGCTATCCCCAGTACCGAAACACCCTTGATCTCTTCCTTGGCTTGGAGAAATAGTAATTGCATTGCTCTCAAAACTGTTATTTCCTGGTAAAGGTAAAGAGGTAAACCTAACAGGTTTAGGGAGGTGGACCTTATGCTTTTCAGCAGGCAAAAGTTTTGCTTTGCCTTTGTCTTGTTTCTTGTTACTGGTGTTTTTGTTACTTCTTCTTCTCTTCACTTCACGTGTTACCGGTTCTGGTAACTTTTTGTGGGTGCCGGGGTCAGTTCCTTGGCTTCTAAGTCTCTTAACGAGATGGGTGTTCCAGTAATTCTTGATCTCATTATCGGTTCGACCTGGAAGTCTTCCGGCAATGAGAGACCATCGGTTACCAAGTAGGGAATGCATTCTAATAATGAGATCATCCTCATCAGGAGTGATATTTCCTCTCTTGATGTCTGGTCTTAGATAGTTCATCCATCTTAGCCTGCAACTCTTGCCACATCTGAGGAGACCTTCATTTAATTTTGGAAATACAAAGGGCGGAAGATAGGTCAGATAATTAGTTAAAGTCGGGTTTCTTCCAATTATAAACATACGTATGGCACATGACATATTTGCACAAAGGAATAAAAAACAAAAACAAAAGTGCACTGGAACATGAGGAGACATAATGATCACAAATACATCGGCCTGGATTAACGGAGAATATATCATGAAGATTATTGAACACTCTTTATAAAGTTAACTTAAGACCCGAATTATAGTTAAGTGTAATAACTTGGGTTATAGGTTGAGAGATTCACTTGAATCATTTCAAAATTAAATTATATTTTTTAAAAAATATTATTTTAATATTTTTATAAATAAAATAGGATTTTAATCTATAAAATCAACTAGGTTTTATCGAATGAAATCACCTTGTTAAATTTAAAACTTAGCCCAATCTAAAATTTAGATTTGCATATCATCATATTAACCCGTGAAATTAGACTAGCTTAATAACACTGAAAAAAGCCAAGAAAACAATTTAATATTGCTTTTGTTTGATTTAGAAATTGAAATTTGAAAGTTGAAGAAAATTTGTAAAAAGAAAAAAGAATGGGAAGTCGTCAAGAAAACTCTCCCAAAACTATACTTATAAAAGCAAACAAACAAAAACTCAAGCCACGATTAATTTTAAGAGCAACTATAGGGAACGTTTATTTTGATTGGTAAGTATTTTTTTTTTTAGAAGGATTACTAAAGCTTCTTTATTTGAAGACGAAGGAGAGCGCAAAAAAGAACAAAAAAATAAAAGAAAGTCAACGAACAAAATCAAAATGAATGAGGAAGAGCGAGGCAATTAGTCTCGACTAATTAGATACATAATTACCAGCATTTTTAGGCAAAGACCTCCAATGTCCTTCACCGTGAGCTTGAATATACTTGGTAAGCAACGCGTCTTCTCTGGGAGTCCACGGTCCTCTATGCAAGCCAACCTTGGAGCAACAAGGAGCCCTTCCCATTTCCCTGCTTATGTTTCTTTCCTCACTCAAATTCCAAGTGTGAAAGGAGAATAAAAAAGTGAGAGAACGAGCTAGCTAAAACGACATCGTTGAGAAGGGGGATCTTACTGAAGACTTAAGATGCTCCAAGTTATGAGCATAATAATCCACAGGTTTTTCCCCCCTTTTAAACCTCTAGCAAATTAATTAATGAAGACCCAGAACTCTCATTCTCCTTTGCTTTTAAAACGAGACCATTTCTATTTATAATTGGCATGTTTGGTTTACACTTTACATTGCCCACTTAAATTTCGTGCATTAATGAGCACGTAACTCAGCGGCCCTTCCTCCCCATCTGCCCTTCTCCTTATTCGCAATGATCAGCACCATGGCGGCTCAATTAGGACCGTTCATTCTGCTTCTACTTGTCTTCAAGGACACTGGTGATTGGATTGTCAAGGCTGCAAAACGCTGTCTTCGTCGTGGAATTAAATATTATTAATATGAGATTATAATAACAACAACAATAATAAATAAATAAATCATGATTTATATCGCGTCTGTGAAAGCATTCAACGTCAAGAGTAAAAGCAAATTATATATATGATTTTAATGACTTGTAGTATTGAAAACTAAATGTTAATTATTGTACTAGAGTTAACAATTAATTATTTTTAAATGTAAGAATTACCCTTTTTAATGTTGTTTTTTTGTGGGCCGTCAAATCAGAGAGAGTTTTAAAAATGACGTACATGGCAGGTATGGAAGTTATCATGACATGAAATGTTAGGTATGAAAGTAATCAAATTTTCATGAATAATCAATGGAACAACTAAGTTAGGAAAATCTAAAATTCAACATTAAACTTTTCAAATGAAATGGGATTTATTAATTATTTCATTCAAAATAGGAAGATTAAACTATATTTTCTCTTTATATAAATAACATACAGCTTAAGATTTTACTCAGTTATATTGCCTATATTTGATCGCAGAAAAAAATTTGATGTGTAAGTATTTAAAAAAAAAAAACAAATTGTGCACCCTCACAACTTTGCATGTCCAAGGATTGCCTGTATTCATGCTAGATATATAATTAATAATGCTGAATGGGGTCAATTATCAACTATGATTACTATCCTCTCTCTCTCTCTTTCTTTTTTCTGGTCAGGGATTCTGAAATACCATTCTTTACAGCTAATGTGTCTCTCACATTTCATACTGAGCGATATATAGATCTTATTAACTTTTTTAATGCTCAATCATGGAGGAGAGACGTTTGCTTTTTAGTTGTAACCTGTAATCACTGCCTTATAAAAAGTTTTTCCATATGGGGATGCACGGTGTCTTTTCATGTATTACATCATCTTAAGAAGTGACGTTCGATGAGATCAAGCTTGCGGGAACTTTGTTTTTCGAGAAATGACGAAGGGAGCAGTGGAAAGTAGATCAGACAGCTGAGGTCTGCCTAGGCTGGGAGAGTTCAATGTAATCTAGAGAGTCCAAGAGAATACCCGCAAGAGCATGCTCATCAACATTCTTAATTTGAAGTTTTCCAAACCCTCCTATTACTGGCGAGTGATGCGCCAAGTATATTTACAAATGCGTAGAAAGTCAAAGTTTCAAAAATACTCTTTTTCCCACAACAACAAACATATAATTAAACAGGAAAATTCAAATGTGAAAGGAAATAGAGATATATCGATGATTGACGAGCTAGTCAATATATAGCACCCTGCAATGCGTGCGTGTTCCTACTACTTCCTGGCACAATAGCTTGTGTTTTAGTAATTGGAGGACTCTAATTACAAAATATTAGAGACTGATAAAAAGGGTATGATATCCATCACCTGTAACAAGTAAAGATGACGTTGACAATGGATTCAAAAGATGGAAGTGGTTGGTTCGCGATAAATCAAAGGTTATTAGGTAATGTATCAAAATCACTTGTTTTATAAAGCATTGGTATGCTGTCTATACGGGTTGAAATTTATACCTAACCAGTAGGGCCTAAATACACTAAAACAAAAAAAATCTAACCTTGTGATTTATATATACAAGTAAAAAGTCATTCTTTCCTCTCGTCTATAGAAGTAGAATAGAAAAATTACTTGTGTTTAAACAATTTTTCTATAACAAATTTTTTACAACTGATGTATTAAGTTGAGATAAAGTGTGCATATTATAAAATAAGTGATTGCTTTTTCATGAAAAAAAAGAAGTTTGCATGCGCTTATATAGATTTTTTTGTGAAAAATATGTTTATATTGCATTAATTACAAGGAGTGAGAGCTAGGGTTTGCTGGGTGGTTGAGAAGGTTTGATTTCTTGACTTTCTATGTTCACATCTTGGAGTCAATATTGGAGAAATTTATTAAATTCCTCTAAATACACTATGTTATTGTGTGTGTGTGGATGGGGGATCACAATTGACGTACAAGCTAGTCCTAAGATATCTCTATCATAGAATTAAAACACACACTTGTATGAAACATATCCAAGTATAATGTTTTACTTTCACCTAAAAATATACATAAGAGTTGTTCAGAAACATAATATACTACTAGAAAATTAATAAATATAAACAAAAATATTAACAAAATATTTCAATTGATAGATTAATAAATTTTATTAATAAAATATTTCTTTGTTATTTTTATCAGTAAACATCAATAAAAATATTCTTTAGATATATACTAAAGTGATTATAATGAGAATTTTTTTTAAAAAAAAAAAATCAAAAGTTGTGATGACATGTTATTTATACAAACGATATTGTTGACAATATTAATCTATTAATAAAATTTATTTGTAAATCATTCAGTAATATTTAAAAGAGTGTCGGAACTGTAAAATACTTATAGATATATACCAACAGAATAAGTTTGTTGATATATTCTAAAAAGTATTAAAATTGTTACATTCTTTCTCTTACAGTGTTTATTGTATTAAATATAACTAATAGAAATATTCTTTTGGTATATACTGAAGCGATTATAATGAGAAATTTTTTTTTTAAAAAAAAAAGTTATGATGATTTGTTATTTATACAAATGATATTAATGACAATATCAATCAATTGATAAAATCTGTTTGTAAATCAGTTGATAATATTTAAAAGAGTATTAAAACTATAAAATAATTGCAGATACATGCTAACAGAATAAGTTTATAGATATTTTTCCAAAGAGCAATAAAATTGTTACATTCTTTCTATGACATTGTTTATTGTATTAAATATAGATATCAACAACAAATTAAGTTCATTGATATATTTCAAAAAGTTTTAAAATTATTCATTTATTAATTACACTGTTTATATTATCAATTACATAAAACATCACCAACAGATTAATTCCATTAGTATTTTTTAAGAGCTTGAAAATTATTTACTTCTCAATTACATTGTCAATTACCGTTCATGATAGATAAAATTTTTAATGGATGAATAGTCATAGTGATACCTAGGTAATTTCTAAAAAATTATCATTAAATTAAAAAATTAAATTAAATTAAATATTACAGACATAATATTCGACTGTCTAAAAAATTATTGGTAATGTTTGAGGGGTTTTTAAAAATTTCAATTAAATTAAAATTTCAATTTAAATATTATAGGTGAAACTGAAAGTTTAAATTAAATATTATTAGCAAAATCAATGATGAAATGATTAAAAATATTAATATTTAATTATTTATCGATAAAACTGTCGGTAAAAAAACTCAATTAAAAGACCTAAATCGTTAATTTCATAATAAATACACCTCTTCTTCTTAATATTATCTCTTCATCGTCTTCTTTTTTTCTCTTTTCTTTTTAAAAATTACCAACATCCCTCTCTTTCTTTCTCTTATATGATTGATTTTAATTATTGTTAGTTAATTTTGTTGTTCAATTTCAATTAAATAAATTTATTTGTTGCAAATTAATTTAGTTGATTTTCTTCTTTTTCTTTATTAAAGAAACTCAGTTCCTAAGTATTATCGAGTGTTGATTTATATTATTTTATCTTATTTTATTTTTTTACTTATATTTAATATATTTTTTAAAATAATTATTAACAAGTTTATTGATTAATTAAGTCTGTCTATAAATGCCAAAGAGTTGAAAAGGAATTACTATAAATATCGCCATCATTGTTTAATCACCAACAAAATTGTATATGGTGTTTTTGTTGGTGATCTCAAATTCACGAAGAAAAATATTGATGGAATAAAGTGAAGATTTTTTGGCACATTTTTTCTATTAATAAATCTATTGGTGATTATATTTCTAATAAACTCATCAATAAATCACAAATTATTGACGAGAGTTTTTTCGACAACCTGTTTTTGTCCATAAGTTCATTGGTAAAATACAAAACGATGGATTGTGAGTATAAATACCGAATAAAAAATTATGTCAATAAATTTAAGAATTATAATAGTAATAAATACTTCAATATTTTGAGAAACTGAAGTTATAAAAAGGAAAACTGAAACTTCCAATTTAAATACAATATTTGTATTGAATTTGAAAAGCATATTTTAGAGGCTTTTTATAGTTTTTTCAATACACATTTTTCACTATTTTCTAAATGAAGAAAAACATAAACAATGAGTTTTTTCTTTTATATACAAATACTATGTAGCAATGTAAAATATTAAAAGTATTTTTTTTTCATATGTTCATATTTAGTTAGTTGCATAAATCTTATTTTATTTAATTTTAAATTTAATATAAGGGTTTTTCTAGTTAATAATATAAATTCTTCATGATAATTCTTATTCGAATGAAATAAAATTGATATTTTGTAATTATATTAATACTAATATAAAATATTAAGAAAGCTATTGTAAATGATGGTTTTGATTTTTTTAATAAAAAAGTAATTAAAATCTTGATATATTTATTTTTTATGGAAAAATCCTTTTTTTTTCAATACATTAACATTTTTTTCAAATTTTTTATTGAAAAAGTAAAAAAGTAAAATGAAAATGAAGAATAGTTTTTTGTTATTGAACACTCCTTTAATGTTTTACCTTTTTTACGTTAGTAGAAGAGGAAGGTGAGTTGAGAGAAAACAAGGACCCCTCATCCTCCTTATGACTGTAGATTAGGGATTTCACTTTCATCTCATCGAGAAGTGTTTTGGGCTTGAAGCTCTTGCTCGAAAGTGGATTTGTCTCCTTTACGAAGATATAAAATAAAAGGTGGACGTAGCACTACAGGCATCTATAGCCTCCCCGCATGCAGGATTTGAGTGCGTTTACTTGACAGTACCAAAAAAGTGTGTAAACCAAATTTTTAAAGGGAAGGAACAACAGTGCGTGCGTGCGTGTGTGGGCGGAGCAAGAAAATGCATGCATGCAAACCGTTAGACATATTTACTCTATGAGTCCTAACAATGAGGCTTTTCTTATGGGCCGAAACTGGGCCTCGCTAGAGGAAGCAACTTTCCTCTTTCAACTGTCGTGAATCGGGGATGGAATGAATATCAGCTATTGGGCCAGAAACATTTGGACAGGAATGTGAATAACTTCCAGAGTAATTCGCCACCATCTTTGTGCTCAGATTGACTCCTCTTTTTAATGTCTCAAAAAGTTTAAAAAGTTAGCAAAATTACATATTAGCTGAGAATGAGAATGGAATTT
Source organism: Populus ilicifolia (assembly GCA_015708895.1). NCBI lineage: Eukaryota > Viridiplantae > Streptophyta > Magnoliopsida > Malpighiales > Salicaceae > Populus > Populus ilicifolia. The sequence goes on from SRLM01000333.1 coordinate 2,120,987, forward strand.
GTGTATATATATAGTCATAACCCAATTTTTGATCCTTTTATTTATTATTATTATTATTATTTTATTTCCTGAAAAATAACAATAAAAAATGATAATAAGAAAAATATAAAAAATGATGAAATAAATGAAGAATGAATTGCTCAGATTGACTCCTCTTTTTAATGTCTCAAAAAGTTTAAAAAGTTAGCAAAATTACATATTAGCTGAGAATGAGAATGGAATTTGTGTATATATATAGTCATAACCCAATTTTTGATCCTTTTATTTTTTTTATTATTATTATTTTATTTCCTGAAAAATAACAATAAAAAATGATAATAAAAAAATATAAAAAATGATGAAATAAATGAAGAATGAATTCAAATTTGGGTTAAGGTCAACATGAATGGAAGTTTTGGAATTTAATTAAACTTTGGATTAATTTTAATAATCAAATTAAAAGTTTAATTGAAGAATTGATAAGTTTTGGACTTAATTGAACTTGGAATTATTTTAATTATGAAATCAGGGGATTAATTGAAGAAATACCAAAAGCTGGGGCTGATTCAGGTTAAAACTGCAAGAAATTGAAGTATAAGGACTATTATGTATATATATAAAATATAGGGGTTCGATTAAAGTTTATCCAGGGAACTTGATTACAAAACTTTCAAAACGTCAAGGATCAAAACGAAAATAGCCATCAACACTTTTCACCTTCGTCACTCGACCGGGAAAAAAAAGAGGATGCCGAACGATGCATCGCCATTAATCCTGCAATAAAAGTCACTTTCTTACCTGGGTAACAGCGGCATTCTCTGGCTATAAATCCAGATAAATAAAGCAGAACTTGGGGTGGGCGGGGGGTGTNGAGCAGAACCGAGGAAGGAGAGGCAGAGCGAGCAGTACAAGAAAGCTTAAACAGGGGCGAGGAATACTGGAAACAGAAGCACAGAACAGAAGGTCACAAGAGGCCACGAACGAAGAAACAAACCCCAAGAACAGGGGGTGAGATACAAAGAACAGAGGAACAAACAAGCAGAAAAGAACCCAACACAGAGGAAGAAAAACAGAGCAAGAAAAAAAGAACAAGCAGAACCACGTATAACCAAGGACTGCTGATAACCAGCATCAACATCATCTTCGTTCTTTCATCCTAAGAACTGAGCCAACAGAAGATAAAAACTAGAATCAAAAGAGACACCAACCCAGAGGAGAACACCAGCGGGCGTAGACGCAGAAACGGAAACCGGCATTGACCATCAGGATCACCTTTCTACAGTATTAGCTTCATCTTTCTACAGAACCAACCTCCAAAACCAGAGGCAGCAGAAATAAGAATTCTGTAGCAAGAAAAGTGACGCAGAAAAGGTCAGACCAGTTACGCATCCCCATCGCCCATAGGCTTCTCCTTCTCCAGCACCAGTTACGCCCACTTCCTTTCTGTCTTTGCAAATGCGTTTGGTCACTGTGCGAAGGTAATTTAATTACCTTCGCGCTGTTGATTCACGCGTGCCTTCAGCTCTCCTGTCTGGTTACTAGTTGGGCTAGGTTGGGCCAGTGACAGGCTGTTTAGCTGGATTCAATCCAGTTATATGGGCTAAGCAAGACCAGCCCCTTCAACCACAAAAAAGCAGCTGAGATCGGGTTGGTAGTCAGGCCCATCCAGCTTAATCTGTGTTTGGATTCAGGACGTATTTTTAGTGTTTACTTCTTTATTTTTATTTTTTTAATCTTGATATTTAGTCAAATACTCTTTGTGATATCAGAAAATTATAAAAATATCTGTGGGTGCTTTTGAATTTATTTATAGGTTTCTTGTATTTTTTGGGTATTTTACTGTATAATTAATCCAAGAATTTTTAATGTGAATTGCAAATTTAATGGATAATTTTTTTAAGAAAAGATAAAAAATAAAAAAATAGAATAAAAATACACATAAATTTATTAGTTTATTCACAAGAGTTGTGAATAATATAAAAAACAAGGAAAACATATACTGATATAAATTTAATATTTTCTAGCTACGTGATATTTATTAATACTAAAATTAAAAATTTCATAGTTAAATATTCATCAAAATATGAATTAAAAATATTATAAGTAAACTATCTAAATAAATTTAATAATTCAAGACAAAATCAGATGATAATATCTTTTTTTTATATATAACTAATTATATATTATAAAATCTTTATTAATAATGCTAATTAACAACTTCTCAAACTAAAACAATTTTCATAAAGGAACAATATGTTAAAGATTTGTTATTTTCATTATTATTTTTAAAAGCGGCTGCTATATGGGGTGAGACATATATGTCCAAGTATCAGGAGAAATTCTTGGGAATGTAAGCATAGCATTTGATATATTCACACCACCCAACATGCACACAAACACACGTGTGTGAGCGTGGGTACGAGACCAATGAGCTTTTGGTCTCGGAAAACAAAATTACATATGCCCTGTCACGCATTCTACCGGATCAACATTGATTTGTCCAGCATGGAAATATATTTATTTTATTGGTAAACCTACGACTGCCGCACAAGACCTAAATGCAGAATTGCCCGTGCTGCAAGCGGAAGGCGAGTGGGCGTCAAGGCCGCCAGCTAGCTCCATGTTTTTCACGTTAAAAATATGCCCATCACCGGCCTTGACGCATCGATCAGATAAGCTCTTGGTGATTTGCCTTCCAACAAACACACCTTCGTGTGATCGACTAGGAGTTTGTTTCTTGTGAGGGGTTCTTTCAGGTTCTAAAAAAAGCAAAAGGCAAGAGTTGTATAATTTATTCCACCCATTGTTGCTCATAGAAAACGTGTTTTTTTAGGAGAAAATAATAATAAGATCAACTGCAGCAATCATTTCATTTTTGAAAAAGAAAAAACATATTGCCCGTCATCATTTGATCAATTACGTTTCGTCAATTGCCGTTTTTAATGAGATTTATCTGGGATTATCCTCTCAATTATGCTGTTTGTTTATTTATTTAAATTAAATGATGGTGTTAAAATCTGTACAAAAGAAAATACATATCTCTTTAAAAGAATCTCCATTCAAAGAAATAGATGAAAACCAGTCTCAAACGACGAGGGAGACATGTGAAGAAATCCCGCTTATCGGTTTTAGTAATTGTGGAAAACAAATGGGTTAATAAAATACTAAAAATCAATGGAAAACTAACAAACAGGAATACTAATAAAAAGTAAAGTAATTTCAATGTAAATAAAAGCATGAATAAATTGATTTTTTTTTTTGCATTAATTAACATGAGAAAGTCCAAAAAGTAACAAAAATATTCTATAAATTATGTAAATGCCTTAAAATTCTCACTCCAACTTGAAAAATTTTGTAATGGTCAAGAAAGAATAATTGCTGGCAATCTATTTGTTATTTTTTAAATTAACATTAAAAAAATAATAAAATAAAATTTATGATCTACCAGAAATTAATAAGATTATTTTAACCTAAAATTTCACTCATTTATATATATATATTTCGAAATGAGTGTGGAGAATAAGTATTCGGATGCTACTAATTACTTTCTTCAATTAAAAATCCTTGTTATAACCAATTATGATTATTTATATAATTTTTTTTAATCCAAACTCTTTTTTTTTGGTCACCTGGTTCACAAATTTTTTTTATAATAAAGAAATCAGGAAAATTTGGCATTTGGTTAACGAATTTTTTTCATTATTATTTATAATTCAGTAATCAATCGAGTTAATATGTGTTTTCTTAATAAAGAGGATATTAATGTAAAAAAAGAAAAGAAAAGGAATGACAGAATATTACTAGTACAATATAACTTTTGTGTTTTATATATTATTATCTTTTTGTTCAAGGAATTTTAAAGAAGAATTATAAATTCCCAGTACAATATAGAATTAGCTTAAATCAACTCAACTCGGTTCCGCCATGCCATCAAGAATCGGGCTGCAAGGGGGCTCTCGGTCCATACCAGCGAACTCGAGCCCAGTTGATGATAGCATGAGCGAGGATGACATAATCGGAAAAGCTTGCCGATAGTGCTTGTAATTTTGCCAAAATCTCAGAGATGATGATCGAAGCAATTTGTCCCAGCATAAAAGCACAATTCTCGTGTTCGGTGGAAAATAGTAATATCATGGTACGGTGATATCGACGAGGTTATGCACGTAGCTTTCTCTGATCTGGAGAGGGCATCATAAGAGAACAAATTAAACAATAATTCCGAGTGAAACTGCGAGTAGGATTCGGTTCCTTGGCCATTTCGAAGAACTTCAAGTCATAGCTGTCAGCATCCCATAAAAGACAGCGCGCATTATCCGGGCCCCCACCACTTGGGCGCTTGTCGGGTCTTGTCGGCTTCCCCTCTCGATCCCTCCATGAACTGTCCATTTTCACTTCTGCATTTATAGCTTCCCTTACAATCCGGCCCCTTAATATTTATGATTAAAAGTAACATCTAAAATACAGGTGAATTAGATGGTAAACTATTTAATCATTAATTTAGTACAAGTTTTGAATATCTTGACTCTGCATAATACATACATAATTAAGTAGATTTAAAGATTTTTCACTCTTGAATTGTTTGGAGTGGATTGGTTTCTAAAATATTTTTATATTTTTAAAATTTATTTCTTACATCAATGTTTTAAAATAATCCAAAAACGTTAAAAAAATTAATTTAAAGCAAAAGTTATTTCTTAATTTTTTTGAAAAGTACGGCGGTGCCGACCACTAGACTCTGATCATAGTTGGAAGATGTGCTAAATAATTTTAAGATCAATTAATTAAGCAACTTAAACTATATACTTTATACGGTGCTGTTAGCTTTAGCTAGAAAAGAAATGATGGTAAAAATAACAGAATACAAAGACAAACTTGGACCGTCAAATTTCAAATACGAGCCTGCACATCTTGCTAGCTAGACAAACTTGAATTCAATTTGATGTTGATTGATCTCGTTAGTCAAAGGAGTGAGTAAAAGGAAGCCTGAGTAAATGAAGATTAAGTCTTGATGAATGGGTGTGAAGATTTCCAAGAATATTTTTGTGCGGAAATTACTTTTGTATGCATGGAGGTTCATCAAATAAGAAATGAGCATTGACCAAAGAGAATAGTTTTTTTTATATATATATATATATATATCGAGTCGTAACAGCAGTAATTAATCTGCAAGCAAAGAATACGTGTATGTGAATAAGAAGTGGCCTCCGAAATCTGTGAGAAAGGATCTTTCGAGAAATTAACTGCGGGAGAGGTCGAGAGGATGTTAAAAAGTAATCACAATCTTATCTTTATTGATAAACCAAAAAGAAACCAGTCCCTGTTCATGAGTGGTCTTAAAAAAAATATTTAAGGGTGAAAAAAATATGGTATTAATTTTTTTTATAAGAAATATATTAGAATAATATTTTTTATTTTTAAAAAATTATTTTTAATATCAACATTTAAAAATTTTAATTTGAAATAAAAAATATTTTTTAAAAATATTTTAAAAAATAAAAACAGCATAAAAAACAACGGGATACGTGACAAGAGATCGAACAAACAATAAAAAAAGACTTCCCCGTTATAAGGTCAAAAAGTTGAAACCCACACACTCATGATTCCACCCACGATGAATAAACAAATGTACAAATCCACTATTGAATTGAAATCTGACGAAAGAGAACCCCACACAGGATTGAACCATCGCAGCCACTTCAAAATGTGATTGAGACGCCCTGTCTCTCACTGGTCTAGTCTGATATGGCAACATCTTGTGTGTTCATAATGTAGTCAAAGCAAATGCATTTCTCTCTCTTGCTTTTTTTTTTCTTCTTTCCCACCTCATAAAGTGAACTAGCACATAAAGCCAGCATACAAACAATCTAAAACATTCTTTCTTGCAGTAAGAACAGCTGCAGACAAATTAAGGAGGTGAATGCGATCCTTTCTTTCCCTTTCCCTCTCTCCCTCTCCCTCTCTATCTCTGAAGTCATCAGTTGCTTTTTCTCCTTCCTTTTCTTCTGAATTACGGATGCTGCTCCATGGCCACGGGTGGGTGGATATTTGTTTGCTTAATTAGTATTGTATAAGATTTTCTTCGTACAGTTGTGACTTTTCTGGTTTTTGGCTTTTAAGTTTATATACCATGGAGCATGTCCCAGTAGTTTTGTTTTGAGAGATCGAATATTATTTGTTGTTTCTCTTTTTGCTCTTTTGTTAGTCTTTGAGATCTTGAAGCACAGTCCTAATTTTCTTTATGGAAAGGTTGTTCTTTGAACCATGCATGAAAGCACTGAACTTTTTCTTTCTACTTTTTTGCTTATGCGAGAACATATAAAGGAAAGGGAAAAGGCATCATTTGTTCTTTTAAGGCTTTTTTCTTTTCTTCCATGGAGTTTATTAATTTCCTGTTTCATGTTATTCTGCAGAAAAAAACCCTAGCTATTTTTTTTTTGATCTACTGATTGTTATCTCATCGACCATCTTTTAATTAGGTTCCAAGATTTCATGGCCCTTATTTCTTTGTACTCTATAGTTATAGATCTCCTTTTGTTGTCCGACTCTACGGTTTGCAGGATTTTAAACCGGTGAAGCCCATGGACGAGATGGCATCTAATTCATGTGGAAGGCCTGTGGTAGAGAGAAAACCAAGGCCTCAAGAGCAATTGAACTGTCCAAGATGTAACTCAACCAACACCAAGTTTTGTTACTATAACAACTACAGTCTCACACAACCAAGATACTTTTGCAAGACTTGCAGAAGGTACTGGACTGAAGGAGGATCTCTTAGAAATGTTCCTGTTGGAGGAGGTTCAAGAAAGAACAAGAGATCTACATCATCTTCAGTGGCAGCATCTTCGTCTAAGATCCCTGATCTCAACCCACCAAGCCTTCCACACTTCTCTTCTCAAAACCCTAAGAGTACCCATGAAGGTCAAGACCTTAATCTGGCATTCCCAGCTATGCAGGATAGTCAAGGTATATCTCATTATACTGAAGTGGCCAAAACTGAAAACAGGAACAACAATCAACATAACTCTTCTTCTTCTCCCTATACTTCTTCTCCAATTTCAGCTATGGAGCTGCTAAGGAGTGGATTTGCTTCTAGGGGTTTGAATACTTTTATCCCAACACCGATGCCGGATTCAAATACACTTTATTCTTCTGGTGGATTCCCTTTGCAAGAACTGAAACCAACTCTGAGCTTTCCTGCTGATGGGCTTGGAAGTAGATATGGAATTCAAGAAAATAGTGGGAGGCTTTTATTTCCATTTGGTGAGCTGAAACAGCTTTCAAGTACAACGTCTGAAGTTGATCAAAACAAGGGACAGGGGGCTTCGAGTGGATACTGGAATGGAATGTTTGGCGGAGGATCATGGTAAAAGAAAGAAGAAAGAGACAAGGAGACAAAGAAACTGCTTTATCTTCTTTCTTTGCACTCCTTTTCACATGCATGGTATTAGGTCACATGTTGAAAGCTGTTCATGACTAACATATATATATATAGGATACATATGGTTTTTTTTTTTTTTGCTTTGCTCCCTCTCTTTACTCTTTGAGCAGTGTAACAATTTTGAAGCTCATTTGGTTTTTGGCTTCAAAAAGGGTTCTTACACATATATTGTTGTCAAGTTAGAGGAAGATTTGAATATGAGTCTGGGTTTTTCTCATGGCAGTATGGCTTGTATTCATAAAGGCTTCTATCAGAACTTGCACCTGAAGTATTATTGTATTGAGTGTCCAGAGTTGGTTCAGTTAAGTTTGCAATGAGAATGAGATTTGGAAGAAGTTTCGACGCAAAAATATTCTCTCAGTTAACTAATCAACTTTTAAGTTGTGTGGTTTAGTTAGTGCTGCTGTGTGATCTTATCGGTATCTAATTGTCTCGAACACTTCCCCCCTCTATGTGTCTCAAACCAGTCTGGTGTGTCAGTCTGACTTGTCATCCATTGGAATCGATGAGACTCTCTCAACCATAAAACGCACTCCATGGGAGCAAGCTAGCACAGAAGCCAAAGAAGAAAAACAGCATGGCATGTCCCACCTTTTAGAGTAGTTTTCTTAGTGTCCAAATCTCTTTTGCAAGTCCAATCTTAATTAATAAACAAAACATCAAAGCAAATTGTACTTAGAAAACAAATTTACCTGCCCCAACTAAAAGCTTACCTGATATAATTTTTAATCACCCACTTGATTTAGCGGATGACCCCGAATCCATTAAATGATCATTCCTGTATGTTATTAGATATTTTAATATTCACAGACTTGGAAAATCTGACGAGTCCACCTTTCTCCTTGGTCTTGAGAGGGACCCCCAAACATTCCTCTGGGCAAGCGTGCTTAGAAATAATCTCCCCCTCCTGCCTAGAGAATCCATCCATCCAAATTTCTTCTTCTCCATCTTTTTTATGTGTTGTGCATACCACACGACTGTGATTTTGGACGAAATTTGCCGTTTCTTCCCAATTTCAGGCCTCAGGCTAGGTGCGAGCTAGACTCCTGTCTTCAATCGAAGTGCCTAATCATATTTGGTTCATGCATGAGATCTGCTCCTCTATTGATTGGTGTGCAATTGCATATCCTAAATAATTATATTCATTCCTTCATGTTTCTTCACCTTCTTTCGGTCATTATCTTTGATTTTTGCTCTTCGGTGAGCTAATCTACTTTTGCCTTATTCTTTGATCTGAACACATTCCAAAAGCAAACCACCGTAGTTGTGTTGCGTATCAATCCTCTTAAAGAAAACTACTTTAGCAAACAATTTTTTTTATTTTCTTTTTGAATTTTCAAATTTATTTATTTTGTTGCTCATTTTTGGTTTTTTTTTTTGTTTTCTAATATGATACCTCCAACGAGTTTTGTCAATTAATTGGTGATGTGACCATGATCTAGCACCATGCAACAAAAACTTGTATTCCAATTAGAAAGGGAGGAAACACGTATTTGTTACCTATTTTTTTTAAGTTTTTATCGGAGCATACACACTCTCTAAAATTCTTTGCGAGAAAAGTGATGGCATAGTCAATATCCCATGACATGTGGGACAAAATAAATTTAAAATTCTTTCACCTTCTCTCTCCTTTTTATAAATCAAAATCAATAAAAATCGAGATTAAACATAGTGTTGATGGTAATAGATGTTCATGATTCTGGAGGTCCTCGGTCTATTGAGCAGTGATGGCCATTGATGATTGTTGTGATATAAAAATCTGGTTGTTTTCTCTTATTTTCATTAATGAAAAACATTTTCAGTTTAGTTTTTTTTCTTCATGAAAAAATTGGAACTAAAAGAAATTGTGGGGAAAATATTAATCAATTTTCTTGATTTTCATATTTTTCAATCCAAACCATTTTTTTGTTTTAAGTCACATGACATAAGATAACAATCATTTTATTTTATGAAGTCTATAAACTATAACAATTGATAAATATTATGGCTGAAGTGTGAATAAAGTTATGCTATATATAACTTATTACATACCAATTGGTGTGTGTATTGTCTTTGTAACATAAAGCATCTTGGTGGTATCATATATATGCTTTTGAAATTCTCCTTCATCTTGTACAAATACTTTTTCAATTGCCAAGTCTACATCCTTCCAATAAAGAAAAAGGATCATTTCTTAATTTCTCTAGGCCGGGAAAAAACTTTTAAGGAGAACATACGAAGCTTGAACTTTTCAAAAGCTTATTAGCACTCTAAAATCTATTCAAAACTAGAGATATTCTATATAGATTTGAATAGTGACAAACAATATTCTCTAAAATAGGAAATAAACTTGTTGAGAGTTGCAATCCTTCATGTTAGCTTTTGAGCATCTTTTGTGTATTAAAAAAGTGTTATATTCAAGATATTTTGTATCTTTTCAGGATTAGGCTTAATCCTCGTGTTATTATCTAAGAAACATATAAACTCTCTTTTTAAATGGCCATGACATGTTTGTAGGATTTAACAATATTTAATGCTAGGGTAGCATAGAGAAGACCCTTTTCAAAAGCTGAAAATGTTTAAAAGTTATTTTTTTAATCAACATATTATTAATGTAGGCTTATATGTTTTGGTCTATTTGATTCTTAAAAATTTTATTCATCATCTCTTGGTATATTATCCGGTGCTTTTCAAACCAAAAGGCAAGACTCGATAACAAAATATTTTTTTATCAATGATAAAAGTGATATTTACTTTATCATTAAGTTGTATGGAAATTTGATGATATTCTAAATTAGCATTAAAAGAACTCAGATACTTAAAATTAGTCATGAATTCTACTAACGAGTCTATTTTTGGCAATGAAACTGTGTCTTTGGCACATGACTTTTTAAGGTTAGTGAAGTCCACATATATTCTCTATTTTTCATTTGGCTTTGTCACCATACCATGTTGACGAGCCATTTTAGGTGCATTATTTCATTAATGAACTTAATATTTATCAGATTATATATCTATTATGAGATGGCCTTTTATCTTTTTTTCTTTAAAATTCTTTTTCTTATCGAATATGAGTGAAGGAATGAATAATAATTAGCCGATAAAAAACCACTTCATGGTTAATGTCAGGCATGACTGATGAGTTAAAAGGCTAGTTTTTTTTTGGGTGTTGAGAAGCACTACCAAAGTTTTCTCTTACTCACGACTCAAGGTTGAACCAAACATGATAAAAGTATTTTCTTTTAAGTAGAGGCTAACCTCATTCAATTCTTTTACAACTTTATTCTTATCTCAAGATTTTTTTATAGGCGCTATATGATCCACATACAAAGTAGTACTTTTTCTTTTTAGACATGTTAAAGTACACATTAAAAATATCAATTAGTTTCCCTTTACAATGGCCACTCCCTTGTCTATAGAGAATTTTATGGCTAAATTCTTCTTGTTAATCACTATATTCGTCTTATGAAGGTAAGAATGACATTGTAAAAGAGATTAATATTACTCGCCATGAATATTTATTAAAATATATGACATTTTAGGTACATTCTAGCGGTAACTAAAAGGTTTAGAGCACCCTCCACTAGTACTTATTTCCTTTCAATTCCAAATAAAAAAAAGGTCTTCATTAGAGTTTAACTGAAAGGTTCAGAGCACTCTCCACTAGTACTTATTTCCTTTCAATTTATAATAAAAAGGTCTTCATTAGAGTTAGTTATATGATGTTTACATTAAACTATGTCATTGCATCTTCTAAAAAGATATTCATAACACTTTCATCGTTAATAAGTACCATGTATACATTATGGATGGGCAAAACTGTATAGATTATCAAGGCATCTTTATAGGAAAACATAACCCTTTCATTTTCCTTCTATTATATCTAGCACTTTAGCTCTAGTGACATTTAATAATAATCATTACCTTAGCTTATAAAGGTATGTTTTGTATAAGTACTCTACGATTTCTTTTAAATGACGAGGTATCTCAAGAGAGATGCTTAATTTTATATTTGAGAGATATTTCCTTTTTTATATGAAAGTAAGGATGCTTTTGTCATGCTACACTTACTTCTTTTATGCGGATATGATTTTTTATAGCTTTCTTTACAATGAGAAAATTTCTATCAAGTAATGCATAAATACATTCCTATAGGGAGTAATTGAACACGATCAAAGCTTTTATAGCTACTAATTCTAGTAGGTTTCTCACTTTTAAAATTAGTTCATTGAATCTCTTTAAGTAGGTCTTTGTGCTTTCTCCCTTAAAATAAGTGATGGAAAAGAGTTCATTAAGTTTTTTTTGCATGAATATTCATGCTGAAATGAGCGATCAATTTATTGTACAAATCTAAAAGACTAGATATGGATTCAAGCTTTAGATTGTGATACTAGGCTCATGTAAATCCTTGAAAAGTGGTAAGAAGTATTTTGCACATGCCATTAGTATTTTGAATCACCAATTTTAAATTTTTTTCTTAAATTCTATACATGTTATCTGGAGTCAAATAGGTCATCTTAGTGTTTCAAGTTCATCTTGGCAATTACAAAAATATCTAGAAAAACAAGTGTTCCACATACTATCATATAATGAAGAATATCTTATTTGACTCTAGTCATTTTCCTTATCTTTAGTGTGTTGCCTTTTAGGTTGTGTGGTGCTGGATTAAAACTCTATAGAAATCGAGGTAGATGGCGAAGGCTATAGTCCCAAGCCTTGCATTTTGATCTATGAAGATTATATCGTAATGATTCAATATGAGAAATCTCCTCGTGATATCATGACCTAGTCTTTGTAAGAGTAATAATATGATATTTATTGTCTTCTACCTCGTTTAAGGCAATCTTTTTTGGGAATTGATGTTATTATTGCATATAAGGTGGGATTAATGTAGCTAGAAGAGGTGCGGGTGGTTGTATAATGACCTGTATATTCTGAGGATAAACAAGAGAGCTCTAAGTTGTTGCTGTATATCTAACACAACCTTAGTGAGAGCTTTCATTTGTTGCACTGGCTGTTAGAAATCTATTGGAACTAACGATGATGGTGGGTGTTCAGTAACTCGTCCTCCCAGTGTTTTAATATTATCCTTCATGAAATCTTAATGTTAAAGATGTAAAGAAGCAATAAAAAGAAAACAAACAGGGCTTGTGTTTATATTTCAATGGACAACATCTTTGATGGAACTAAAAAAACTTCAATGGATCTAAGCTTTTTTTGTGGATAATAATAAGCTGGATAGGGGTAATACTTGCAAAAGAACCCTCTAATATTGATGTCAATTTAGGATTTTTTAGGTTAATATTATGTAACGATGGTGGATAAAGAAAGTTAAATATTTTTCTTTTATGTTAAGATGAAAAAAATTCTATCTTCTTCTCTGGATTTGAAAATACATATCTTATTCTTAAAAAAAATTAAAGCTACCTGACTAATAAAATAACAGTTTTATCGCAAAACTTACCCTATCACTTATAACAAATGTCAATTATAATTGAAGTGTAGATAAAGCTATACCATATATATATCTTAGTGTGCCTAGAGAAAATAGATGGGTAATAAAAATAAAAGAGGAGCGAAAATATTATGGGTCAGTGAAAATTAAACCTCATATCAAGTTCACTGGGCCTCAACAAAACTAAGCCGAAACCTTTCTTTTTTTCATGTATTATGAAATACCAAATTTGCAGTTTTTTCATCCTCTTTTAGATTTTTCCAAAGATAATTGAGAAACACAAACCAACCGAAACATGTGGGAAAACATAACATTTTCTTATTGTTGATTAATTTCTTTTTGATGGATGTCATACATTACTTCGGTGTTGGATATCTAGACCCCTAAAATGATAAAGGGTTCGGCAAAGCTGCAACAAAGATTATCACGACCTCCCATTCTGTAATCTTATTTTATCAATGCCAATGAGTATATCCTGCTTACAGGGGCTCTAACTCTCAAGGACTCTGCAGAAAAGTTGATCTGCCTGTCTTTTAAACTCTAAACGTCCTAACCATCATCCACTTCAACCTGATAGCATGCTATAACAAGAGCTCTTACCTGCACAATACTCAAATGTGACCGCAGTTGTGACTTCTAGTGTCATGGAACTGCCTCGTGTCTATTGGTTGCTCAGCCACGTTGACGTTGAATTTTGGCATCAATCTACTCTGATTTAATTTCTCGTCGATTGAGCAAAGAAGGGTAGGAAAGCGGTCACTAGAGGACATGGGCTGGGTAGTTCCAGCTTGGGAAAACGATTGGTGCCCGTTTCATTTTATTTCGGCTTATCACACTTTTGTCTTCCAGTAGCCCTCAATTTGCATAAAATGACGCTCCACAAAGTTAGGCAGAAATCTTTCTCGTCTAACTAACATTATTCAGGGAGACTGGGGGAGTGATGGGTCAGGTAACCAAGTCCCACATCACATATACCTAATAGAAATATTAAGGAACCACCAAACCAAGCACTTCCTAGCTGTGCCATAGGATGCGGACAGACGATAGCCTACACCACTCTAATTTGTTTCCAAGTAAAAACCTAAACTAACCCATGAGTTCATTAATTGACAGAATATGGTTGCCACAAGATTGTCAACGGTAAGGCTTCAAGCCAAAAAATGAAATATAATCACTCGTAGTTATGGAAGCTGTAATACTGAGAAAATGCACCGTGTGATACACCAAAGATACACAACATTTCTCAACTGTACAACGAATACAGCTATTCCTTTATCTAAGGAACAACTTGTCAAGAGCAGTCAGCACAAAAAAAAAAAAAACATTAAATATTCAAATATCCTTCCAGTCCTAACATCTATACAAAGATACGATGATCTTTAAGCATAACTGCAGAAGGATTGGTGGCGTTAAACAAGTAAAGCAGCTTTTTAACAATGCCCAGCTCACTTGTCTGCATTTATTCCAAATATCCGAACCTTGTGCATATTGGGGAACTTGGCAACAACAAGCACTATCACAGCAACAGTGTTGAAAAAGAGCATTGGATGTCGATAGTCAGTTGTGTGTGAGGCTATCAAGTACCTGCCAGAGAAAGCAAATGAAAGTATAATCTCAATTTCAAGCATAGGCAAACAACATCAAAGTAAATTTAAGATTAATGTACAATAATGCACACTTAATTGTGCCAACCAATACATGAAATGAAACACAAAAGGGCTTGACAATGCTGTGCATCCTATTACCACGAGACAGCAATCGTGCTTAGAGGTAAATAGTCTCCTGGTTAAAAAAAATCAGGCAATTTCCACACAATTTTCCATGATTTGGGGAGAACCTGAAGACTGAAAAACCATATTGCAATGAGGAACTAAAGGCACAAAAATCTAGCGTGAACCTAGGAGCCCACCAATACAAGCAGATTTTAATCGACCCAAGGGAGCTGCTCAACTCCAGTAATCATAGGCTTGCAGCTATGCTAACCCATCTAAGATGCATTATGCTTTCTCCAATGCAATTTAACCCAGACAAAACTGAAGCATCTCACTGATGAGCACCATAAATTCTTACGATATTAGATTACTCTTATTAAGTGAATTTATCCAACTCAATTCAAATTTTACTACATAGCTATTGACAATATGGCATTACAAAGTTCAAACTTTGGCAGACAATCTTTAAAGCACATATTCTACCATGAATGGCAATTAATGAGCCTTAAACTGCCAAGGAATATAATTACAACTCATGTACAGTAAAAAACAGGGCAAAAGTATTCGCTGTAATCCATGACAAGACAGGCCTAGAAAAGGACAGCAATGAAACACCACTCCCGCATGTATTTACACAGTTCAATCATTCTGTTACAAACAATGAGATTGACAAAGAGTACAACGTCAGGAAATATTTGCTTAATATGCATGTAACTATGAACAAGAAGCTTTTCTAGATGAAGAAATAGAAAGCATGCTAGCTCATGTGTGTACACATGCGTACTTAAAAATATCAAAGGTCTTCCAGAAAACTTACAGCACCAGAGGGACAACAGTTAGAAACTTTCTGTTCCGTGTCAGCTGCTTTCCATTATCCATCTGCTCCCACCAGGTCAGCCGATTATAGATCCCCTGGTCTTCTGCGAATGGCGTTCCTTTCTTCCAGTGGAAAAAGTGATAAGTGATCTGAAAAGTGAATCATTCTAGTCAATCATATTTCCACAAAAAACAAAGCATCTTAGCTGCCACTGGAAAAGAAAACAGATAGAGCACTGAAATGAACATAGAACTTGTCATAATGGTTAACGAGGATTTATGGAACTGTTGTACAAGTGGGAAAAAACAGACCAATATTAAGCCATTTTAATGCAAAGAAAAAGAACTATGATACCTATTAAAAAGTATCTATTCTGCCATTTCTTACAACTACAAAAGCTTTCATACTACTCAATTAGAAACTCTTTAAATCATTGTTTCTGTTCAAACAATACAGGCATACCCCAACATCAAGTTTTTTAAATTCAAATCTGCAGCGAGCAAATCCTACACCCAAATCAGTTCATAATGTTTTTACATGAAAGTAAGCAGCCCATCATAGGGTGGCAAATTCCATTGCATATCCACAACCTATGAATCTATAACATGTCATAATTAACATGTGTGTTTCCCACATCTTTTAGTAACCTAAGCCTAGAACAAAACCAAACAAGGCTAACAGTTCAAAACATATAGCTTCACGGATTTTATGCATTTCCCATTAAATCCATGTACACTAATGCTCATGTCTCCTTAGCATAGCTGGTAAAGTTTCTTGAGGTCGCACTTTTCAATTTATTTCACACTGCTTGAAGGGAATTGGAAGCAATACACAAGGTGGATGCAGGTTTGAGGAAGCAGGAGGGTAACATGTCTGGTGAGTTGCAGAACCATTCTACCATCCTAAAAAGGTCACACTCTAACCAAAACTTACCATGTTTACTTGGACATCTTATTTATTTTGGTTTTTAGCACTCTTTCATGATGATAGCTTGTGGTCATTTTTTGGACCAAAATCCTTCAAATGAGGATGCTAACTACTACTACAACAAAAAAAGGGGGAGGGGGGTTGATATAGAGTTATCTGCACCAAGACTTGCAACCTAATCAATAAGGGGAATACTGTATTGGCAATGGAAATCTTCCGCTCGTTGTAAAGAACAAATCACAAAGACCAAGGTCCCTGCTTGCAACAAACAAAGGAGCCCATTTTACCATTTGCAACCAGAAACACTAATCCTCGGTCTTATCATTTGATGACAAATACAATAATCTCAATTAAGTATTATGAAGCTAAGGAAACTTGACAAATTAGCAAACTAAACCAAACATGCATGCAATCATCAACACTCCATCCAGTAATAATAATAATAATAATAATAATAATAATAATAATAATAATAATAATAATAATTGGCTATCTTTCTTCAACCACTAGGAATGGAAAAGGAAAAGAAAATGAAAACCCTAATCAAGAAATTGTAAGCTAACCCAAGCCATATATATATATATATATAAAATGAAAAGGGAGAGAAAACATACGGCAAAGTGAGAGAGATTGACGATGGTCCAAGCCATGCCAGGAGAGCAAGCAAAGATAGAGAGAACAATAAGCCAAGAAAAGAACAGTATTAATATGTAAGTAGTCCAAACCCCTGGATACATGAACCACTCCGTGTTCCTGTTCAGATCCGCCGGTGGCACAGCCGTCACGTACAGATTCGCCATCTCTACCTTTTCTCTACCTTCCTTTCTTTCAATGAATTTTCCTTCTTTTCGTTTCGTTTCAATCAAGTATTGTGGTTTGGTGATTGAACAACAGCTCTCTCCCTCTCTCTCTAGGTGTGGTTGGTTGTTGATAATTATTAAGATTATTTGGATTTATTGGATTTATGATGCTTTTATTTATTTTATTTGATAAGAAAAAAAAAGAAAAGAAAAGAAAATGATTTCAAATTAAGATTAGATTATCGGATAATAATTCAAGACTGGTGGATGGCTGTGATAATTTCAAGAATCTAAAGAAGCAAAAGATTCCTTTCTCTTTCTTCGGCTGGCTGGTTAATCATGAAAATCAAAATTAATTTAATTAATTTACGTCTACTAATTACATTAATTGATTGATAACATACTGACACGTAAGGGAAAGAGAAAAAAAAACATTTGCTATAAGAAGATTGTTAAAAATATTTTTTTAATATAAAATAAAATACATAATATAAATTTAAATTATAAACTTCAATTGTAAAATTATAAATAAAGTGTTTTAACTAATTTTACTTTTACAATTCAAGTTAAATAATAAATAATAATATAATATAATAAAAATAAAATAAAATAAATATCTTAAAATATATAATTCAACATGATCCCACGTCAAGTTTATTGCCACCGCTAATTTTTTTAAATATCATGCATCCTGCCATTCAAAAATCAATATATGCATCAATAATAATAACATTATAACTATCTAGGTGGTGATCAAGTGGTAAGAACTTAGAATTAAGGGGTTTGCTCCCTCTGTGGTCTCAGGTTCGAGTCCTTAGTTGCTCATATGATGGCCACTAGAGGCTTACATGGTCGTTAACTTCAGGACCCGTGGAATTAGTCGTGGTGCGCGAAAACTGGTCCGGACACCCACGTTAATCTAAAAAAAAAATAATAATAACATCATGAGCCAAAACACCCACATGATATGCAGGATCATTTTATTAGAAGAGCTCCGAGGTTCAAATAGAACATAACTGGAGAGAATAAATCATAACAATGTAACGATAATAAAACACCCCATAGCTATTGATCTCGGTGATGTTTTACGAGCCATGAAGAAAATGAAACTTTACAAGACTACATCACATACTAAACTACTTATTAACTTTTTTTTTTAATTTATGTGTGGTGTCCGGGACAGCTTACACATACCACAATTTATCCACACGGCTCATTGAATATCCTGCAAGCCCAGTAAACAGGTAAAACACCACGAGAGTGACAGACATGCATGGTAAGATTCGAACCCATATACTGAAGAAGGGAACAAGCTCCTCACACCGCTGGATTAGAACCTCACTTGCAAACTACTTATTAATTTGATTGTACGATTTATTAACTATGAAAGTTCACTGCTTTTATCTAAATAAGTTAAAATTTAATAATTTTAGTCGAGCAACATAAGTTAATAACAATGAACATAATTATTTTATGATAGAAATTGTTTAACTGAATTTAGTTGTTTTTTTTGTGGTTAGTCAATTGTTCAATACTGAATTTAGCAAAATGTTTCATAAGCCCATGTCCTTGTGCTACATATAAACTCGACAACTTCCAATTGTTTGCAGTTGAATATGATTGCAGAAAGATCTTCACAAGAAAAAATGACAGTTGAAAGCAATATTGTTAAATATGCTAAACTGTGATCTAGTTTACAAATTCAGCCAGTATGGTTCGACCTAATGTATTAACACACCTATAATGCAATTAAAAAGTAATAGCATTTACACACATTATATTATACAGGAAAAACTTTGATATGACAATTTGACTTCTTATTGCGGAAACATATCAAAATTTTAAAAAATTAAAAATATTAATTTCTAAAATTAAAATAATAAAAAATAACTAAAATCATTTAATCTAATTTAAATCATTCTGACACGACGAATCATAAGACTGAATTATAAGGTAAATGACAAATCTAAAAAGTAATATTGTTAAATTCCCAACCAACTAAAATAATTAAAGATAAAATTTAAAAAAATAATAATAAAAATTTAAAAAAAATAATGACCAAATTTAATACAAAAAGATAATAAAATCAAATCATTATGGATAAAATTAAAAAATAGTTTCAATTAATAAAAAGATAAGAAAAGGTATACAAATAATAATAAAAAAATAAAAATAAAATTTAAAATAAAAATAAAATATCATTGGATGAAATAAAAAATATTTAATAAAAAAATTTAAGATTAAATGCAATGCAATAAAAAAATAATGATTTAATTTGATTTAATAAGTAAATAATTAAACTTTTTTATTTTTTTTCCTTACAATGTTCATCGTGTTTTTTAATAAAGGATATATATATATATATCTTGTTGAAACTCAACCACATGAGATGATGTCTGAAGTTTTTATAATACCAAACACGTCATTCAAATAATCGTTACCTCAAATCTAATTTTTAAATTAAATTATTGTTATTATTATTATATAAGCGTATTAAAAGATCTAATTATACATGACTCCACATGAAAATAACAAAAAAAACTAGAATTAAATAATGAAAGTTCCCTGGCATCCAAAGATTTGAAGGGGAATTTGAGTCATTATAATGTAAAAGAAAAATTGAAGAGCTCATAAAGCCTCTGTACACAGTGGAATAAAGTTGTAAAAAGATTGATTAACCCTATTTGTATTTTTCAGTTATAGATTTCATTGAAAAGACCTTCCTACCCCTAAGATGAAGTTAATTAAGTTTTCCTTCCAATGATAAGATGGTTATTTTACTGTGTGAATCATCAATCAAATACGAGATCACGGAGCACTTTTTTTTTTTTTTAGATTAACGTGGGTGTCCGGGCCAGCTTTCGCGCACCACGACTAATTCTACGGGCCCTGAAGTTAACGACCATGTAAGCCTCCAGTGGCAATCATATGAGCAATCAAGGACTCGAACCTGAAATCACAGAGAGAGCAAATCCCTTGATCCCAAATCCTTGCCACTTAGCCACCACGGAGCACTTTTTTATTTTCTTTTGTTGCGTGCTTCATGCTTAATGCTTAATTGTTCATTACGAGGAAAGGGGCAACACATTAATTCACAACAAGTTTGCAAGTGATAATGATAAATAAATGTAAAACAATGATATTCTATTTTGTCGCTCTTTTTGCTCTTTTGATATTTTATTAGGAATGCTAGGTATCCCGTTCAAGTGAATTCCTAATCTAAAAGAAGTAGGAATTGATATTATAAATAACTTGGTTTTTAGGCTATAATTGTTTGTGACGAGCTTTTTTTTTAAATGGTTTCCCTGGAAAATATATTTTTAAAAAATAAATTATTTTTAAATATTTAGTAATGTTATTAAAAATAAAATAAAAAATATTTTTCTAATATTTAGCTACGTAATAAAAAATAAGTTGAAAAATAGATTTTTATTATATTAATTTTTTAAAAATTATTAAAAGAATAGGGTACAAAACTAACATATGAAAAGAATTAAAGGATAATAAAATTAAAAAAAATCTTATCTCATGAATTATTTCAAGGAAACAAACAGAAATCAAAGGATAGGGACCAAAACTAACAAATAAAAAAGTTGAAGAATGATTAAATTAAAAAAATTTAATTTTATAAATTATTTTAAATAAAAATAGCAATAAAAAAACTAAATCTATTAAACAAATAAATTAAAAAAAGATGCAATTGAGAAAAAAATCTAATTTCACAAGTTACTTAAAATAAAATAAATAGTAACCAAAAGATTTGGACCCAAATATGACACATAAAAAATTTCAACTAAAAAAATAATAAAACAAATAACAATCAAAAGAATAATAAGTAAGGTTAAGATAAAAATAAAATAAAATTAAATTTTAAAAGATAAAATTAAAAAAAATCAATATAAAATATATAACAATCAAATGAATGGGAACTGAATTTGATATAATTAATAAATAATATTATATTTTTTTATTTTTTTACAACTTTTGGCAAGGGCATGCTGTCCAAAATAAAATGAAAATACTTTTCTGAAAACTAAGTAAAGTTTTTCTTTAACTAAAAATTATTTTTTTTAATTAATTTTTTTAATGGCAAATAAATATGAAAAAATTTTAAAAATAATTTTTTAAAAATATCTTTGCATAAAACAAATAAAGCCTTAGTTTTAATAACAAGACATTTAACATGTAATTTAATGGAAACTAGAGTTTTAGTTTTTAGACCACAAAAACTTTCAACTTGTTTTAATTAAAAGAAATCCAATCTCAATTACCCCATTTTCAATCTCGTAGCACTCTCTAATCAATTTTAAAATACAAAATCAAACCAAATACTGAAACTTTATGATCAATCTTCGTTGAATTATCCTTCCAAGAGATGAACTACTTGACATATACATTAATCTTTTGTGGCTTTAATGTAGCTGACTTTAATATTTCTCTCCACTTTTTTTTTGTCAACTTTCTCTCACTTCTAGCAACATAAAAGGACTAGAATGTGAGGTTTAAGAACCAAAATATACATACTACAAAAAAATTGATAAATATTAATAAAAATATTAAGAAAATATTTTTATTAATAAATTACAAATGAATTTTACCGGGCAGAATTACTCCCTTGATATTTACCAAGGAAATTACAATAAAAAAAATAATTAAAACAAAAAAATAATGATATATCATTTTTATCAACAAAATTACATATAGAATTTATTAAAAATATTAATATTTAATTATTTATCAATAAAACTATAGGTAAAACTCCTTAATAAAAAGTCTAGAATCTTTAATTTCACACCAGACTCATCCTTGTTTTTTTCCTTAGTTTTTTCTTCTCTTCTTATCTCTCTTCAACTTGATCTCTTCTCCTCCATACTCAAGTATATCTTTTTTTTTTATTCTCTCCTCAATTCCTCTTCTTCTCCATGCGCAAATATATCTTTTTTTTCTCCATGCGCAAATATATCTTTTTTTTTCTTCTTAGTTTTTTTAATTGGTATACTTTATGAATTTGTTTTCTCTCTCTTCTTAATTTCACTTGTAATTATATTAAGGTAAAAAAAATTCTTTTTTTTCATGTTTTTTCCACTATATATGTTTTTTATTTTATTTTTGTTGTTCTTAATAACTGTATCAATGTTGTTGTATGAATTTTTTTCACGTGAGATTAATTTTTAGTTGATTTATTTATAGGATTTTTAAATTTTTTTTCATATGAATTTTTTAGTTGAATTTATTTATTCATATTTTTTATTTGTTGCAAATTTTTTTGAGTTAATTTTCTTCTTCTTCTTTTCCAAGCATTTTGAGTATATAAAGTGTTGATTAATATTAATCTAATTATTTTATAGTTTTATAAAATATTTACATATTTTAAAGAACTTGTTTTTAAGGGAATTACTGATGGAATGAAATATTTTTTTCTTGATTTTTTTGTCAGCAAATCCATCAATAATAATATTTTTCACTACTAATAAATAAAAAAATTACCAATAAAAGATTTACCGACAAAGATTTTTTGTTAGTAATTTCATCAGTAATGTTTTTACTAATTGAATGGTAGTGCAAATACTAAAGAAAAACTTCACTGATAAATCTAAATATTGTTGTGGTGGCATAATTGAAACTATAAGGACCAAAAATATAAAATTAAAAATATTATAGATCAAATAAAAATTTTGTGAAATATCCTAAGACCAAATTGAGCTTTCTTAACATCAAGGGATTGACATTCGGAAAACAAAGTTTTATGACTATGACATAATCATGCAAAACAACATGGAAAAATACAAAAAAGAATTAGGATCGAAACATAAACACCTAAAATTACAAGGTAAAAAATGCAAACATAAAAAACTTTAAGGTCCAAATTGAATTTCTAATAATTTTTTATGGATCAAATTGAAAAATTTTCAATTTCATGGACTGATATTTAACTTAAATGAAGTTTTAGGATCAAAATGTCAATACCTAAATTACATGGACCAAAAATGAAAAAAATATAAAATAATATGTGTATCAAATTGAATTTTTTATGTAAGTGTAAGCACAAAAAACTACAAACAAGTACAAAAAATGTAGAATTTGATAAGCAGAAAGGGTTCGTGTCTTTATAATTTCTTTAAATAGACTAAACAACCAACCTATACTAAGCAATAAAATTAGAATTCTAAAACATAAAGGAAAATCATAGAAAATAAAAATAAACATGAATTCTAAAAATAAACAATGAGAAATATCAAAGTCAACTAAAATAGGACCTTTTAAGCCTAATTTAAGGTAATTTATGTAATGAAGTGACCGAAAAAAAGGGTTCCTAATAGAATTGGGCCTTTGATCTCTTGGAAAAAAAAAAAAAAGAGCTCTGTCAAATGGTTAAAATAAAAGTTATGGTCATTTTCACTTAGTATACTGGTATAACACGACAAAACCTTTTGAGCCTAGTCATGTTCCACTTATCCATAAAAAAAACATTTATTAGGCTATGTATGTAGTCTATTTATGAGATATCTTCATCTAGTTATGGTCATAAATTTATTGACATCAAGCTAATCTTTTGTTGTTGCTTACGATTTCATCGATTAAATGCTTACGATTTTAAGAGCTAATCTTTATATCTACTTTATAATCTTATGTGGGCATATTTGATCATATAAAATCAAATTTAAAAATGAAACAAGAAAAGAATAATATTAATTTACTCAAGTTAAAAGCTACAAGGGAAAAAAACACAAAACAATTGTGAATCATAATTAACTGGGCAAGAAATAAATGAAGCGACAAAAAGCCACCAAATGAAGAAATCGCGCGCTACCACAAACATATCCATGTCATATGATGGCTTTTGGTTGAAATTATGGAAGCTACTTCACTTAAACTACACTCCAATGAACTTTTTCACTTAAATATTCATATTCTTTTCCAAGCAGTTTGGTCTCCACCATCTTGTATAAGATGGAAAACAGTTTGGTTGAAGAAAAATGCACCAAAGTAAAGTATTTATAGTGGTGAAAAGTTGTTTTTTACTGTATCTGAATTCGAGTTCTAACGTATATATTTATTATTTTTGTAGTGTTTTATTTGTTTATTGAGTTTACAAGATATATAATGGATTATGAAAATTAATCATTATATACACATAAACAACCCACGTAAAAAAAAATCAAAACATATAAACCGAATTCAACTGTCTCCGTTCGGCTTAATTCACACTATAATTAAGTTATATGCATATAGAAATCAACATTTGGCTTAACAAATCAAAAGTCAACGACGAGAATGAAGTCCGAGCTTATTTATGGCCGGTACAAGTTAAGAAAACTGAACGTAGTCAATGCTCCAAGTAAGAAAAAAGGATATACGCAGCTCCGGTGAACAAAAGAGATTCATTGAACTCGCATAAGAACGGTGTCACCCTGGCATCTCTTTTCCACTCTACTTATATTATGCAGTGCCTTCTTTTGACCGTTCAAATGTCAACGATTTCAACACCCCATCCTCCTCTTTTAAATTAATCCTATCCTTGCTATTTACAACCATATTTGCTACTATAGCAATTGCATTTACTCTCTCTCTCTCTCTCTGCTCTTCATCCTGGCTAGCTTGCTAGTTCAGCATTACATGCAAAGAGAGGAACAAGAAATTCAAAGAATGGATGGTTCTGTTCATCATATTGTGCCATCTTTCTTTATCTGCCCAATATCTCTTCAAATTATGAAAGATCCGGTTACTATATCCACAGGTATGACCTTTGATCGAGAAAGCATACAGAAATGGCTTTTCTCTTATAAAAACATCGCTTGTCCTATTACAAAACAACCCCTCTCTGATTTCCGTCTCACCCCAAACTCTAATCTTCGTCGCTTGATCCAATCATGGCACTTGCAACACGCATCATCATCAACAACAAAGTTTGCGGAGCCTAATCATGATTCGTTGATGAAAGTGCTTCTTGAGGAGATTAAGCAACCCCATTTACAGGTAAAATCTCTTAGAAAGATCAAGTCATTAATCCAAGAGAATCATGGTGATAATAGCAGGATTAGTTGCATTAGAGATGATAGTTTATTTTCCCTTGCAGTATCTCTTGTAGTCCAAACTGAGTTACCAGGGATTCCACAGATTACTGGTAATTACACAACGGTGATCGCTGAAGCGGTGTCTTTGTTATGTCTTTTAAGTCCATCTGATGAGGCATTAAAGATGGTTTCACAAAAAGAAAATGGCCTATTAATCTGTTCACTCTGTTCAATTATGACACGGTATCTGAGCAATCTACAGCTTAGAATTCAAGCTGCTCTTGTCCTGAAGTCCATATTCGAAGTGGTAGATGACATTTACAAGGAAGGACTTAAATTTGAGTTCTTTGAGAATATCATTGAGATATTAAAGGACCAAAATTCAAAACATGGAAGCATGGCAGTTTTAGCTATTTTAATAAGAGTTTTATCTTATGGGAAGAACAAAGAGAAAGCTATTAAGGGAGGATGCATTCCGATCCTGATCGAGTTGCTAGCTGAGGAAAATGAGAGGCATGTCTGTGAGATGATGTTAGTCGTTCTAGAAAAACTGTGCCAGAAAGCAGAAGGGCGGGCGGCCTTTTTGTCACATCCAGCAGGCATGGCAGCTGTGGTGTCAAAGATCTTGAAGGTTTCCCATGTTGGAGATGATAAATCAATAAGTTTGCTGTCATGTGTCTTAAGATTTTGTACTAGCAGTGGTGAGGCTGCTCAAGAATTTATGGAGGTGGGTGGAATGACTAAGATTTGCTTGGTGATACAAAGTGGATGCAATTCAAAGACCAAGGAAAAGGCCAGGGAAATTTTAGGGTTTCACTTCAAAACATGGAACAAATCTCCTTGTTTCCCCTCTTCATTCAAAGCTTGATTAATTACCTTGCGTCCACATTGTAGAGAGAATCATTAATTTCTTGCAAAAGCTATACTTATGTGAATTATTTTTTTCCTGGATATTTGTTATGTTTTTCAAGTGGATCGAAGGCCGTTCTGTTTATCCCCATTTTGTAGTTGTTGCCAAATTAATGTAGTAAATAAAATATGATGATGAAGAAAAAACAAAACAAAACTTGAAGTCATATACAAATATTATTCTTAATCTTAAAGATAAGTTCTTAACACAAAACTCTCTTTGTTTTGCAAGACAATGATTTTCGGCACCTTTTGATTGTAACAGCTAAACAATGAATTCAACAAAATTAATTCGTTGAATCGCGCATGTGGAGACAATCAAGGAGGGTTTTCCGGTTCAACCTTATAGGTGACCTTATACGTGCAAGTATATTATTTATTTTATTATCTCATATCAAAATTTATTATATAAAACTCAATAAAGATTTTATTTTTTTCAATGCGAAATAAAAAAATTATATATACTCTATATTTACATGAAATAAGTTGTGTTTTTTCAATATAAAATAAAAATATTTTAAAATAATCTTTATTATTTATAATGTGATGCAATTGTAAATCATAAAATGGAAGAACTTGAGATCTAGAATATATTGTTTCTGTTACAATAAATTTACTCTTTTGTTTGCAGTGGGAGCTAGCAACACCACTGTTATACTCTAATATTTATGCTTTTATACTTAATTACGTGAATATGGATTCTGCAGCATATATACATGGATAATGCAAACTACATCACAGGCAAAAGTTTACTACTCCGACAGCTTGAAATACCTTCTTTATATTTGATGCTAGGGTTTTATAGTCATAAGCAGTGCAGCTGGGAGTTAATTACCAAGGGAAGGGATGAGCAATTCAACCAATAATTCATGCCAAACAATTATTCTTAAGACAAGCAAGGTAAATATGAACAAGTCTTCTCTGCGTACGTGTCAACATTGTCTCATATATCCCAAACCAACAACCTTCACTAAGACGAAAGCGAACATGTAATTGATAAGGTAAACCACCAATATAATTTTCTTTTTCGATAAATTATATCAACTACTCTCTTTCGGATTTGTAAACGCCAAACATATGACGATAATAGTAGTTGGAAGACTTTTCCTGACCTAGCTAAATAATCAGGCCTGAATATATACACTTGGATGATTAATTAGCGACCCGCAACTCACTGGCATCGATCTGCCACTGAAAGGGTCCTGCTTTGCCGCCATGCATAACGAATGCACGATAGAGCAGAGCAGGATGCCGCCGGGTAAATGCAGCCAAATCACTATGCATACGTAGAAAGTTTTGTTGTAAATGAATTGCAGTTGGGAAATAAAGAAAAATTAAATTGTCGGAAAAATAACAGAGGTTTAAGTCATAAACAAGTATGAGAATATAGGAATTGAATTGTGGGTTTTTAAACAATCGGGATTAACTAGTTATTTTTCTCAAAGACAATAAGCATGCATGAATAAAAGCTTATTTTCATTTCAATAATAAAGTATATATATGTATGTATATTAATCTAATAATTCGAGAGTTTTCCTAAGTAGACAATAATAATAATCCTTCTAAATATCATTTAGAAATATTTTTATATATATAAATCAGGGATATATATTGGTTTATATATATATATATATCTGCAGGAACGTTCAAGTACTTAAAGGCCTAATTAATTAATAATGACTCGATCGACCGATGAAATTTGTTAAATAGTTTTGACGAGAACATATATAAATTATAATTAGGTCGTAAGTCTAATCCCTTAAGCTCGGACATTGACTTGGAACGTAGAAAAGAGCTGAACCATGTTGTCAAACATGATTGCTCTTTATTTCTGATTTATAATTCTGGTAATAACTTTGGAGGAATAATGAGAAAGCAATCCGGTACCACATTTTAGTCGCGTGCAATAAATTCGAGACAAGTTGCCAGTTTAGCGCTGGTGAAGTTTCGTCGCTTGCTCGCAGCTTGTACGCTACAATTAATAAGGTCAATTCAAGAAAAAAGCACTTTTGACCACTTTGTTCCAACGAATCCGATCCAGCGATACAGGATTTGAATTTCAGAACACCAGTTTTAAAATTTTACACCGAAAAGTTTCAAGGGATATATATATATATATATAGATGGAGCAATATATTTTCAAAAATTAACTTTTAGTTTAGAATTTTATTCAATAGATCATCGGAAAAGTGATAACCCTAAGTTGTTAAAGTTTACAATGATACCTAATATATCTAAGCTTAATAGAATGTATAATATAGATGTAATTTATTTCTACATCTTATATTTTTAAATATGGTTAAGAACATAAGCATAAATTTAATATGGTTAAGAACATAGCTAAAATAAGCATAAATCTAACAAGCTACTAAATTTAATATTTTTAGATTCATTTATATATTAAGTCTAAATAAGGATGAGTATGGCCATCAAATTTAATATTTTTGAATTTTATTTATGCATTAAATTTAAACAGATATAACTTTAACAAGCTACCAAACTTATATTTTATGAATTTAGTATTGTATTAAGTATAAATAGATATGAGTTTCATAATTATTATAAATTTTTTATTGAACCGTGAAGCTTTATTTGTTTAATTTTATAATTTTTAACATAAAATGTTAATATCTTATTACAACAATTTACTCAAAAGCGTCCTTTGCAAATTGCTAATTTAATTTCAGATACAAAATTTAAAGAAGAAGAAGAAGTTTAAGTGCATTTTAAGAGGGTCTATGTGCTTAATAAAACACCCACTTTTCTAAAATGATAGGAGCACGAGGATATCACTAAACATAGCCACGAAGCAATGGCGTTTAATAGCAAGATCTGATATAATTTTTGAAGGCAATGCCATGTTATCTCTTTTCTGTTTGTGCTCTCCGTGCTTTCTAATAGAAGCATTTGCTCATAAAGAATTGCATATCTTTGGCCACTAATGCGTCGAAGGTACCCTAGTTTTATCTACCACCGAGAAGCTTGGAAATTTCCTTGTACGACCATCGAACAGACCATTGTCTAAATTCATTTTAGAGACCTGGCTCGGTAGGTATGGAGCAGAGGCTGACATATATATAAATGCTTTACTTGTGATAACTAGTCATAAGTCCTAGAACAAACCGATATCAGACACCTAGAAAATAAGCCTCTGAAAGCTTAAAAATTCATGTTAACGTTATTGAAGTTTATCTAGCTATATATCCTTTTTGTTAGAAGACACTGATATAGCACAAATAGATTCAAAAGAACAGCCCCCTTGGCTAAGTATATCAAATTTGTCCTACCAATCTGATCTTTGCCATTTCGTGAGTGCTTTTTCGCCCCAAAAATGTTGATGGGAAATGAAGTGTCAAATAAATGTACCTGATGGAACATTAGAGATATTGAAGCCTGAATCTGATTTAGTCCACAGAATCTGGCTGGGGTTAAAGGAGAATTCATATTGAAAATTTGGAAGGTTTTGGAAGTTGCTGAGCCTAAAAAGGTTATTCATTGTCTCAAAGTAGGGATGGAACTATCAATTGTGTCGCTCTTCTACTATATGAGGCCTTTATATGAAGGTGTTAGGGAATGCTGTGAGGGCGATAATGACAGCTGTGGTGGTTTTTGAAAACACTGCGGGTTAGCACTCCAAATTAAACCCCAGCAATTTGTGAGCTTCACTTAATTTTTCTGTCTTTACGGATGATGTCTGCTCTATTAAGAGATAACAGAGTAGTACTCTAGGATCGAAACCATAATTGCAAACTATGTCTTCATGAAGTTCCAATGTTCCATGATATTTACTTTTTAAGTTGCTCGTTATATTTCTGGTGCAACATTCTATAAATGTATTAACAGAGGAATAGGCACTTTTCTTGCTGGATCACTTGGCGTTGGTGTTCATTGGGCTGCAAATCACTCTGGAGTTGAGCCCATAATTCTTGGAATCTCAGTCTTCCTTCTTGGTGAGTTAGAACCTGTTCTCAAAACAGATTTCCTCCCTTTGCAGTTTTACCTGCTGTTTTGTTTGTGGGTACTGTCTTGTTCTTTAAATACCTCCCTTCCACTCACACACCCTTCTCTAAATGACAGCTTCAGCAGAGCAACCTTTTCGCGGTTTATACCATCAGTTACATCCAGATTTGAATATGGTGCTATGATCTTCATCCTGACCTTTAGTTTAGTGTCAGTTTCTGGTTATCGCGTGGATAAGGTGATTGACATTGCACACCAAAGGTTATCCGCAATTGCCATTGGGGCCTCCCTTGGCATTCTCATGAGCATGCTATTCTATCCCATCTGGGCCGGCGAAGAGCTTCACAATTTGATTCATCGTAACCTGGAAAAGCTTGCTGATGCTTTAGATGGTATATATGCACACAGCCAACCATTAAAATTGAATTCATCCGTTTCAACAGATCGACAATATAACTGATTTGAGGTGCAAATAGCTGTCAACATGAATTGCAGGATGTATTGCCGGTACTTCACAGGCAGCAGTTATGGTGATTCTTGTAAGAAAATGGAAGGCTATAAATTCGTTCTTAATTCAAAGGTAGCTGAAGATTCTACGGTAGGTTACTAACCAATCCAAATCATTTCAGTAATAGATTTTCAGTGAACTTCTTGCAATGGTTGATAAACTTCCCCTTTAAAATGCGCAGGCTGGCTTTGCAAGATGGGAACCTGCACGTGGTCGTTTCAACTTCCGGCATCCATGGAACCAGTACCTAAAGGTTGGGGCTTCATTGCGAAGCTGCGCATATTGCGTTGGAACTCTCAATGGTTGCTTAAACCCTGAAAATTCAGGTAAACCCCGAATATGGAATTCACTTCTATCTAAGTTCTTCGGTTTGCTCCACACCGTCAACTCTGAAAACATTAATGTATCGCTACAGGCACCTGAGCATCTAAAGATGTATCTCAGTGATATCTCCATCACATTGAGCTCCTATGCTTTACATGTCTTGAAAGAATTGGCTGTTGCAGTTAAGACTACAAAAAAATCATCAAAAATAGACTACTCAATTGGAAAGATGCAGTATGCAGTAAAAGAACTTCAAAACGCCTTGGAATCTCTTCCTAACCACCTTGTTGCTGCACCATCCTCAACATCGGATGGAGATGCCACAGCTGAGCCTATCAGAAAAACCGCTACACCATTTGGAGTTCAAATGAGTCAAGACCACAGCACAAAGAGAAAATCAGTTAATCATCTTGGCTACGGTTTGACAAATTATGTAATAAAAAGCTGCTCTGTGAGAAGGAAAATGCTTCCCAGTACAATTCACCATCAAACGATATTACTACCATGAAAAGAAGGGCTCGGCGTTTTCTGAATGAGATACTCTTCACGTTGAACAGAAATTTGCAAGTTTATAATTAAACCAGTGTCATACGTTGGATATTGTGATAAACCAAATCTGTCATGCCATGAATTGGACTATGATCTTGCCTATTTATGTAAAGTCGGCAGGAACTGCATATGTTACACCTGATGTTTGAAAGCGAAGAAACTTGCTACCATAGCTTTGGCAAACCACTAAAGTTCAAGGATCGAATTTCACAAGTAAATAATTATAACAGACCAGTCCAGGCCTCCGGAGGGTCAACTACTTATTAGTACAGAACCACCAGCAACTAACTTAAAAAGAAAGAAGAAAACAATAGACTCTCTCATGTGAGTGCACTTACATCAATGAATTCTTATTAATGGAGACTACCAATCACATATATACGCATCTTGACATGCATTGAGATGAAATTCACTTCACCTGGCTATCAATGCACCAGAGGCCTCATTGTCTTCAGGTACTTCCTCCAGAGGACCAGCCCAGCCCAGGTTCATAGCCAAATCTTCCACGGCCACCTTGATTACATCACTCCGAACACCTATATCAGTAGCATATCTGCTCATGCAGTACATTCCAGCTGTTACCGTAGCCACACCAACAGGACTAGGCATTAACAACTTTAAAGGGGATGAAAGAATTGCGGCCAATGGAGCACCAATAACCGAAGAAGCTTGACCACTTCTTCCAACCCCCAGTCTGTCCATTATCAAAAGACCTGTCTTGCAGTACATTGCAAAATCCTCGCAGTTGTTCTGAAATACATCATAATTGCCGAATCCATTCTGAAGAAGATACATTGCTCTGTGGATAACAGTTTCTGGTGGATCAGATGCTGCAGTGGTGCATGTGCCTCCACGTACTTTTGCAATAAAAACAGTAGGGGGCACCCCATACTCAAAGCTGTAAAGGGACCCTTTTTTGAGGAAGCAGTCCAGGCATGAGAGGACTACGCCACTATCAGGTTGTCTGAATCCACAGTCAGGAAAGGTTTCACAAGATGATGGAATGCTTGACATTGAATCATAGAAGTCAGAAGATGCATCAGAGCTTGAATTTGCATTCTGCCTGGGTGTAAAATGGACCACCTTGCTTCCCCCAACAAAGACACCTGCACAATCAAATAAAAAATATAGCTTCTGCTATATGTCTAACCACAGAAAGAAATGCTACTATCCAACAAGATTAGCAATGGCCATTTCAAAACAAGTCCAACTGCAGATGTAACTCATTAACAGAGCAAATGCATATACAAAAGAAGCTCAAGATAAAAATAACAATTATAATAAAACAAACGGTGAACTTGTGAGTGCTTTGTTAGGCAGTAAATGTTATTTACAGTATTTTTCATTTATGTATTTAATATAACTCAGCATTAGAAAATGCAATTCCAGATCAATAATTGCTTGAATTTACCCTAAAATCTCACATGGCATTTTATACCTACCAAACAACAACATTGAGAGAAGCCCAAGTTAGAGATAATATAGCAACATTAAAAGCTAAAACCCAAATTAGAGAAAAGCACAAAACTTTAAGAGCAAAAACCCAAGTTACTGAGAGGCTCGTGCCTCATATGCTTGATGCATGAGATTGGTTGGTGAAAATTATACGGTGTGAGTGGAAAAACTACAGCACAATAAGTTTTGAACAGTAGAAAAGAATTACAAATATATTGATTCAAGACCAGAGTTGCTCAATAATACTAGACAAGAATGGCATGTGCGTCAAGCAACTGCCCATGACAAGCAACTTCCAACAACACTAATATAGGGATGCAATTGACAAAAATCAAATGGCACCATATGACACAAATGTTGCTGACACAGCCACCATCCACTGAACTTGTTCATGTCACTAGCCTTCTAGCTCTAGACATCCTGAAAGGCCAATTGACTCTTATCATAGAACAAGAAGTCTAACTGTGTATAAGTAGCGTCTCTAAATTGCCCACAAGGTTAATCATAACAAGGACATGAAGACATTATGCAAAATTCTATAAACACAATTTAATCCTGATGGTAGCCATTCAGCTTCCAATTCCTTATGGTGACACAGAGAAATCAAAACCATCAGAATAAGAACCAAGATCCAGGGCTCGCTAAGGGTTAATGAACACTACAAAGAGCACAATTGAGCATTTTCTTGAGATCAAACGCAAAGATACGGTCCATTTTATGCAAAACTACCGTTCATCACCCATCTTCATGATGATGCTATTTTCATCGATCACTGCCCTAAAATTATACCGAGATAATCTACAGAGTCCTTCCTCTTTAATTATCTTCCTTGATTCTTCAAGCTATAAAGCCCAACACAAATGTGAACTAAAGAAAGGTAATTAAACGGCCACCAAGCAATCTAAATCCAAGTAAGAAGATGATATGATAGTCAAATGACACCCAAATGTTAAGAAAATGCCGTTGGTAGTTTTACCCTTCATCCAGGGAAAATGTTACAGTTTTAAGTTACATATTCCACAACTGATAAACATGATGAAGGAATCCACAGGCATAACCTTCCTAGAAAAGAAATTTCAAGCTTCACCCACCTCAAAACTGTCGAATGATCATTATAAATATCCAAATGCAAATTATACGGGAACTTTCAGACATCAGTAGGAGACCCAATCCAACCTTATTAATATCCACAGTCCAGAAGGAAAAGGAAATACAGAAAAAAAAGAAAAGAAAAGAACTTATGAGACAAGGCATGTAAACTCAAACAATAATGTTGTTTGAAATAAACAAGAAAAGTCACTTTCTCAAATCAAATAGATTAACAAATCTTCAACAGTAGGAAAAAAGGAACAAGCTTTAGCAGGGGAATTACATAAGAGACACCCACATTGCAAAATTCAGAAAGAAGCAAACAAAAAAAAGAGGGAAGAGATACCATGATGCGAGTAAGTGAAAACAGCTCTATAAGTATAGATATGATCTCCTGGTTTGATTTCACTTCTCTCCACTCTATGGCTAAGGAAACCCATCTCTCTCCGTGTCTTCCTCTCCTTCACTCTCCGTTACCCCACTCGTAATTTTTACTCAGGTCAGTGGAAAAAGCACGGCAGCATCCTCTGTACCTGGTCTAGAGCTTACAAAAACAAAAAACTGTAGAGTCAGTACAACTACATTTACCGAAAACCCCATAAAAAATATTTAAAAGGTGCCTATCATGATGGTGAGATATTGATTAAGATTCCTTTTGTGATAGATAAAGTCCTACTGTTTAGACTTTTCCCTTAACCTTTTCTTTTCCTTACTTGACTTTTCATATTCTTGGGGCCTTGACTCGACTTCGTTTCCGAAGGGTAAAAAAGGAGTAATGTGAAACCGACAGATTCATAAACAGAACCGGTTTGATAAGTTGAATGAACTATGTCATTCCATGTCGGATGTTGTAACGTAGGTGAGTTTAATTGGAAGGCAAGAGCTATACCGTTTCCTCATAGGGGAGAAGGTAATGGGAGTCCAATGCACCTTGGATTCTTTGCTGGGTTAACAAGTTATCCTTTTCATACTTTTGCCAATTGACACATATGATGATGTGCCTTTTTACACTTTTATTTGAAATTCAACTTTGGGTCATTCGATGTTTTAAAAAATTTTATTTTTTTTATTTTTTTAACTATTAAAACAATCTAAAAATATTTAAAAATTAATTTAAAATAAATAAAATAAGATTTTATAAATAAATAAAAATTCAACTGCAGCCCCACCAAAAGGGCACTTCAAAGAGACAAAAACAACAACCACAGCTTCAATTAAAAAAATGATTTGTTGTGAATGTCTGAATTCGAGGAAAAAGTCTATGCATAAATGATGGGATGGCCTGACTACCGTTTACGAAATACAAGAAGTACAAAACAGAGAGAGGAATGCAAGCAGCTTTATTGCTACATCCTAGCACTGCTTAATGTATACAACAATGAGACAACCATAGACTAACAGTATCAAATAGCTTATATGCCCTGTGACAGAAAGAATAATAAGGCTGTGCGGTAAGAATTACATTACATGAAAACTATATTTCTGATTATCTGCGTTTAATCTAATTATCTAAATGGATCTTCCAATTGTAGAATTTCACATTAAGATTGGAATCTTCTAGTTTATTCTTCAGCTCATTTCCAGATTCGGCATTCTTTGCCAGTAACAAAGCAAAGCCCCCGCCGCCCGCACCAACAAGTTTGTATCCACAGCAGTAGGGGTCAGCAAATGCAAAGAGTTTATCCACAAATTCGTTGCTGCAGTAAGGGTCAAGTTCTTGATGCAACCTCCAGGCCTCCAGCATTATCTTCCCTAGCTCATCTACCTCACAGTTCATTAAAGCTTCCCTACCAATTTTAGCCAGCTCAGTGAGGCGCTTAATGCTGGATACAAGAAGATTATCCCGCTGAAGATATCTAGTTACCACCTTCTGTAGGACTTGATGTGCAAGACGAACCTGCAATGACAACACAGGAAGGCAACGGTTAAAGCAGGCAGATGTTTGCATCCCGGATAACAATCATGTAACTCAAATGTTTACAGTAAAAAAAGAAACCCTCAGATGTGCAAATCACCATATAATACACAGCACCTAAATTCCAAGAAACAGCAGGGGTGCTGTCCACTGCAGGAAGAAAGTAGTCAGCTCTAAAAAAAACTCTCAATTAAAGAAATGAGCTACAAGAAGGATTTGAATCTTACATATTCATGACCACCTAGCATATACGAGTTTTAAATTTACGTTTGCATGTCGCATGTATTTTGAGGAGGAACATTTAATTTCCATAAAATTACATCTAACATTTGATTATTCGAATAAGAATGTTACTATTGAAGAGACAAGCTGCCCAAATTTAACGAGTAAAAATCTAGTTCAGTTAACCACTCCATGGACCATCGATCCTTACATCATGTTTTGCAGACTTCATTAGCCGTTAATAAAAAGTTGGTGTGGTTATATTATTTCTTTACAAAATATACTCACAAAGTATGTCCAAACTGGGGAAAGGATGGAGACTTACTTGACCAGTAAATACTACAAGCAATCTCTGCTGCAACTCCAAAATCAACTGAGGAGAAGCCAATAGGGGAATGACTTGAAGCCGCAATGGTACTCCAGGGAAACTTGTGGTGAATTTAATCCCAGGGTACAAACCTCCAACTTGATCCTGCCAGCCACCTCCTGTCCCCATGAGTTGCTCCAATACCAAAACAAGTCTAGCAACGTTTTCATTACTGTCATCTCCATCAGTTATCTGAAGAAGTCCTTTCACAACAGCAGCTGCTAGTATGCTAGAAGTTCCCAGTCCGCTTCCACGGGGTACATTAGCCCATGTCTTGATTTGCAAGCCCATGGATACAAGAATGTTTTCATGAACCAAACCAGTCACCAGCAACGCAGATTTGACGAGCCGGAATGGATCGTTGCCATCAAATGGAGGAGCAATAGAGACAAGATTCTCAACATATAATTGGTTTCCAGCATCATCATTAATCAAAACTCCAGTCTTTTCTGTTGTCTCTATAATGGTGCCAATTGGAAGGCAACCTTCCAAACTTATTGCCAAATTCAGAACACAACCAGCACGCTCTAAGCTCCATGGAGGGGTATCACTCCATCCCCCAGCAAAATCTACCCGAACTGGTAACTCAACCTTTACCATTCTAGGGCAGAAAGGTTGATCCACATAGCCATCAAAATGATTGTTCTGGTCTGCTGAAGTAGGTGTGCTGCTAGGGGACTCCAAGACACGTTCTATAGAACAAAAGAATGGAGTTTAAGAACCATGAGCATTAAAAAATCAAAGACTAACCCATATGAACTCCAATGAAAAACAAAACAAACCATGTGTATCCATTGAAAAAAGACACCAGAGTTTAAAGACAGTAAAGAGTGTATAAATCTTTGCCAGAAGTTTTGGTTCATTTAGAGGTTACTAGTTTGCTTTGTTCAAGCCATGAATATTTTTTATTCTACCTCTGAATCCATATCTCACTGCTGAAGCAGTTTCATCAGCAACTGCAGCCCAAACTTTAGGTTCTAAATAACATGCAGTTGTTTCATCTCCACATGCTCGAAGAAGATCAACTTGCACCTGGTATGCCCTGCTTTTGGGGAGAATTTTAGAATTCTGCTCCTCCAGTTTGGGACAAAGTTCTAGGAAGTCCTCACATATTTTGACTCCAGAAGCCTCCTTCTGTAAAATTTCTTGGCATAGTTGAGATAAATTCCGTCCAAGCATGCCATAGTTAATGCAAGCTTTAGCGATTCCAGTAGCAAGATCTGCTTGATGATTACTCGAGCCTGTACACATTTTTGGAAAGTCAATTGATCTATGCAATTCCTCTAAACTGACACGGTGTGAACTTTTCCACAAGGGAAGCAAGGTTCTTGAATTTTGATCACTCAATCCCATCAGCCATGATGCCAGATGAAGCATCTCTAAGTAAGAAAGAATGGGGAATAATTTTGCATTCCATAAACAATTCTCTTGAACACCTACTGAACTCCACAGATCACTCTCTTGAATACCTAAATCAAGCAAGACTTTCTTCCAGGGTTTCCCACAAAAGGTCCCATCCTTGGAAAGGGAACTTTTAGGATTATCATGAAGGCCACAATACACTATTACTCTTTCCGTGCATCCCACTAAAGGAACCTCCCAAAGACAATGACGATCTGGAAGCATGAACCTAAATAAACCATCTTCCATCCCACCAATATCTCTTGGGACATTAATGCCAACAACTACAGATAGCGAACCAATTTGTATTCCACTGGAAATGAATGAATCATATATAAGGGAATCTTCACCAACAGAAACACCAGGTTCAATTTTGCTAGAAAGGACTACAGCAGATTCTGCAATATCAGATGAAGTTGTGGCTGGGATGGAACACAAATGTCTTCGGCCAACAAGTTCTGGGCTAGCTCCACTTAAGTGATCCAATACTTCACTTGAGGTTCCAAGGTGTAGGAACAACAAATCATCTGCAACAAATATAAGTCATATTATAACAGTAATGAGATAAAATATGAAAATTACAGATTCTTTCAACATACATGCACAGTAACTAAACATATTTTGCCTGCCCAAACTCCTGACCATTTCCTCGCCTAGAGGGCGTGCTCTCAGCCAGTCATGTTTTGCAGGTACCCAAGCTGCTACCAGATCTTCATACAAACTCATCTGCATAACATTCCGGAAATGATGCCAGTTTCAATACTTATATGTCAACCCTTCTTGGGCTATGAAAATCCTACAGGGCACAACATGTGTTTTCTTTTCATTATTGTAACGACTTAAAGTAAGTCACAAATCAAGTAGTCTCAGAATTAAAGACACTTGGGAGTATACAGGTCTAACATGGAAGAAGCAAAGTAGCGGAAGGGTGCTCGCAAAAAAAAAAAAAAAAAAAAAAAANAAAAAAAAAAAAAGAGGAGATCAAAATGGGAGCAGAACATAGTATTAATGTGCTTTAAAAGCTGAGAAATTATCAAAATAAGATAGCAGGATTCAAAGCAAGTTCTGAATTATAGCACAAAATGCTGGGCAGCGCATCCATAAATGAGAGTGCTTGGAAGTCCCTGACACAAACAGCAAGGAATAACAAACAACAATGTTACAAAACATTCATGGAGATAAAGATTTAGAATAGAAAGCCTAAAGAGCATGAAATCAGTAACAATTTGACAAATAGAGATGACAGACATGCATGCATGTATAGTTTCTATATTTTATTATTTTCAATTAAACAACTGAAAAAATGGGTACTCGCCTCTTTTCTGCTCTTCAAAAGCTCTTCAATCATTGGTTCACAGGATGATGCAAGCATGGCAAGTTCTGCCCATGCTTTGCCTCTGGCTGCTATTATTCCAGTGTCCAGCAATGTTCTACCATCATCTAATATAGCTTCATTCTCAACAAGTTCCTCTAGACTGGGTTTCTGTAGGAGATTGTCAACTAGGCTGACTGTGTAGCTTTCAGTGAGAATACCAGTATCAGATGCCACAATAACACCATGATTCGATGCAACATCAAGAGTGATGGGCACAGTAATAATGCAGGATGCATCCTCTGGAATAACCAAGGTGGATGCATCAAAACATGGAAGGACATCCCCAGTCATGGTCAATATTCCTCCTGCAAAGATTACAAATTCGGAAGTAAACACTTAAAATAGGCCATGGCATGAAGCTGTTCCAGTACCACTATTCTAGCATGGATATGAGGATTACTTAGGTTGTGTTTGGTGAGTGTACCAGGACAAAAGGGACATGATCGAGTTTGGTTGAAGGGGAGGAGACAGACATAAAATAAATGTCTTTGGGACAATTTTATAGTGAGTTTCTGTTCATTCAAAACAAGAGGTACATGTCTCCCCTGTCTTCATCTCTTCTCTCTCAAGACACAACCAAATGCTATCTTAATGTTACAATGTCATCAAAAGTTTGGAAAACAGTTTATCAAATTTGTTCAGGCAGCAAGGTGTGGGAACTATCCTCGGGTATACTCAAATCAAAACAGAATTGGGAATCATGCCAATGAGGAAATGTAAATACAGATACTATGCAGTTTCAGAACAGATAATGGCTAAATAGTTCCAGACAATATGGAGAAGCACACATAAACACAAACACCCATAAACCATCACAAATCACCCTGAGAATAATTTAATCATGCAGACAAATACTCCGCATGCTGTCCACCATAGAAGGATATAAGTAGACTATATACAAACCGTGTTACCAGAGCTTCAGCTTTTACTATGACAGTCCTTTCTTTTTCTTTTCATTTAGTGAAAATAAACAGATTTAAATTAATATAAAAATAGCAAGTCCGTGTTTTTACATTGAAGAAAGTTGATACTGATTGTGAATGTTTTACAGTTCAAATAAAGCCAATTTGCACTTGAATGTAACGAGGAAAAATAACCTTCATTTTTAAATGCTTGTCTTGCACAAGAAGCAATTGCAAGAATATGGTCAAAAAGCAGCGGAACTGGGCCATCAGGGTCGTCTGCTGCCAAAAATGGAAGTGGTAGGAAAATTTTCCCCATAGGGTTTGCCCATGGTACCCTTTTAGAGTCACCTCCAGCATGAAGCAATAGTATGTGTTTTTTTTCCATAAACCTAACCATTGACTCTGTAGAATCTGCGCTATTAGACTGTTCATGCGGCACACTTGATCCAGAACTGTCATTCTCTGTTGTTTCCACCTGTTGATCACAGATATCTTATCAAGCCTTGCAGTAAACTAGTTCACCAATAGCAATGTTGATTATCAAGTAACGCACTAATGCTGCATCGTGAAGATAACCATAACAACCAACATAAAAAAATATTCAACTCAAGAGAAATATACACACAGCGAAGAACACCACAGCATCCCCACTTTGTCAAATGCATACCAAAACAAGAACGGAAGATGATGTTAATCTTTCTTGCGACAAAATCATATTAGTTTAAGTGAATCACAATTGGAGTATAATTAAATGGTACTTCCGTCGTCCTCCTTCCTTTTCTTTTATGTAAATTATATCATGAAAAACACTAGTAAATGGATGAAACTCCTTGAAAACCCCTAGAATAAAACTCCATAAAGAAGGGTTAAAGAACATTCTATCTCAAAAGCAATAGACTCGAGGAAAATTCATCCTTAAAGATTCACGATTTCTGCTCCTACAAAACATTCCAAACAATAGCAATCATCTGCTCATCCTAGATGGAGTTAGAAGCATATTTTTTTTTCTTTTTTCTAATAGTGACAACCTTACCAGACAATTTTGGCTCATATATCCATCTTTTATCTTTCACAGAAGTAAATATTACACTCTTATGCTAACACACAAATTATGAGATATATTCATTTCATAAAATTCTCTCCTAAATCCCTGATAAGACTTTCCAAATTATTCCCAAGAAAATTATCAGCATTAAACAACAATTATAGAACAAAATCAGCAGTGCATTACATTAAAGTAATTTAACCTGTTCGCCAAGATGGAGACCGAGGGACTGATAATGTCTGCCGAGGGCAAAAATGGCATTGAGAGTAGCAGCACCGGAGCCGATCCGCTTAGCATCGGGATCAGGCACAGCTAACGTGATAGTAAAGCTAGCGATCCGGCCCATACGCTTGGCTCGGTTAAGCTGCCATTCATATAACTGGGCTTGTTCAGGGCTAGCAGCAGTTAGGACGATAGCATCCCATGTAGGGACTCTGGAAGGATGTCTGACCGACAACCTTAAATGGTACCATGATTTTCGCAGAATTGAGGTTATGTCAACCTTCTTGTGTTTGGTTCGAGAGAATGCTCTTTCTCTTCTTGATTCCATTTCTCTCTGTTCTTGGTTCGAGGGAAGAGAAGAAGGGGATAGGCGGTAAGTCAGAGGGAAGAAAAGAGAGGGAAAGGAAAAGATTTATTAACGCAGAGAAATAGAAGGCCGACTGTCGTTGGGTTAAGGTAACCAAAAAAAAGATAAGAATTCAGAATACGGCGTCGCATATCAAGACGAAGGAAAATAGACTCCAGGAGAACAAGAGTTAAAATAATTGAAAAAAACAAAATGGCGTCGCCCGGACTCGAACCGGAGACCTTCAGTGTGCTAGACTGACGTGATAACCAACTACACCACGACATCACTCTCTTATGTATACTATTTAAATTTAATCTCCAATCAATCTGAATTTAAAAACTACGAATAAAACCATAAAAATTACTTCGCTATATTAAGAAGTTTTTGTTAAAACAAACAAATTGCCAAAAAAGGAAACATGTTTTTTTGGGGGGCTAACAACGGCAACGTAATTAATAGTGACAGAAAGTAGTAATATTATAAATTTTTTGAATTGATATCAACTTTTAGGGCTACAAATTAATTACTTGAGATCTATGTTTAACATCAAATCACTATTTTTATTTGTTTATGAAAAAAACAATTTAAATATACACTTTAAGATAAAACATGGCTAGTTAGTTTAAGTATTGACTTACTTGTTTCTCTTTCTTTTTTACAATTAATTGGGGTGTGTTTAAGGGTATAAACTACAGGTGTTATGGCATCGTCAAACCTCACAATTGTTTTATTATTTGATTTAATATCATCTTAGTCAACCACTTCCATTACACCCTCGAACCATCTTAGTTAACCTATGGCTCCCCAGCCAGGAAATTCTAGTTCCGCCCTGAGTACAATATTGAGCAAAGTATCCAGACTAGCCGTAAAAAGAAAAGGGAAAGGAAAAGTGAGAAAAGAAAACAAAGAGAATAGGTTATTATTGCTCTATACAGATGAGACAAAAACCAAGGTTGACTTTCGTGCTATGCTGCGCTTTGTATTATTATTTTTTTTAGTGAAATTTTTAGATGTTATTAGTATTTTTTTACGGATAAAAAAGTTATATTGACTCTGGTTATAATCTCAATTAACTAAATAAGTTTATTTTATTTAAATTATATAAAGAAAACAATAATAGAAAACAGGGAAAACACGCGCGGGTGCCCACACATATATATATAAATGGATAAATAATGATCAAAATAAATAAAAATAATAATATATTATCAACTTTGATTGAATTGTAAAATTAAAAATAATAATTTTTTTATAAAATAATCAAGGGAAAAAGTAATAAATTATAAGAATAAATATCAAATTGAACATGTAAAATATTTCAACGTGTTTTTTACATAAAAAATCATAAATATAAATTGAAAAACTTATGTATGCATCTAATTAAATAAACTATAAATTATTATGTAAATAAATGAAATAAAATAATTAATAATAAATAAAAAATATAATTAACAAAATCAAGAAAGTAATGTAGATTAAACTATTTTAACATCTTAACATGAGTTATTTATTTAACTGTGTTTATAAAAATTAATTTGTAATAGATATTAACACACATAAGATTTATTGAATAAAATATAAGAAAAAAATATTATGAAAAGTTGCACATATTAAAATACTATAAAGAATAAATATTTAATATATAAAAAAAATTTAGTAATGATAAAAACTTAAAAACAACTCATGTAGTTAAAAAGATTGTTATTCAACTAAAAAACCAAAAATGAAATTATAGAGAATGGATATTAATTATAATATAAATTTTAAAAATACATATAAAAAAACCATTAATATAAAAAAAATAAGAAATGAGACCAGATATTGTTGAGTCCAGTGAACCAAGTTTAGCACCTGACCCAATCAGAAAAAGCCTTGTTTGTCTGGATCTTTAATTTTTTTTAAAAGTTTAATGGGGTAAATAACATATTATTTGTTCTAGTTGCCTAACAAAAAAAAAATAATACATCATTTAGAAATCCTAAAATTTTCTAGTAATACTATGGCAAAAAAAAACAAGGTTTTTTTTATTCAAAAATTAATTTTGAACCAAATTTTTACCCAAAACTCATAAAAAATACCATAGTATATATAATTATAACTTTTCTCATCATATGAAATTTTTTAACATAAAAATAGAATTTTTTGGTGCTGAAATCTTCCCCTATATCAACTTCATCTCTCCAAACTAGAATTTGACAATCCCCTGTCCTTCAAAAAAAAAAACTAAAAAGGAAGAAAATGAAATTTAATATCAAAATGTATTTTTAAAAATTATAGAAATTCATCCTCTAATAATTAAAAAAATAAAAAATAAAAATAAATTTCACAGTTACTATCTATATTACTCATATTGTTTTCATTTCAATTCTTTTTTATTTTAATTCAACCCATATCTCGTAAAAAAAAAAACATGCAATCAAATGTTAATTTGGATTTAAAATTGCTCAATTGAAAAAAAAATATTTGAGGGCCAAAATAATTTTCTTACAATAGCTACAGTAAATTCCCGATTTAGTTTTTATTAATTAAGAAACAAAGGGGGGAAAAAGAGAGAAATATGGTATCGGTTGAAAGCTAAGCTGGCAATAGATATAATAGAGGCGGCAAGACAAAACCAGCTTCGCATAACGACACTCTCCAACCTAAACCAAGACAAGAAAAGAACCATCGCGTGTTTGTTAACTAAAATTACTGATTTCATCGACCATACAAGTGTTTGTTGACTCCCTCTCTTCCGGCTCCGTACATCACCACCATTTTCTCCTCTTCTTAGCCTATCCCATTTCTTCTCTCATTTCTTTTTTCCACACCCATTTTCTTTTCAAAACAGACGTTCTTTTTATATATATATATATATACACATATTCTTTTATTTGTTCGGGATTTTTTTTTTTTGGTTCTGTTTCGTGGTTCTGGTTTACAAGGATGTTAATAGAGAACTTGGTGGTGTTGGGATTAGTTTAGAGTATGGACAAGAATTGTAGAGGCGTGGCTTTTGGGCTTATGAATTTCTGTAGTTCATTGCCTCAAGATGAACAACAAAAAGACGTGTCATTTCTTGTCATCGAATGCCGATTTCGTTTGCGACATTCTGCTTTCGATAT
The DNA here is from genome assembly GCA_015708895.1 of Populus ilicifolia. Classification (NCBI taxonomy): domain Eukaryota; kingdom Viridiplantae; phylum Streptophyta; class Magnoliopsida; order Malpighiales; family Salicaceae; genus Populus; species Populus ilicifolia. Next base: position 2,165,805 of record SRLM01000333.1, read on the forward strand.
CTTCTGCATTGCTTCTGAAGCATTCTCCGAGCTTCGACACGGAAAACGTCATTGTTTTTTGCTTGTCGATCAAGGGGAATTGCCTTAATTAGGTGTGTGAATTTTAGTAAATAACAGACAGGTTTTTTGAGCCCCCAACAAGATAGGGAAATACGAGTGCGTTTTCCTTTTCCTTTTCTTTTTTTGTTCTTCGTTGTTGGTGTTTAGTTCGGCAAGAATGATACCTGTTACTAGTGATAGTGCTGGATTAGTTTTGGCATCAAATAATGGAATGTATTCAGCGATGGAGCCTTCTGATGCTGGGGCTGATTTGGTAGAAAAAGATCCAACCGGTAGATATGTCCGGGTATATAACAGTTTTCTTCAATTCAGTTTCATGTTCGTTTTAGCATTTAGCTTTTCAAGTTGTTGCCTTCAGGTGCTGTATGAGATGATTTGGTTTAATTTGAGGCAATTTAAAGTTATATTTTGGTTTTTTATTTTTCATGTTTTCTTTTATTATGATAAAGCTCTTTTCTCTGTTTGTGATCACTAATTTTCAGTTTTCCTTTTTGTTGATTACAGTATGATGATGTGCTGGGCAAAGGTGCATTTAAGACTGTGTATGATCCTTATGCTTAAACTTTCTTTTATTTAAGAAAAGTCTATTTGGAGGTTACATATTTTCAGAAGGCCAAAATCTTTGAAAGCAGAAAATTAATTTTTGACTGCATATATGGCGATCCCTCTGTAATCTTTTTTGCAGTTACAGGGCATTTGATGAAGTGGATGGGATAGAAGTTGCTTGGAACCAAGTGAGAATTGATGATGTCTTGAGGTCGCCAGAAGATTTTGAAAAATTATATTCTGAAGTTTATCTGCTAAGGTCATTAAGACATGAAAACATCATCAAGTTCTCCAATTCTTGGGTGGATGATAAGAACAAATCAATTAACATGATTACTGAACTCTTCACATCTGGGAATCTGAGGCAGTATGTTCTTGAATCATTTTTTTGTTGGTTTTTCTTTGCCTTGCATTATTTGTCTTTGTTGTTTACATATGTACTAATTTTTTATCTTTGGTCATCAGATATCGAAGGAAGCACAGAAATATTGATATAAAAGCAATAAAGAATTGGGCGAGGCAAATTCTTCGAGGTTTAGTCTATCTCCATGGTCACAGTCCGCCTATCATTCACAGGGATTTAAAATGTGACAATATATTTGTTAATGGAAATCATGGAGAAGTTAAAATTGGAGACCTTGGGTTGGCCATTGTTATGCAGAAGCCTACTGCAAAAAGCGTTATCGGTATTGACTTGATGCTTCAATTCCTATGCATAGTAAAACCAACTTTGTTAGAATTATTGAGCATTTCTCTTGTTTACACCAGGAACTCCCGAATTTATGGCTCCAGAACTATATGAAGAGGAATATAACGAACTTGTCGACATATATTCTTTTGGGATGTGCATATTAGAATTGGTTACTTATAATTATCCATACAGTGAATGCAGAAATGCAGCTCAAATTTATAAGAAGGTTACCTCTGTAAGTTCTTTAATCGTCAGCTTATTATCATTTACATAGCCTTTCTTATCAAATTTCTTTATATGACTATTTTCTTGATTGATTGATGTGCATTTCACTACATTTGCAGGGTATTAAACCTGCTTCCCTCAAGACAGTGGGTAACATACAGATTAAGGAGTTTATTGAGAAATGTCTTCTTCCAGCATCTGAGAGACTGTCTGCCAAGGAGCTACTCAAACATCCATTTCTTCAGCTTGAGATTCCAATACTGGAACAGATCTGTGATCCCTTACCGGTACCTAACCAGTTTCCTATATCACTAAGTTTACCTAAGTCTGGCCCTCTATTCATGGACATGGATATCGATGAAAAGCAACTTTCAGAAAGTACGTGTACCAGAAGCAACAATGGAAGTCCAAAATCTCCAGTTTTGGAATATCAGAGAGCACATAAGAACAATGAATTTGGGTTGAAGGGGATGAAAAATGATGATAACTCTGCGTCTCTGACCTTACGAATCTCTGACTTGGGTGGTAAGGAATTATGAATTTTGGAAGACTTACTGTTACTCATGCTCCCAAATGCAATAACTTCAACTTGGTATTTGCTACTTGCAGGTCGGGTGAGGAATATTCATTTTATCTTCTACCTTGACAGCGATACTGCAATATCTGTGGCAAGTGAGATGGTTGAACAACTAGAGTTGGCAGATCATGATGTCGCTTTCATAGCTGAACTTATTGATTCCTTGATTGTGAAACTTCTCCCTGGTTGGAAGCCATCGTCTTATAGTTCCTCAAATGTTGCAATAGGTGCTTACACTGAGTCCCCAGTCTTTGAAAATGGAGAAAAATTAATTACATACCCTTGGAATTCAATGTTAAGTAGTGTTCCTGTTGGAACACCAGCTGAGCAAGATGATCTCTCTGGGTTAACAAGGAGTCATTGCTTACAAGCTGATGATAGTAATATCAGTGACAGCCCCAATAATGAGATTTCTCAATTGGTATACAATTCCTCTCCAAGTTTTGCTGACATGGGAGATCAAGAATCTCAGTCATCAGTTGTTTCAGAGATACTTGTCCAAGGTGCTTCATCTATAAACAACAGAACGTCTGAATATTACAATAATGGTGGAAGCTTCAAAGGCACAAATGGATATGTTACCGAGTCAAAGCTTGGAGATTCATATCTCAATTGCAAGTTGGATAGACAAGATAGTTATGTAGGAGAATTCGTTTCAATGAATGAATCTACAGAGAACTCAGAGTGGTCATTCCCCAAGCAAAGCGGAGCATCAAATGTCACGAGCTTGACGAGCAGCTGTTCTTCTCAATCATCAGCTGACAAAGACGGATATGATGATCTAAAGCTGGGACTTGATGCAATAGAGGCACAGTACCATAATTGGTTTGTAGAACTCACTAGGATGAAAGAGGAGGCGCTGGAGGCCACCAGAAAGAGATGGACAGAAAAGCAGAAGTTAGCTGCTCATTGATTAAGAACCTATCACCTAGCTGATTTTTGTGTGTTTTCTTCTATCTTGTTTGTAATAACATTCACTAATACTTTGTTTAAGGGTTGTAATATGCATTAACTGAATCCTGTATTGATTACGGCTCTTTTTAGTGGAAGCTGTGGCACTTGGGACTTCATCTTGTGCTCTGCGAGCTAATTTCTTTGTTGACTTTGTTTGTAAGCGCAGTGCAGTGTATGTAATTGCCCAAACTTGCTGGTTTTTACATGATATCTGATCTCTTCTCTTGCCAGCATTAGCTACAATCTTTACTGCTAGAATGAACTGTTAATTTTGTTTTAAGCGTTGTTGTGCATGTCAGAGGACATAGTATATGGTCCCAGGTTAAGGTCTGGATAGAAATGTGAGGAAGGCATCAAGGGCTCCTGCAGTCCATGTAAGTTTTCAATTCTCAATTCTTAGTTATTCACAATTTCTCAATCTGATATCAAATATTGTCAAATAATTCGGAGAGCAAGTTACGCAATTTCATTAGAAAATTATCATAGCATCTCCAGTCTACATAGACATCTCAAATCTGTAACATCGGAAACAAGAATGGGTGAACAGGACTATTGAAACTTGATACTTTCGAAGATCTGAGTATAACTTGTGAAGCTTCCAAGGCAAAAATATGGATGACAAGTCCTGAGCACATCACATCTTTCCACGCGTGTCATTCAAGCAAAAGTAAAATGCTGTTGCTGGCTTATCAGCTGATCTAATCCGTACCTACCGTTAAAAGGCCTTTCCGAAGTTGCGAAGGGAAATCAAATAAAAGAGAGAGAGGAGTAGAGTTGAGAAACGACCCCAAGAAAATGAGAACATTTCGAGTTAGCGAGCCTTCATCTGCCCTGATGAAGGAGTTGCAGGATGAACAAGAATGATTGAAAAACAAGACCAGTTTTACAAGTTAAAACTTAAGGCATCGTCTTAAACTGTGGAAACTGAATATCATAATTTAGTCAAATCCAATAAGGAGATAGAAAATATTTCTACCATGCAATTAGGTGAGCAAGTTTAGCTTAACCTTGCAAAACTCATGAACCCAACACTGACACGACCGACCAGTTGAACAAGGCATAGCATTTCCGTTGTTCAGCGGACGAGGTTCACTACCTAGTACCAAATTCAATCCAAACCCCACCCCCTTTTTTATTAAATAAACCGAGATGTTTCTGTGTGTTCGTTTTCTCACAGCTTGAGTTATTATATTTCTTCACTAGAATTAGTCGTCCTTCGATTGAAAAACAAATCGGAGAAGGAAAAAAAACAGATCAGCATTGTTACATTGAATAATAATGCTATGTCACGGTAAGTTTAGTAATATTTAAATCAATTTAATATTAAAAAAATAAATTAATAGAATTAATATGTGAAACCTACAATTTGTATCATAAAAATATAATAATTTAACTAAAATTTAAAATTTAAAAATATATTATTTTAATAAATAGTATTTTACGAGGATAACCCCTCTTCTTTTAATTTAATTTATAGTTAATAATTCATAATATTTATTTTTTATCAAGTAAGTGATTAATGAGAACTTAATCAAATCATAATTAAGATTAATTTTTTTCAAAAAAAAAAGTAGTGGTTGGAATAAGCCGAAAGAAGTGCTTTTCTTAAAAAAAAAATTTCTTCTTATCAATTTTCATGTTCTATCCACGTCTTTTCCTTTTTTTTCTCATTCTCTTAAGTAATAAAAATAAATAAATTGAAAAATAGTATTAAATGGACAAAAAGGATTAAGTTATTAACAGATTTAAAAACATAAGAATTAAATTAATATATTGTTTTCTAAATAATAAGGACTAATTGATTAGTTTTGCTAAAACTAAGTTATAATTAACTCTTAACAAAAAAAGAAGAAGAAGTCTTTCTCTCCTCTTTCTCTTCCCCTCTCAATTATTCGGTGCATAAATGAGAGATTCATTCAATATTCCAAATAAAAAGGCAGAAGCTTGGAGAAAGATAATGAAACTGAAGAACAGTGTATGGGAGCAGTGCTAGTGGATACTTGGTTATGGCAAGGAATTTTCTATATGGTGAGACAAGTGGTACCCTTGTGGTCCTTTTGTTAAAGCTCTTCGACGAGGGACAATCATTGATTCAGGTTTATCTGGGAATTCAAAATTGTGAGACGTGATTCAAGAAGGAGAATGGATGTGGCCTCGTGGACGATCAAACCAGATGGATCAAGAAAGTTGCTTTATATGTAATGTGTAATTTTGATGATGAGGATGGCGATCACCTTTTCTTTACCTGTCTCCTTACCAAAAGGACTTGGCAGCAGCTATTGCATCTATGTAAAGAGGAACTGGTTTGCTGAAAAATGAATATTGTCTATGGCCTACGGGGAAGGCAATCAATTCAGAAGATTTAGATAACTAGGCAATCTCTGGTTAAGTCATAATATCTGTTTACCGTTGTTTTTGCTTACAGTACATTCTGTGAAACTGATGTTTTAATAATTTATTAGAATTAGAATTAGAATTTCTAGGACGAAGGCTTAGTCTAAAAGCAACAATCATTGACGGGCTTAATGCATTGTTAATTACATCATTAGTTAATGTAAACTTTTCATCTTGTTTTGGGTCTTGCTTTGGCCCCTACCATTAACGTCTTTGTCAACCTGGTTTTGTTTATTCAATTTACTATATTTTTCTTATTTGGATTCGTTACTCCATCAATTATCTAATTAGGGTCTCTGATTAGACTGCATATTTCTCAATCATTGATGCCTTATTAATGTTCTGATCGAGTTTATCCTTTAAAGCAAATTCTGGTTTAATTGCTGGCCAGTTCCTTTTCTTTGCCTTCTCTTGCTCTGGTTTCTTCGGAGAAGCGAAATTTCCATGGCCGAGCGCGCAGTTGGGCCACGGTTGTACTGTTGTTTTAAGTGCAGAAACCTTGTTTCCTGTCACGATGATATTGTCTCCAAGACTTTTCGGGTGAGCTTCATTAATCTCTCAAGGTTTTTTTTTTTTTTTCATGCTGCAATGTAAATAAGTAAATAACACCATAAAACACGAAATTAACGTTACGGTTCACGTTAAAAAAAAAAATCTTCTGCATGTTCGATTAGCCTAGTAATTACAATTTAAAGGATCTTCGCATGTCAAACATATGGAATCGAAGGATCCATATTAAGTCATTTAATTTCAGTGTTGCTATAATTCAAGAACTTGGTTATTAAATGATCCTTCTCGACATCTGGATGATAATATTTCAAGTTATTTCACAACAATGGATATTTTCTTAGGCAAACAATGGTAGAGCCATTCTGTTCTCCCATGCAATGAACATTATCTTAGGGCCGAAAGAGGACCGCCGGCTTATCACTGGTGTCCACACGATCGCTGATGTTTACTGCTCCGATTGTGGGGAGTTATTAGGTTGGAAGTATTGGAAAGCTTATGAAGAATCGCAGAAGTACAAGGAAGGAAAAATTGTTCTTGAAAATTTCAAGATTGTCAAGGAAAACTGGTAGCAGATGTATGGTCACCACAAGTCCTCGTGTCCTGGCCAATGGCCATCCATACAAGTTCTTTGATTGCCTTTAGAATGTTGATCTTCTACACGGTATCAATTCAAATTCTAATTAAATGGACATTAGCATGCTTCATGTGGTGAAAAACATTGTCATTAATGAATGTTTTCCGTGTAATTTAGATCGCCTTTGTTTTGTATTTTAAAAAAAAAATTGCATTAATTTTTTTCTTTTTAATAGTTTAATAGGCTAATATGAAAATAAATTTTAAAAAATAAGAAAATATATATATTATATCAACTATTAAAATACCAACCGAATGTTAAGATGGGTAACTATTCAAATTCTGCATTGAAAATCGATATGTTGTCTTATCTTGTGTTTTGACGTTGAGAAAAGTGGGAAGTGAAATTTTTGTACCTAGGTGTCTAGCTTCTTAGCAAGTAAGGGGATTGAAGATGATATTTTGTCTCGAACATCAATGAAAAAACAAAAATCTTTTTGGGAGTTTCTGGGTAGCTTCCTATTCCTTTTCAGTTTTAAAATTTCCTCATTCGTGTTTACATGTGTCTAAAATGATGCATGCACATGCAGTGAAGCCAGCTTTTGGCAGTCTAGCTAGCATATCTCCAAACAAGAAGATCGTGAAAGCTGATTAAGCCATGTAATTTTGTAAACCTCTGTAGAAAAACTTGGATATTTCAGCCACATTTACTTTGATTCGCTCGAAGCTTAGAATGCTGGCAAGCAATGCTCGACAAACCAGTTGAGTAATATGTCATATTATCTAAAGTTAGATAGCAAGACTAAAACTTGAAACATTAAACAATCTCTTGAGAATTGATTTAGCCATCTCTGCCAACATCAGAAAGTAAATTTTAAAAAAAAAATGAGGTGAAGAACATAAAATGCTGTTATTGATGGAGACATGAAGCTAAACAAAAATGTACAATCAAACTGATGAGCCCAATTCGATTGTCTAATTACATACACAGACAGTCTGGTACTCGTCAATTATTAAAATGGCCTTGCTACCAGGGACAACAATTTCGTAACTGATGAGCTCATGAAATTTGTAAGCATGAAAAAACCAATTCTGCTTCCATCAGACAAGAAAACAAGTATCCCTGCAAAAACCCTGCAATTTAATGATGCCACCATCTCGCCGCGCACCGTTTAGCCCACCACATCATTTGGGTAAGACCCAGGGCATGGCAAGACCACTCGATACAGGGCTAATAGGAGATGTTCGTGAGCCCAAAACTCGCAAGTGGTGAGCGCTTGCTATCCAATCACTTGCCATGTTCAAGAGTACGAGTCCCTTTGGTTTTATGCGTGGGTTTGAGCTTTCTTGCTTGTCTTTCATTCGAGAAACATGGTTTTTTTTCTTTTTTGGTCATTAGACTGACGGGGTCAATAGTTCTCCTGAATAATATATGGCACTGGTATTCAACTTCGAAGATACGAAAAAAGTTGGAAAGATCTTCACTCCAACATGTAGTGGGCAAGCAATTAGCATATAATGATTCGAAAGGAGCATCAAAAATTAAGAAAATTTAGTTTCAAACCAAACTGTGCAAACTTCTAGATGACTTGGCAAGGATCTCTCACCATCAAATTCAGCAAAAATAAATAAAATTATTGTTTTTGGATGTTGAAAGCGTCTTAGGCTCTCAGCTGGGAGCAAGTCTTAATGGGAATCTCCCCTAATCTTATGTATTCGATAAGACAAAAAAGGAAAGAAAAAAGAATCTTAATTAGGGTTCAGTCTTGACGGAGAGCAAGCACACATGATAAATGATTCATTAATTACTAGGGGAAAAAAAACTCGTGGATATCTTTAACAAATATAAGTTGGAAAATTGGTTATGATAAAGCTAATGGATTGATTTAGTCTTAACGGAGAGCAAGCACGTTTTTATTATTATTATTATTATTATTATTATTCTGCTTTAATTTTCAAAACTAAAAAATTATTTTTGAAAACCCGAATAGTTCGAGAACATAGAAAAAAATGTTTTATTTTCTTTCCCTTCTTGGCTCTTGTGATATCCTTCTTAGAATCCCGGCAAATCATTTATATTAAAATAGTTTACATTATTTGACGAATAATTTAGCTTTAAGGAGAAGAAATACAGTTCTTGACAAACAACTATCCTTATCTCTTGTTTTAACCGAAATTGTTTTATATGCGTGTGCTTATCGTTTGTGTGGTATGTTATTCGCTTGGTTATATGTCAAATATTCTGCCAAATCGTTGCTTCTCCTAAGCAATTTCTGACAGCATCCACAATTTACATGATTAGGCATGTGCACGCTTCCAATGGTCCAGTGCGAGCGTTAGATGCTGGAGTCAATGACAAATTGGATGGAACATATAAATCATAGTATTATAATGGACAGAGAACAATCAATGGAAGAATCCAAACATCAAATTGTTAGAGTGGGGGGGGGGGGAGAACAGGAACCTTCACAGAAGCACCCCAATCGGACATTTTAAGCCAATTCATCCCATCAATTATTAACTTTGCGTCTAGCCACAGCCCACACGATCCTGTATTCCCCTCAAGATGAACCTTCCTAGAAACTTATATTCCTGGGAATAAAATAAGGGAAAAATCTTAAAATGATGGCACCACCACACAACATGTAAAACGCTGAACTGCCAATTTCTAGATATGTGTCCTGACCCATGAATCAGACCGTCCATTTACATGAATACTGGATGGATATCAATGTATTTGATGTGTTCACTTCCTTTTGAGCTTCATCAGAAACTGCCCAAATGATATGGGACCATATCGAAAAAGCAATGACACTTTCCATGCTTATAAAAGGTCAGATAGAGCTGCCAACCTTAGCTCATCCCTCAGGTTTTATATATTTTTCCACGCCCAAATATTGTCCTGAGTTTTCTCATCAACAGAAATGGAGAAGGGTCAAATTGGGATGAAAACTGCAACAAGCAGCGAGTATCAGGATTTGTTACCGGTTATGGCAGAGAAGCTTGATGTAAAGGCTTTTGTGTCTGAATTAAGTGGGGGCTTTCGTCTTCTGGCGGACCCCGGAAAGGGGTTGATTACATCAGAAAGTCTGCGAAGGAATTCGGCACTGCTAGGGATGGAAGGGATGAGCAAAGAAGATGCGGTGGCTATGGTGAAAGAAGGAGACCTTGACGGAGATGGAGCACTCAATGAAACAGAATTCTGCGTTCTGATGGTGAGACTGAGTCCTGAGATGATGCAGGATGCTGAAACCTGGCTGCAGAAGGCACTTGAACAGGAACCAAGGACATCCTCACCCTGATTTTTCCTGTTGTATTAACTTAGAAGAAGGTTGTCTCTTTCATTATGTTGTAATTGATGAGCGCAATGAACTTCATTTTGTACTGCACGCAGGTATACATCTACCTTAACAGGAAGTGCTCTCAGATTAACAGATCCCACCACTAACTGAATGAAAAGAGATGCTAAACACAGCAACAAGTGACACGAATACACAATCACTCACGTTCACGTAAACTACTCACGGTTAGGTGATGATCATGTGGGTCTCCAAGTTCGTATTCCACGCGTGCATTGTTCACTGAAAATGAAGACTCTAAAGGCTTTTATTTTAGGCACATCAAAGAGGGGGCAGGTGAGGCCAGCCTTCCAAGCAAGACAAATAAACTTCTAGCAGGCGAGGAAAGTAGGTAAACTAACAATCCTAAAATGCTTGGATAGGACGTCGGATAATGGACAGGTTTGTCTTCTCCTAAAAGGCCATAAACTAAAAACATGCAGGCGTGATAATTGAGTTTTAAAAAAAAACCGCCCATGAACTCAATGGAGAAATGGGAATATAATTTACAATTCTTTTAGCCTAATCATCCATCCAAGGAAACGACTTATTAAATTAACTGAACATCCAGCTTCCCAACTACATAACCAAAAAACAATTTTGAAGGCATCGGCGCGGTTTGACAGAAAATCACCATCTATTAATAGGAATTTAACGAGGATGATGCCAGAACTTGAGAACATCGCCGTCTATTATGCGGCCAATGACAAACCAAATTCGACTAATATCTCTACTTTGATATAAAATAGACGAGTGTCCCAAATTGTAAATCCATGAAATCTACACTGGACAAGAAACTACATATACTATGCCAATATGCACTTTTCTACGGATCTTAAGCTATCGCAATTACACGAGATGGTGCAGTGAAACAAGCAGAAAGCTTCCCATCATTCCTCGTGTTCTCAATCTTCAAACTGGTGATCGACTGTAAACAAACATAAGAAAACAAGACATTGAAAAATATGCGTTCCTCAGGAAAAGATAAGAAGAAAAGCTTCAAACAGCTGTACTGTTTCTTGGAAAAACAAGCGGAAAAAAAAAGTGAAGAAACTCTCAGTTCAAGTGGAAAGCAATACCTGCGGTGTCTGCCATGCTCAGGGCTTCTGTTCCTACCATAATCAGAACTTCGGTGCCTGCCATGCACTGGACCATTGTACTTATCATAAACAGGGCTGTGACCTCGACCATAATCAGGATTTGGCTGCCTGTGATGAGCTGGACTTGGCGACCTCCCATAATAACTTCCTCTTCGAGGACTATCATATCTGTCACCCCTCTCACTGTCATCTCTCAAAGCATACTCAACAGAAACCACCCTGTCCAATATCTTGCTGCAGAAATGTAAGTCGTTACATTATGTTAATCACCTGGTCTAAAAAAGAAAAATATAACCAGGCCATTTTAACAAGAAACATAGTCAAAAAATGTTGACTAACGTCATGTGCGTGCACTGAAGAGCTTTGGTAGCATCTTCTTGTGTCTCAAACTGCACAAATGCAAAGTTCCGTCGAATTCTGACATGAAGAACCTCTCCATAACGCTCAAAGTGTCTTTTTATGTCCTCGACCCTTGTATGAATTGGATCAAAATTAATAACAAACAGGGTTTTAGTTGGCCTCTGGTTCACTGTCGACCTTGGTGCATCTTGATGCCGACCACGTTCACCCTAGCATATTCATGATACAATCAGAGAACAAAATAAATCTCAACCACTTACAAAAAAATAGAGCAACAATTTGAGGAACACATGGACAAAACATTAGATTAAAAACTAGCAAAGTGAGAACAACATATACCCTGGCCCACTCAACAGAAAGCCTGCGCCTGTCATAACCAAAAGGTATATTGTCAAGTCCACGTATAGCATCTGCAGCATCACGGTCATCCTCGAAATAAACAAAAGCAAACCCTGCAGCAAAGACTCAAATTAGAGACAGGATAAGTGATGCATGGCCTAGGAATTAAATCCACTTAACCAGGGCACATCAGCCAAATCAGGATTCCTTGTCCTGGTAAGAACTTGAAATTTATACAACACCTGCAGAATACTTGATGGGCTGATGCACATAGGGATGCAGATTGTGGAAGCGTTGCATGATGAACTAAGTGAAGATGTTGGCATTTAAGAGTTTAAAATCCAAAGTTTCACGCTGAGATGTCATTGCTAAGCATGCTTCGCCATTCAGATAGCACTAGTTCAGAAATGGAAGGCATGGCAAGACAGGTTTCAATTCATCCTCCTATTATCAGTAGTGGTAGACAAGGCATAATAAATTGACTGAGATCATCACGACCACTCTTTTGAAATGCATAGTTAGGGCGGTGAGGTGGGTGAGTGACAGATGATCGAGTGAAGAAAATACAGTATGATTCCATCTGTGAGTGGAAGGAGGAGGAGAGCAACAAGCATGAAAGTTTCCAAGCCACTACAAATGTTGGCGAGCCCAGATAGAAGCTCAAATTTCCTTAGTAAGAGTTCCTGCGTCAAAACAAACACTTAATATGGAGGTGTTCTCCAGAGAAACTTCAAATTGCCCATTTCCGCCTTTTTATTTCTAAATGGATTTTTAATTTGAACGCAATCACCAATACTCAAGTAGCCATATATTTTGCATCCCACAAACTGATTTTCAGAATAACTATCCAGTCAAGAATTAACACAATAGCCACCCAATCCCAATCAAAACCAAAACTAGCAATCCCTTGGAAAAATCTCAAAAATTAGCTCGAAACAAATCGTTCATGACACAATAAACTACAGTGTCAAATTCCAAAAAAAAAAAAAAAAAAAAAANAAAAAAAAAAACCATCGGACCATGTATCAACATAATTTCACAAGGCAAAAAAAAAATAGTTAAATGATAATCGAACTTGAAATGCAAAAAACCAAAAAAATTCCATTCTTTCCTAAGCCACAACTCAATCATACATAAGATTATTCAACCACTTATCAAACTCAATTACAAGTCCTTCCGCATTTCATCACCAAATAAAGTAATAATAATAATAAAAAAGTACAGTTTACCAGATTTCATGTTAACTCGCTCCACCCGACCGTACTTTCTGAACAAGCGCTCCAACTCCGATTGCCTCGTCTCCTGCTCAAAGTTTCCAACGAAAATTGGCCGCGCCATTCTTGCAAATCGATTCGCCCCTAACTAAACACCAACACATTCCAAGACTAATAAGAACCCTAGAGGCGAGATTTATTTAACGGAAGGAGAGTGATCGGAAACCATACCTGAAGAGGAAGAGCACCTACCGTGTTCCTGATGATAAAAGGAGTAAAACCCTCGAGGAAACAAGGAATAATCGAGTAGGGCTTATATAAATATAAACCCGTAATTACACTCCACCTTTAGATTTTCCTTGCCACTTTTTATTTTTTTTCGTGGTGCCACCTGCCAACTATTTCAGCCCTGGAAATTAAGGGTATTTTTGAGATATCAAGTTGATGATATAGAAGGAAACAATGTTCGACGTGACATAGATATAGGAAGGGATGAAGCCCGTTGGGTATCAGGCCCACTGGACAAATAAGACTCAGTAGAGCTGGTTAAATTAAGGCCATCTTACCTTGCCTTACCAGGTATCATTTTGATCAGACTCTCTCTTGGATTCCGGGTGTTTGTTTATGTGACTATATGTGTTTTTTTTTTTTTTGAAAAAAAGTATTTTTAAATTCTTGTATATATTAATATAAAAAAATAAAAAAATATCATTTTAATATAATACGAAATATTATATTCATAAAATCTAATCCATGTTTCAAAAATGATCTATTGATAAGAAAATCCACAAATTATTAATCTATTTGTCTCGATGACTGCTATAAACAGGTGCTGAGCTAAAAAAATGAAATTAAGGTTCAGATTAGAAAAATTATTCTGGAGATTAAGATTTTATTTTATTGTTCTATTTTTTCAGCTGAAATTATAGATGTTGTTAAGGGCGAAAAAAACAAATCCCTTGTCGGGGGTCACGGTACTGCCAGCCCCTTTCCCCGTCACTGGCTGTAAATTACACAATTATATATAAAAAAAAAATTATAAATAATGGAAATGAATTGGACTTTTTCTAGCAATTCCAGTAGCCACGACTACAGACAGCCCCTTAAGCCGTTTATAGCCGTTATCAAACGATACAATCCACCGGAGACGTTATTTTTCTTCTTCTTCTTCTTTTTCTTTTTTCTTTTTTTTATGAATAGAGGGGTTAGGAGGAGATTTTTGTGGAGGGATGGAATTCCGGGAAATTGCTTTGCAGAAAGGATAACGGTCGAGGTGTGGATGGGAGGTCAGCTCAGCAAGGACAAAAGCAAGACTGCCTGGATTCTTTGAAAAGGGTGGTCAATCAAGATAACTTTTGAGTGTGTCTTTTGACCATTGTATTTGTTTATTGGATAGGACATTGCCTCGGGGTTGATACAACGTTAAAGCGAGTGGTTGGATTGGATTTTTTAAAAAAAAAAAAAATAGAACAGTTTTTTAAAAAGATTGGTGAAATAATAACTTTTGCAATTTTTTTTTGAAATAACATATTAACATCTTATTACTGAGTGTTACTGTTTACAAGGATGATAAGATAATTGTTCTCCTTTATAATAATATGATTTAATAAATATTGTGCTTTTAAAGTTTGATAAGATGAAATTTTATTTATCTGATAAAATTGATTGATTAGTTGGATTCAGTTATATTAATTTATCAATTATTTTATATAAAAATAAAAATTTAATAAAAATATATTTTATAGGTCAAAACATATAATCCTTCAAACTTAAAAATAAACAATAATTAATCTCAAAAGATTATTATTGACATAGTAGATGTTCTTTAGATATGGACATATCATAGAGAATCAGTCTTAAACAAATTATATAGATAGTCTAACAAATTTACTTCATGGTTCAATGTTAATGATATAGTCAGACTTGTAATTATATGTGATTCTGAAAAGTCATATAGGTTTGTTATATTTAAATAAAAGTCAGCTCCAAACATATTATATCGATGGTCTAAAAAATGGATTTCATTGACAAGTAAAACAAGTTTAGATCCAATAGAAGGTTGGGTCATGACAAACTAGAATGACGGTTTAAAAGGATGATAATTCTGTATTCGATTATTGAATTGCAGTTAAATTTTTACAGAAATTTTCAAAGGTTATTTTCTTTAAAATAGTCATTACTTTGCCATATGAACCATCGAATCTCCAAATATAAAAAATCTTATTGATACCCTTTAATTCTAGCATTTTTTATATTTTTCTTATTAATTTTTGAACCATTCAACCAATTTTAATAATTATTATAAACCAATTGATCAATAAAGCTAAATAATTGAAGTTTCGTCTTCTCATGTTTTTAAAATACAACAAGGTGAAAAGGCATTATTTCACCCAAAAGATTTGCTCCTATGTTAATTTGTTAATTATTTTGATTTTACATACTAAATTTTTTATTTATCTGGCTGGGTTATGGTGGTTTTGTGTTTTTAAATGTATTTGACCATACCAAAAAAAAATAGATAAGAGCCCACAAGTTTTTTTATTCAATTATTTTTTTTAAAAAAATAAAGTGATTAAAGGATGTTTTGAAGATAAAAATATGTTTATTAATATTTTAAAGATATTATTAAGGTATTTGGATGAGAATTATGTTATGAGCTTCTCTTCTTTGAAAATAGAGTAAAAATAAGAGAGAGACTACATGCACATGACTTTTTATATCTAACAACTCTTTATCTCTCTTTTTTTAATTATTTTTTTAATTAATATAATTTCTTTCATTTCCTCAAAGTGCTTAGTTAGTGGGTTTATATATATATATATATATATATATATATGTATATAATATCTTTAAGAGATTATTGTAATTCATTCTTGTACTTTTCCTTGATAAATTTCATATAAATCAGTCATATTTACATTATACATTTATATAAGAAAAAATTATATATATTTAGCAACCGACACAAATCGCAAGGATATATATAATAAAATAAAAATAACATACAAGATAAAATATTTACATTTGTAACTTTCTTTTACTTTTTACTAAGATATTAAAGTTTCATTTTACTTTTTAATTAGCAATTATTGTTTTTTATTCATTAGTCAATATATAATTTTTATTAATTGTATTAAATACATGTATCATATTTTCATTCCTCAGTTAGCAAATTTCACGATGCACAGACAACATATTGATAATGCCCGGTGCCTCCTACTCTTAGGTTTAAAATTGACTTAAAATACACTACCCATAGCATAACATCGGGTCGTTGGCGAATATCAATCAACAGGCAAATTGAAACGAAACGAATTAAAATCCAAGTGTAAGTGCAAGTACAAGGAAGTTAAAAGTGTAAAAGTTTTAAAATTCTTTAATCATTTAGGAATTGAAAATGAAAATATTTTTAAAAAATATAGATAAAAGTATTTTGTATAGTTTGTAATTCATAATTTATTTTGGGTTTATTTAAGATTATGAGTGTGATTAGAGTTCAAAATGTTTTTCATTTAAAAAATATTAAAATAATATTTTTTTATTTTTTAAAAATTATTTTTGATATTAGTATATTAAAATATTTATAAAAATTAATTTTTAACAAGATAAATTATTTTTTTTAAATACGAGTTGGATTGCATTTCTAAAAGATCTCTTTATCTTATGTAATTTATCGAACCATCGATTTGTATATGCATTAAAAAAAAAATCTACCGTATATAAATGAAAAGGAAAGCACGTTAAAATTGTTTAAGAGGAAATAAAAAGAGAAAAAAATTGAATAATTTTTACTAGAAATATCGGTTGATGGAACCAATTAACTTTGTGTTGGTTGTGTAAAAATATATAAATATGTCGGGAACCCGCCTATAGGCTAACCCGAAAATCAAATAAATCCAACCTACGACATTTCATTCTAAACAATATATTTTATTTTTCAAGAGATGGGAAAATCGGCTTTTCTAATTTATATTGGATTTAAAACACACAATAAGAATAAGAATAAGAATAGCGTTCCTGCATGCTACGTTAAAAATCTGACTTTTTATTAAAAAATATTTTTAAATATTTTTAAATCGTTGTATTATATTAATATTAAAAATAAATTTTAAAAAATAAAAAATATTACTTTAATATAATTTCAATTAAAATAGACTAAATAACCGCGATGATAATAACAAATACTGGTCACTCACGAACACCATTCACTCGGCAAAGAAATCAGAATGTAAGACCTTCCAGTTAGAAGTCTTCACCGATAATCATATCATTTTCCAAGTCTCATGCAATTCTACTACATATGCTCATTGTCAGAGCAGCCCCCTCCACGACTTGCATTCTCCTTTGCTAACAACGAAGCAACTCAACAAATGCATAAACAATCACGAAGGGAATGGAAGAGATCAACTAAAAAAAAGGGAAATACAGGCTATAAATTATGAAGGAAAGCAACACGAGCCATGAAAAATAATCGAGCATGACACTATCTTACACTGCACTCCTTGTTAGTTAAATGAAAACCGGCGAGGAGAAATTATTGGAGATTATAATAGAGATTTTTTTTTTAAATAGTTGTTATTAAAAATATATTAAAATAATTTTTTATAATATTTATACATATAAAATATAATAATAATAATAATAATTTGAAATGAAAAAAAAATCAAAACAAAATTTTGTAGAAATAAAGGTGTACCGTAATGATATACACCACCGAAGGAAACCTGACGAGGCCACCGAGCAAGCTGAGCAAATGGCGGCATTGCTGTCTTTGGATTTCGGATGACGGCATGATGCAGTGCTGGCAACTTTTATTGCTGGTGAAAGCAAAGATGGAACTTTCCAGGAAGGGGGGTTTATGCTTTAAAAAATTACTGATCATGATTATGTGCGCATGAGCTTCACAGCGAAAGAGAATATACTAAATTAAAGCGGCCGTGCTGTTCCAGTACCCCTCTGTCGAGTAGTCTTGCTCATGTTTCGATAAGAAAAGGTATTGCCAGTGCACACCTGTTCTTTCACTCTCATTAGAGATTTTTATACACACACACGACACATTTTAGATGGATGCCTGCCTGGATTAGATTAAATTATTTTTTATTACAGAAAAATATTTTGACATTATAATATTATTTTAATAATTTTTTTAATTATATAAAAATTGATATGAGATGACATAATTAGCTTGATATATTTAAAGTCAATTTTAATTATCATTAGAAAAATAATTTAATTTATAAAAATTCAAGATAATATATTTTTTAAATTATAATGTTGAAACTATAACATATTGAATCAATTTAGACTAATTTGAATTAACCTACTAAATTCTCAACCTGATTCATGAGATTACAATAACTTCATTTAAAATAAATAAAAAAATTATAAAATTTAATTCTTAATCAATTCAATGTTAAAAAAATAAAATTTAAAAATAACAAAAAAACAACATAAGTTAACGTTCCAAATTCATGACTCGAATTATTAGATTAAGATAACCTTGTAGAAAGTAAACATAAAAATAACTTGAATCAACCCAGATTAACATATTAAACCTATAACAAAGATCACGAGACTGTAATAACCTAATAAAAATTAAATTAAATAACAAATTATAAAGTTTAATTTTTAATAAATTCATTGTTGAATGTTAAAAAAATTCAATCTACAAACAGGACATGGTAAAACTACCCGACTCTACTTAAGTTAATTAAAAAAACATGTGAATTGAGTTACAATATGAAGATAACCTTATACAAAACAATTCAAAGTAAATCATCAAGTTTGATTTGTAATCAATTTCATGCTGAAAGATGAAATTAAAAAAATATCAATTAAAAAAGATTAAAAAAACTCGAGTCAACTTGGTTGGCCTGTTAAATCTACAAACCAAGTCATAGAGATAGAGATAAACTCTTATAAATAAAATCAAAATAGATCGTGAAACTTTATTTTTAATCACATTAATGTTTACGAATGGAATTAAAAAAAAATATTAATTAAAAAAACTTGATTATATCAAGCTCACCTACTAAACCTGTGATACTAGTTACAAGACTGAGCTAACCAATTGATTGTATAGTTAGAGTGAAAATTTGTGACTTATAATCAAATTTCTAATTCAGTAAAAAATATAAAATATGGTGACATCATTAGAGAAAGATTGGTCAAAAATTACAATATCACCTAAGAGCTTCTTGATATGAAGAATATAATCAATGAAAGAGATACATCTTTTGTAGGAATGACTATCTGAGTTTAAATATAAATAATGCAAGCCTTTAACTAGAAGGAAAAACTTTGTTCAATAAACAACTACACATCTCAAAACGTGTCAAAGTTAATAACCCGAGTAAGAACACTTTCAATAAAAAAAAGATCATAAAAGTGCTCAAAATAAGATTTTTTTTGTTGTATCAATTGAAGATAAACAAAATTTGAAGAGGGACATGTATAACTAGTAAAGGGTGAACTTTTTAGGATTTAAGATGGTTTTGAAATAAAATCATTATCATAGTCGAATATATCTTAACCCTTTAAATATGGAACCATTTAGACTTTTTAGAAAAGTTAATTGTCATAATGAAGCTTGATTATGACCATGTAAAGCATAATAGTAAATGTTTGGAATTGAGATGGGTTTGGGTTCTAGTTGGAAGATACAAACATTGTAAACACATATGACATTAGTCAGGATAACTCTGATATCATGAAAAAATTTCATAGTTCTAGTTATAAGAAAAATTTATCTTGTTATTTTTTTCATGAGCATTATAAGAGATATATAATACGAGTTTTACAAGAGTTCAAGATTTCATATTTAAATTTAAATACAATCTATAACTCTTTAGTATCACATGTGTTCTTCTTTCATCATATCCTCATTAACTTGGTATTTAATAGTTATGTATTGGATTTAATCTTTAATAATATGTAAGTGTGTTTCATGCTTAATAGATAACTTGAATGAGTTTTAAAACTAAATCCCTCCTTTTTCGCTCTTTTTTTTTCTGTTTTTTTTCTTGGTCTGTCATAGATAGATGACTCGAACTAGATCCTTCCATCTCATATAAATCCATCTTGATGTAGCTAAGAATGAAGGATAAAATTTTTATTATGTCAAAACCTTTGAAACTAAAAACAATATAATTATGTAGAGACTCTCATCATATTTAATTTTATTCATTAATATCTTCACTTTTTAAAAGATTATTACAGCCCTTTATATATATTAAAAAAACTAAAAAACCGTAGTAATATTATATAGAACAAAATTAAATTACGAAAATTATAACCTTCACATAGAAAAAAAAACTAGTGAACATAATAACACAAAATAAGTAAATAAAAATAGAAAAACAAAAAATTAATCAAGAAAAATAGATATTTTCCTAAAAAGGCTCCCGTATCAATCTTTGTAAGTAAAAAAAAAACTCATTCTCGAGTCTTGACTTCAATCTTCACCATAAATATATTTTTTGTGTGTGGACCACTCCATCGGTGACTTTTAACACTTTTGCATAGGTCATCTTATTACATGTTTTTAATATTACTATATATTTTTATATGGCTCACCTTATTATGGGTTGTATCATCATGGTTTTCGATAACATCTTATATGGATAGAAGTAATACATTGTTTCTTGAACATCTATTTCTTAAAAAATCTCCTTGCCATCCCCTCCACGAACACATCATCTTTTATAATCTATTTTGATCATGATTATTCAATATCATACAAAAATTAATTATTAAGAATTGTTAAGCTATAAAACATGTTTTTTATATAACCTTTAGCTAAATTCATAAAGAATTATTAGATTTTGATATCAACTAGTACATTTAGAAGTGAATAATAAAACATTCCTTATAAGTTAAACTCTTTAAAAGACTACAAATTATAATAATAAATAAAAATTAATTTATTTTTGTGACTAGTGTAGAATGTCACTCCAAAACATTTTCAATAACAAATCACACGTTGTAAACAAAAGAGCTTTAGAAAAGAATAAACCTCTTAATTATATTTTTTTATTTGATATTGAAATTAAATTTTTTATTAAAATTATTTTTTTGTTTTACATTAATTTTTAATTTTTTTTAAATTGTTTTGATATAATGATATCAAAAATAAAATTTAAAAAATAAAATTTTAATATGTTTTTTTTTTAAATTATTTTTAAAAATAACACCTACTACAACATAAAAAACCAATAAATTTCATAGGAATCCACTCCTCTTCCAATTATTAATCTCCTCTTTTTAAGCGGGTAGATATGATGACAGTTATCATGTTAGGTGCAGCTCCATATTAAAGAAAACCACCTGATGAGCCCACGTCCCACAAGACGTCAGTGTCCTCGTGTGCCCCATCCCACTTGTGATCCCTCGGAAACTTCCAGGCAAATACACATACATATACACGTTCGCTATCAGAGACCGCCAAGTTCCGGATTCCTTATACGTATATGGTCAAAGACACGACACCATTCATTATATGCAAATTACAAACTCCAGAAGGTCAACCCTGCAAAGGTAGAACTGTCATTCCACAACCTTTTATAAGGGTATTTAAGTAAAAAAACGGTTTCCATTTTCAAAATATTTAAACTGCCCGTAGTGGAGGAATTTTAAAAGCGAGGATCCCAAAATTCCAAACCACCCACCATCCCTTTGATTCTTCAAAAGGAGGGAGAGAGAAAGAGACACAGCATGCAGTCCTCAAAATCAAGACTGAATTAAGAAGAAGAAGAGTCTTGATCACAATTGTGGAATGTCTGACTGGCTCCCTCTTCTCCTATTCCTTTCTTTATTTGGTATTTCCTCAGGGAACAAAGAATTTTTCTTTGTAGCCTTTGCTTTGTCTCCAAGCCAACTTTCTTGTCTTTAACTTAGCATTCAAAGGTTCCAATTCTGCTTCTCCTCTTTATTCCTCAGTTTTTACTTGCACTATAAGTTTGAAAGATTTTGTTTTCTTTTGCTGTCCAAATGGATGTTTTGATCCACGGGTAAGATTTACAGTCTACATTTGATAATGATGGTGGTGTTTTTTTTCTTTGTTGTAAGTTGTTTTGATTTTACGAGTCTTTCTGTTTATTTTGGTTTGTTGGGGGCACTGTAACTAGTTAACTAAAACTCTTCTTTTGGTGGGTGTATGACAAGACAGTTATCAGAGGGATTTTAGTTTTGGGTGGTTGGGTTTGGTGTGCTGGAATTATGAACCTCCTGCTGCATATTTGAGTTATCATGCTTATTGATTGTTCTTTTACCCCTCCTCTAGCATGAGTTTTTAGTGGTTAGAGGGGGGGAAAAAAGTTTTCAAAGTGATTTTGGTTTGTTATACCCATGCTTTTAAATTAATGAAGTTGCATGCTTTATTCGTGTTTGCGGCTATATTCTGTTTATCTGTGGTTAGAAATAGTGAAATTCGTTTCTTTCTTTTCTTTTCTTTTCTTTTTTCTAAACTGGTTATTGGATTTGACTATGTAATCAACTGTGTTGTAGGATTTTGAGGGAAGTTCGATAAAGATTTTCGGAATAAATTAAAGTTTTGGAGTTGAAATTGAATTCGATGGAGGAAAAACCATTCCCTGCATGGTCATGGTCTGTGGAGCAGTGTTTGAAAGAGTTCAATGTGAAGTCAGACAAGGGTCTGAGTTCTTATGAGGTTGAGAAGCGGCGAGAGAGGTATGGTTGGAATGAGCTTGCTAAAGAGAAGGGTAAGCCCTTGTGGTGGTTAGTATTAGAACAATTTGATGATATGCTTGTAAAGATACTCCTGGTTGCAGCTTTTATATCATTTATTCTAGCTTATTTACATGCGGGTGAGTCTGGGGAGGCTGGATTTGAAGCTTATGTGGAGCCACTTGTTATATTTTTGATTTTAGCCCTTAATGCTATTGTGGGGGTGTGGCAAGAGACTAATGCCGAAAAGGCTCTTGAAGCCCTTAAGGAGATGCAATGTGAATCTGGAAAGGTTTTAAGGGATGGGTACATGATGCCGGACTTGCCGGCTCGAGAGCTTGTCCCTGGTGACATAGTGGAACTGCGGGTTGGAGATAAAGTGCCGGCTGACATGAGAGTGGCAGTTTTGAAGACATCGACTTTGAGAGTTGAGCAGAGCTCATTGACTGGAGAGGCGATGCCTGTTTTGAAAGGCACTGCTCCCATATTCATGGATGACTGTGAGTTGCAGGCTAAGGAAAATATGGTTTTTGCTGGCACAACTGTTGTTAATGGGAGCTGTATTTGCATTGCTATAAGCACTGGGATGAAAACTGAGATTGGAAAAATTCAGAAGCAAATACACGAGGCTTCTCTGGAAGGGAGTGATACTCCACTGAAGAAGAAGTTGGATGAATTTGGTGGCAGGCTTACAACTGCTATTGGGTTTGCTTGCCTCGTTGTATGGGTCATTAATTACAAAAATTTCCTCTCATGGGATATTGTGGATGGATGGCCTGCAAATATCAGATTTTCTTTTGAGAAATGCACCTATTATTTCAAGATAGCTGTTGCCTTAGCTGTAGCAGCAATTCCAGAAGGCCTCCCTGCTGTAATCACGACTTGTTTGGCTCTGGGTACCAGGAAAATGGCACAAAAGAATGCAATTGTGAGAAAGCTTCCAAGCGTGGAAACTTTAGGATGCACAACTGTGATTTGTTCAGATAAAACTGGGACTTTGACCACCAACCAGATGTCTGTAACAGAGTTCTTCACTTTGGGTGGAAAAACTACTACTTCTCGAATTTTTCGTGTTGAAGGAACAACTTATGATCCTAAGGATGGTGGAATTGTTGACTGGACTTGCTATAATATGGATGCTAATTTGCAAGCCATGGCAGAGATATGTGCTGTCTGTAACGACGCTGGGATCTTTTGTGACGGTCGTCTTTTCAGGGCTACAGGTTTGCCTACTGAGGCTGCTCTAAAGGTTTTGGTTGAGAAGATGGGTGTCCCAGATGCCAAGGCAAGGGAAAAAATTCGGGATATGCAGATTGCTGCAAACTATTTGATTGATCGTAGCACAGTGAAATTAGGTAAGCAGAAACCTGAACATATTTATATGATGCAGGTCGTGCAACAGTTATGCAGTTTTCTGTCTTATTAACATTTGGTAACTGTAGGGAGCTGCGAGTGGTGGACAAAAAGATTGAAAAGGCTTGCCACATTGGAATTTGATCGCATTCGTAAGTCAATGAGCATTATTGTACGGGAGCCCAATGGACAAAATCGACTTCTTGTTAAGGTTTATTAATCTTCTTAGCTGATTTTGATGAAATTAAGATAGTTCTCGGAGTTAGTGATTAACTTGTTGTCTCCGACATGTTATCTAAATAGTTATAGGAAATTGAAGTACTTATTTTAGTGCCTTTCGTTTCTTCTGTGTTATTGGGAAACTCAAATCACTTGAAACGGGAGTTAATCTACTAAAAACAGGTTCCTGATTAGTTAAGCTTGAAAACCTAATGGGCTTGAGAATTAATTATTAGCCAGCATGAAAAATGCAAATACAAATCCTGATCAAAACTAGAAACTAAGGTTGCAATGCTTGTTGGTCGTGTTTCATTATTAAAGCTGGTGGAGTGTGCAAGGCATCCCTAATTTTTTTTTCCATCTAAATTGGATTAATTTCTGGCTAACTGATGCATGGTTGAGTGGTTGCCCAGTCAAGTTGAAGGTTCATTGAATTGACTAATCTTGAAGTAATTCTTCAGTTATATTGTTTTCCAATATATTATTTTAGTGCTTGATTTTAAACATGATAACACTTGTTTTACTAATGATGAAATGCATCTGATTAACAAAAAACAAGAAAGAAAGAAAGAAAAAGAACAAGAAGAAACAAAATTGCATCTTAAGATTCTTAACTATTGATTGGAGAGATTCAGTTATTGATTTCATCTACTGGTATTTGGAGATGAAACTAATTTTTGGGATCCGCAGGGAGCGGTCGAGAGTTTACTGGAGCGCAGTTCACATGTGCAGCTTGCAGATGGATCTGTTGTTCCAATAGATGAACCTTGTAGGCAACTATTATCTCTGAGACTTTTGGAGATGAGCTCTAAGGGGTTGCGGTGCTTGGGACTGGCATATAAGGATGACCTGGGGGAATTTTCAAACTACCATGCTGAAAATCATCCAGCTCACAAGAAGTTGCTCGATCCAGCTTACTACATGTCCATTGAAAGTGATTTGGTTTTTGTAGGAGTTGTTGGTCTAAGGGTGAGTGTATGTTGCAATCCTTCTGTTTCACATCCATTATTGTAAGACCAGTAATGTAAAAATAATTTCAATATTGAACAGGACCCCCCACGTGAGGAAGTGCACAAAGCAATTGAGGATTGTAGAGGTGCTGGGATTACAGTTATGGTTATAACTGGAGATAACAAATCTACAGCTGAGGCTATTTGTAAGGAAATCAAGTTATTTGATGAAGGTGAAGGTCTCAGGGGAAGAAGTTTTACTGGCAAAGAGTTTACTGCTCTTTCCCCTTCAGAACAAATGGAAATTTTGTCCAAGCCTGGAGGGAAGGTCTTCTCAAGAGCTGAGCCAAGACACAAGCAAGAAATTGTAAGGATGCTGAAGGATATGGGCGAGATTGTGGCAATGACTGGAGATGGTGTCAATGATGCACCTGCACTTAAACTCGCAGACATTGGAATTGCCATGGGAATAACGGGAACTGAGGTAAGTTGGTCAATCATTTATTGGGGGACATTGGGATGCATTTCTCACTTGTTGCCTTCATACTGCCCACCCCACTCTGGGGAATGCATGATGCAGCATCAATGCTCCACTGCTGTTCGATTTCCATTCATTAAGCGAAGTTGTACTCTTTAATTACAGTTAACAAGTCAACTTTCATTTTTTGTTTTTGTTTTTTGAATTGCGTGGGGAAAGATCTTTTGGCTAACAGTAACACCTGCCATTTTTACCAATACAGGTGGCGAAGGAAGCTTCTGATATGGTTTTGGCCGATGATAACTTTAGTTCCATTGTTTCAGCAGTTGCGGAGGGTCGCTCAATTTATAACAACATGAAAGCTTTTATCAGGTACATCTCTTTGTTGATCTTTTCCTTCCAAGTTTTGTTTTATGGAATCTGTATATATTCTTCAATCTGCAGGTACATGATATCATCTAATGTTGGAGAGGTGATATCCATTTTCTTAACTGCTGCATTGGGTATACCAGAGTGTATGATACCAGTACAACTTTTGTGGGTGAATTTGGTTACTGATGGCCCGCCTGCTACAGCTCTTGGTTTTAATCCTGCTGATGTTGATATAATGCGGAAACCACCCCGCAAATGCAATGATGCCCTTATAAATTCCTGGGTCCTCTTCCGCTACCTGGTAAATCATTTTCAGCACTCTAGTTCATCTTGATCTCATAAAAAGACTTTGACACTTGCTCCTATATTCGTCCATGTTTGAGAAAACAACATCAATTTCTTTCTTTACTCCACTTAGTGAAGAAAGTCTCACGTTTGTTTTCATTGAATAACACCATTTTAACATCTTTGCGATTCAGGTCATCGGTTCTTATGTAGGAATTGCAACTGTTGGAATCTTTGTTTTATGGTATACCCAGGCTTCTTTTCTGGGTATCAATCTCGTGAGCGACGGGCACACACTGGTTCAACTCTCCCAGCTTCGCAACTGGGGAGAGTGCCCCACATGGTCAAATTTCACCGTGACTCCATACCAGGTTGGTGGGGGACGCATGATCGCCTTTTCAAACCCTTGTGACTATTTCTCTGCTGGCAAAGTGAAGGCGATGACGCTGTCACTTTCTGTGTTGGTGGCGATTGAAATGTTCAATTCCCTAAATGCGCTTTCTGAAGACAATAGCTTGGTTACGATGCCACCTTGGAGGAACCCTTGGCTTTTAGTGGCCATGTCAGTCTCATTCGGATTGCATTGCGTTATACTGTATGTTCCGTTCCTGGCTGATGTGTTTGGAATCGTTCCATTGAGCCTGAAAGAATGGTTTCTAGTGATCTTGATTTCAGCGCCTGTAATTCTAATTGACGAGGCTCTTAAATTTGTTGGAAGGAGTGGAAGATATAGAGCTAAGAAAGAGAAGATAGCGTGAGTGAGCACAATCAGTTTCCGAGGGGTGTCCTCGACAGTGTGGGGGGGGGGGGGTTTCGGTTCGTATTAAATTCTTTAAATACCTTTTTCTTTTTCTTTTTCTTTTTTCTCTGAAATTATGAATCTTTCTTCCAGTTTAATGGAAGGCATCATAACCACTCTCATTTTTCTTCGTAACTAGAAGGATCAGTGATTGTGCTTGCTCAATGCAAGAGGAGTTGAGAAAATCCAAGGAAACAAGTTTCTTCTTTCTGAGACATTTGCCGTTTTTGTTGGTGTACGAATAAATCCTAGATGTTGTGTAATGTCCATGAACATCTGGGTACGTTCACAGATAGGAAATGTCCTATAAAAACGATCGAAGGAACTACAAACTGAGAGGTAAAATAATCTTCTTATAGACATATTGGTTATTGTCAAATTCAATAAAGTCAGACTGGTCTTTCAATGAACTGATATCAGGGGCTTTATAGACATTTTGTTATTTTTGCGTGCAATGAAGTTACTTGACTTCCCTCTTGGGTAATTTAAAAAAACAAATTCATGGCAAGGGCTTTTCAATCTTTTATTTTTTTTAATAAACATTGATTAAGAGTCGATTATAAAATATTAATAAAAAAAAAGCTAAAGTTTTTGATATATAAACCAATGACTAGATACCATCTATGCTCTTTTGGTGTCTTATATAACAACATACAACAGTCATACATTAACTTTCATCATAGAGTTAGAAATGCATTAACATTTTCTTTCTGATAATAAGGTATGTGTACGGTGGCACAATAATAATTAGGTTTTGATGAGTATTTTTTTCTTTTTTTTTTCTTGATAAAGCATAAATATGTTATATCAACTTTAAGATGTATAATTTAATTGATTAGGCTCTATATTTATTTTTTAGAGATTAACAGTTCGAAACTCATAAATTTTAAGGCTATTAAATGTTTACATAGTCGTTAATTTTAGGGTCCGTAAGATTAGTCGAGGTGCATGCAAGCCGGTCTTAACACTTATGTTAATAAAAAAAAATGTTATATGATTTATTTTTTATATCTAATTTAATTTTTATTTCTTTGATTGGAATCTTTTTTTATTAATTTTTTTCTTTAAGCTTTCCCTCGTCATTTGATTTAATTAGCTTTTAATATCAAATTTATACTTATTCTTTTGATTTTTTAACATTTTTACTAACTAAATTCTGTTTATAATTTCATCACTCAATATTTTATTTTAAATTACTTTTATGTCAAGTTTTGTCCCTATTTTTTTATTGTTGTTTGCTTTGTTTGGATTTTTTTATTATATTTTTATTTCAATTTCATCTCTCAATATTTTTTTATTAAAAATTGTTTTTTATTTGTCTTATACGAGGGTTAGTCTCTACCTTATAATCAAGGTCACAAGTTTAGAAGGTTAATATAAATTGGTTTTAGATTTTTTTATAAAATTAATTTATTTTTAATTTTATTTTTTAACTCTTATTTTTTTTTCTTTTTGTGCGGTTATTTAAATCCTAGGCTCATACTCACTAATTTACATGTTAATTTAGATTAACTTTAATTTATTTTCATTTATCTTTTTAAGTTTGATCATTCAATACTTTTATAAATACATGCCTAGAGTTGATGGTGAAAAAACAAATACAAATTGAGTAGTTAAGCATGTTCGTTTCCTCTAAAATATGTTGATATACAAATTGAGTAATCAAGCAATGATCGTTTCCTCTAAAATATGTTGATCTAGAGTGTATATGACTGCCCATCTTGTGAAAAAATGTCATGACATATGCAAATTCAATGTTTTCGATTTATAAGTGGATCCAAAACTTGGAAATTCATATCTTGATGCCACCAAAATCTTGTGATCTTCTATTCAAGACTTGGAGTTTGTGAAGAAGAGATTCTGATCTAGGTTAGACATCATTAAGACCAATAATATAAGATCGGATCCTATCTGTTTGAACAATCGTTCCAAATGGTCGGCTGTATCCTTTTCACTTTAAGACTCAGGTAAGGTGCACTTGTTATGTTGAAGTGGTTTGTTCACAATGACCAACTTGGGACGCTGATGAAGAAGATATTGCTCTTGAATTCCTCTGAAAAGTCACATAAAAGAAGGTAAGACATAATTAACATGTTTTAGGTGTTCTGTACCAAATGTGGGAATCGCTTCGTTACTCTGTTAAAGACTTTCAAGTAATGAATTGTGCATGAAAATCTCGAACCAATACATTAATTTATTTCAATCAGTAGCAATTGAATAATTTTGCTGAAACAAGTATGCATATGTATTTGCAATTCAACATGACAAAGGGGGGAGACAGAGGAAAAAAGAACACGAACATTGAAGAAAGACAGACAGGAAAACTACACAAGAAGAACAGAGACACACACAATAGGGGGGAAGAAAAACAGAGGAAAAGAACCTGAAAAAAAGGAAGGAGAGAGCACAATAGAGAGAGAGAGAGAGAGAGGGGNGGGGGGGGACGAAGACGAAGAGAAAACCAAAGAACGGAAGGATCTTCGGGGCTTCCTTTCAGAAAACTAACAAAGGAATGCCTATTGTCCGTTGAACAGAAAATCACAGAACCAAACCAAAAGCGGAGAGACAGAAAAAAAAAAAGAAAAAAAAAAAACAGCAAAAGAGGAGAGAAAACCAGAGAAAAAAAAACAGAAGAGACGAAGAGAGAATTGACTGGAGAAACAGAAACAGAGAACGAAAGAAGAAAAGACGGAAAACAGAAAGGAAGTCAAAAACAAAAGCTTCGCCCAACAAGAAGCACCCGTGGATTCTCGTCCCTGCAAACCAAGCCGTCTTCGTTTCCTCATTGCATTTTTAATTACCTTCTTCCTGTAGCAAGCATGGCTCCCGCAAGTTGAAAAGAGAGGGAGAGGAGCCGGGTTACTAGCGTAGAACATTAACCGGGCTGGGCTGGGCTGCCCTCGATCCAGCTATACCCCTAAAAAATCACAAAACCCAGTTGTCGTTGGGGTGGGCCCGGCCCTCAGGCCCAGCTGACCAGACAAGTTTCTTTTTTATATAAAAAATTATAGAAAAACTAGTGGAGCCTTTTGAGTTTACTTGTGAGTTCTTTGTGCTTTTTTCAATGATTTCACTATATTTAATTTATAAATTTTTCTGTGAAATGCAAAAATGACATGTAATACATGTTTTTTTTTTTAAAATATATATGCTTTGCGTCCAATTTATTTTATTGGTTTATTCATTAGCATTGGAGTTAGGAATACTATATTTTTTTTGTGTTATGTAATATTTACCAACATTAGAGTTTAAAATATTTATAATTGAATATTCACTGGCACTGGAGTCAAGAATATTACAAGGAGACTATCATAACATCCAACAAACTCTTTGTAATTTAAAGCAAAATCAGTAATGCAATTTGTCTTAGATAGAGCACTTAAATAGTGATAATATCTTTTATATATATATATATATAATTAATCCCAAATCATAAAATATTTGTTAACCAATTAGGATTTTTAATGACTATAATATTAGGTGACAACTCTTTAAATAAAACCTTTTTCTATCTAAGAACAAGATATAACATCTATTTTTTTTCAATTTATTTTTTAAAAATTACCGCAATATCAAATGGAACACTCTTTATGAAAAAAATGATAGGAAATATAATGACTCCAACACTAGATTATTTGTTTGGCATCAATAAGATATGACAAGATCCTTTTTTACTATCACTGTATCTAGTATTGGAAATCAGAAGTCTTATATCTTAATATAGGGGCCTTTTGCAATTGTTTAATCATCATTATGCTACTAAAGAATAAAAATAAAATTCATTTTTAGTAATTACTTGTCAAACGTAGAATAGTTTTATGTGATTTCAAAGGAATAAACATTGAATTTTTTTAGAAATAAGAAGACCAATCATGAAGTACATTCAAATGAGCAAGTATTCTAGCATAATTATGCTATTAAGTTTTATGATAATAATTATAATTTTTAATCTGAACATTGAATATGGTTAAAAATTTACATCCTAATATAATGTTCTATATTGGAGTACACTTTCATCTCAATCGGGATTTAAGAAGGTCTTGTAATATAAGTTAGAATAAGTTACATGAATTTTGTTATTTACTTTCTTTTGACTTGTGAACTTTATATATAAAAAAAATCCCTTTCATACAAGAATGAAGAATTCAGAATAAAAAGTTCTTCATTAACTAAAAAAGAATAATCACTTAGAGTAACAAAAATTATTATATTTGTCGAGAAATGCAAAATCGAATCTTATAATATGTTGGGAATCTCTTATGATAATCATCCACATCTGAAAAGTATCTTAATGCCGAGAAGTTGGATAGAATGGCCTTTACATAAAGATTATATTTCAGTACATATGCCTACGTATTATGTTTATAGGGTTATACTTTACTTTAACTTTCTTTTTTCTGGAACTTTAACTTTAACAGAAAAATTCATTTACTTGACTAATGCAACGCAGTCCTTGATGATTATGCTATAATGCTATTAAAGCCTATATACGATGTATAGACTCTCGCAACCATGACATATTTACTTACTTGAGTATAAACATAATTTTTTTCCAAAATAAAAATAAAAAGAAAGGAAATATGAGAATTTTTTAGTTTTACAAGTATCTTTAATGAGTTGCAACATTATTTTCAAGTGTAGTAAAGATTCATTAATGTTTCAAAAAAAACTTTTATAAGAATTTCTTATTCACCCTAGATATACATGGAAAGAAAAGCCTATAATATATTTAATATTAAATTGATTAGCTTATTTTGAAAAGTTTTCTAATCTTATAAGGAAAGTTAAAGAAAGACAATAAATGTTTTCATGTTTTGAGATGATTCTTCAAGGCTATAATTAATTATTTACAGATGCAAATATTTTGATTATGTGGTAAAACAACTCATAATGAAGATGATACAACTCTCAAAAAGCCAAGAAATCAGGTTTAATAGAAATGTGATATAATAAATTTTTTTGTTAAGGCACCAACATTATTGAAATAAAAAACTCTTTCCCAACGAATATCAATTCGCAAATGAGAAGTATAAGGAGGACGCAAGGTCAATTATACTTTAATAAGTCAATTCATTCTTTATCCCAACAAAGAATATGCATTACTTAACATAAAATGCAAGTTTATTTTATAAATCTACGACTCCTAAAAATTTTAGCTTACAAAACCTTATGTAATAGCTCAACTAATAATCCTAAGAGACCTAAAACTTATGAACTAATATTTATTCACTTACAATAAATTCAAAGTGTGTTAACTAAACCCAAACAATGAAGAAAATAATAAAAATAACTAATTTATCATTAAATACCATCAATTATTCTTTCTTTATACAACTAGGATGAATAAAGAATTATTATAAAAAAATAATTTTAGAATATTAATGAATCATTATTATACCTGAAATTATAGTCCATTAAAGATTCTTGTAAAATTAAAAAATTCCTATAATAAGATATCACATCCTTGTATAAAAAAATATTTGCCTAATACAAAGTTCACAAGTTAAAAAAAATAACAAAATTCTTATAATTTATTTTGAATTATATTACAAAGCTTTAAAAATTAATAATTAAATTAAAAATTATAATTATTGCTGTAAAATTAAACATCAGATATTATTATGCTAGAATTTAAAATTTTTTTCAACCGTTTCATGGATGAATCACACTCTATCCAGCATTGTAAATGAGAAGTCTTACACCTGGCGATACTGGAGCTTTTTGCAACTGTTCACTCACCATGGCGCTGCCAAAGAATCAAGATGGGATGCATTTCTAGTAATTACTTGTCAAACCTGGAGCAGTTCTGTATGATTTCAAGGGAATAAACATTGAATTTCTTTAGAAGTAAGAGGACTGATCATGAAGTACATTCAAATGAGCAAGTATTCTGGCTGAAAGAGACTTCATGCTGCTGTTACCCCGCTGTGTCAGGTCAACCAAAGGCATTTGAGCAGAAGGCCCATACTTCTGTTTCAACTCGGGCAGCCGAAAGATCCTTTCTAAAGTGTTTAGGGCCTTTTCCTGCAGTATGGGGGAGGAAGAACTAAGAAATCCAACAATTGGTTGTATGGCATTTGCTTGTGCGAGCACCTTACCACCATTTTGAAGTTTAACACCTTCAATTAGAGTCAATAGGGCGTCTAAAGAAGCCTCACACGTTGCAGGATCTGGATCTCGAAGAACCCTCACAAGGGGTTCGACTGCACCAGCTTCCACAAGGCAAAATGATGATTCAACAGCACAGATTCCCCCATGAATCAGGCAGCCAGTTTCTGGTGGAACAGAGAAGCAGCAGAATCCCTTGCGCTTGGGTATTGACCGGCTAAGCTCAAGTGAGCTCTCAGAGAAACGAGCCAGAGAAATTGCAGCACATTTCTTTGTCATGGTGGTTCCGAAGTCTAGCAGCTGCACTAGCACAGGAATTATCCCAGCTGCAATTATCCCAGATTCTGCAGCTTTCTTTTGCCATTCTGGATTTGTTGGAACAGTAAAACGACACATGGCTCCAGCAGCATTTTCGACTAAGTCATTTTTATGGGGATCATTCTGCTTGCTATCAGGGAGAATTCTGGAGATTACAGGAAGTGCCCCGGCATCCAGAAGCCACTGAGTGATCTGGGGCTTTTCTGGGAGGTTTGAGATAATGCCCATTGCAGAAGCAATCTCTTCTTCAAGATTAGAAGATTGGATAATCCGGAGCAAGGTCTCGAGGCATTTCTGACCCACATGCTCTAAGATGGTGCCTTCATCACCATCTTCTACCAAACAATATAACAGCTTCACAGCGTTTACTCTTACATTAGGGTTGTCGTCGTGCTCACATAACTGGACCAATACTGGCATGGCTGAACACTGTTATCAAGACCAATTAGTGAAAATACGATGAAACCCTATTGAATAAAATGTTATGAAACTTAAATATGGAGGAGCAGAGTGGTGGGACAAGACAATTACAATAAAAAAGAAGAAGAAGAGAGGAATAAACATCTCAAAATCAACAAAACTAAGAAGCAATAAGAAACCCAGCATTCCACATTTCCCCAACGAATTAGCCCTCAGGGATGAGAAATAACTTCTCAGGTATTTGCAATTGGCAATTTGCCTGGTTTTTATACAGGTTTCATAAACAGTATATAATAATCATATGTTTGATCTGATCTGGTACTTTATTCTCTACAATTATGGTGAGTTTCTAGATCCCTTTCATCTTGTAAGAGGATTATTAGAAGATCGGAATCTTGATGACATTCTGAACTCTGGCACCATATAGCCAAATTTGTTAGTCTAGCCAATCTCTGGTCATATCATTGCATCTACATATCTAATCACATTTAGGCACCAACATTTCTTGTTTTCTTTGTAGGAGAAAATATCTATATTTTTATCCCAACCATTTTGGTATTAAATTTCTTGGGCGTCATACTGCATGTAATAGGGTGGCTTGTGCAAAAATAATCATGATATTACCAGAAAATGTAAGTAGCTAGTGTGCACAACAGCCACGGTCTACTTTTCTTTCCCTTGAATAGGCAGTAAATTTCTTACTAGAACTGGACATACACACAGACACGACCTCTTGTTACCTCTGTCAACTTGGTCTTGATATTTAATGCTGATGGGGACTGGCACAAGGCATGGAAAGCTCGAAGAATGTTTTGTTGCACATTAGACCCCGTCAAGTTTATCAAATAAAAGAACCTGAAAGTATCATTATCAGATTCCAACAATGAAATCGGTGTTGGGCTGGATTCTTGAGACACTGTTGATAGAGCGAGGTGCATAATTGTGGCAGCTGCCAGCTCACATAAACTTGAGGATGAAGAGTTGTGCTGAAAGAGAAGGCCAAGTAATGGCTGCACTGCACCTTCTTTAATCATCTGCAGGCCATTTGCAGGTAAGCTTGATAGGTTCTGAAGAGCTTTGACTGCCACTTTTTTCATCTGAACATCACCGCATGATACCAAGTGAAGAAGTGGACCCAGAGCACCTCCTTCAAACAAAGATGCTTTGTTGTGGTCAGTCAACTCCAATTCTGCCAAAGTTGATGCCATCATCGTTTTCACTTCTTCTGATCCTGCATAAACATATAAACAAGTACTTCTGAAGTATGAATATAGACCTCTCTTCAATCACTGCAAGGCTAGGACATAAACTATTATAATATAAATAATACAGTTAGCAGTCACTGGCAGAAACAATTTAAACTCCAGGCTAAATTGCTGAACTCACAACAAAACAATTTAGAGATGAATAGCAAGTTGGAGACCAGCATCCAGTATGCTGTGAATACGGCATGCCGCATGTTATTAGGATACCTGGAATTGTACAATTTGACACACAAAATACGTAAGGATTTTGGGGTTCCATGCAAGCGACAGCATAATTAGGCACAGTTTGACTCCATAATGTGACAGATTCTGCTCATTTGACAAGGGGCAGCAACTATTTCAGAAAGATTTTGCACCAAAAAAAATACAAAAAGAAGAAAATGTAAAGGGGAAAAATTGATGACAGCCAGAATCAAAATTCCATTAAGAAGCTTAAAATAGGTTGTCCTATGCAAGAAAATCACCTGTGGATATACGCTGTAGAAAATGTCTGAAATAATTTGCTTTAGTCATTTGTATGATGTTCTGATCAGAGAACGAAAGATTCTCCAATAGCTCTTGGGCATCTGTGGCAGCTTGACTGTCATCACTGCTTGCCATGGTCACTAAGAGGAGAATACAACCCTGAACCTTTCCAATGCAATCCCTTACCAAGTTACACTTTGACAACTCCAACAATAATGCCACGGCTAACTTCCTTTCCCCAATACGGCGTCCAAGTGATCGAACAATGGATTCGATTGCATTATCAACATCTGCAACTCTTTCCTGCGGCATGTTTCAGATTTTAGAAAAGAATTACTAATAACAAACGCAATCTTGATTTTACTTTATCTGCCGAGTTAATATGTCAAATATAATTAAGCCAGTCAATATCGTGGATAATTTTATGAGTGTGATTTCAATATAAATCGAAATGGAGCTTCTTTTTGTTTAGTATCAATCAAGCATTGAAATTATCAAGAATAAATCAATTAACTAAATTCAAGAGAACAAACAAATCAGCTATCACAGCTCACATATATATAGATTTAGAGGATGTATCATGGATCCAAATTTAAAGTAAGAAAATGGCTCATGTGCCTGCATTGTATTTTCCTATTCATGTATACACATATTGTGCATGTGAATCCATGTTCTGTGTTCGCATTTGTTTGTGTCCAGAAGCCACATATTTTCAATATTTGTGAGCATAATTTATATTTGTTAGAAGAAAGGAGGCAGAAAAGGTAGACCAAATTAACGTGACCTCAAGAGATGAAGAAAATTTAGCATCACAACGAAATTTTAGCCCCTAAAAATGGATTGGAGGATGTGGATCCATGTAGCCACCCCCAGCTACTTTCATATAGAGGTTTGGTTATTTTGAGTTGAGGTGAGCTGAAATGCTTAGTAAAATGCAGTAGCAAATATGATTCCAAGCGTGTCAGAAACGAGATTACAGAGAAAGAGAGAACACGCCATAGTAGATCTAATAAATTTTGAAGTACCTTGGCATGATCACTGTCCTTTGCCAGAATCAAAAGGACAACAAGAACACGATTTCTTATATCACGATTTTTTGCTCCAAGAAGCTGGATAAAAAGTGGTATATAATTCTCCAAGATTACCCATTCCCGATGCTGTTCTCTTTGTTCACAGAGATCCTTTAACTGTTCCAGACAACGAAGCACTTCTTCGTCTTCTTCTCCTTCTTGTTCTTGATACACAAGTTTTGATTTCATGGAAGCAATTGTAATCATGGTGTTTCTATCCTTCCATTCTTCTATTGATTCCCTCAGGGTTTTGTTAGGCCTTAAAATTGATGTGTCTAGGCGGGTCATGGTCAGAGGACACATTTCATGCCCATCTGCTAACCATTTTTCTATTGCAGTTCTCTCAAATGTCTGTCCTGAAGAGGTCTCCACAGGGTCCACCATAGCATCCCGAGTAATTGGGCAATAAAAGGACTGAAGAGGTTCCAATGGCTGACTTCCCAAAGACTTCCGTTTGGTGGAATACTTTATCTCTTTCTCCTTAGAAGAAGAAGCAGCGTCTGCCCTTTCTAGCACAGCAATTATCTGATCCATTTGAATAGCTTCAGCCTGGTCCTTCCCAAGCCGCGCATTTTCAATCTCACTCTTGAATTCTTCAAACTCTTTCTTCAAAGCAGACCTCTCTGTTGAGATCCCAACAGCCTCAGCTATGTGAGCCAGTATCTTGTTGGCATAAGAACGATCAACATTCCTCTCCTGTATTCCAGACTCAATTTTAGCCAAAATCTCTTCTTCTGCTATAGCAGCCTTGAACTCAGCTCTCTGCATACTATCGTGAAGCTTTTCAATCTCTTCGATTAGACCGGTTGAAAGATCCAGATTGGCCAAAGGAAGAAGACCTAGGGCCCGGCTTATCTCTCTTGTGATGTCCTGTAGGGTCTTAGTTATTGTCCGGCAATTCATTAGGAGATATACTTTGTTTCTCTTGGTGCAATCAGCAGTCAGCTGCTTTGCAGCTTTGATTTCCTGATTGAGGATCCCAATGGCATTGTTTATGCTCCCAGAACAACCAATGTCTTTCTTATTCAGCTCTTTTAGTACTGGTGCAATCCTTTCCAAGTAAACAGAAAATTCCTTAAAACTGTCTTTCTTAATGAGCACATTGTTGGCAGCAGATACAACCTCCTTCATGCCCTCCACGATTTGCGAAAGGCACTCAGCAGCTGGAACAGAAGAGACACTAGTAACCATATCTAATGCCATCATGTATTACCCCTACAAAAGCTAAGAATCAAAACCCTCTATTTCCATGAGGTCAAAAACACGGTCGCAAGCCAACCATCCAGACGTTTCGATCCAGATCAGGTTTCATAAAATGCCTGCATTTAGTTCAGATCAGCCAGAACTTCTTGCTTTTGATTTTTTGAGCCCATGTTGACAAGAACAAGGAGGAAACAAAATATTCAAAGGAATTAAAGTCATAGCCTCCACTTGGTTGCTAAGCACACAAAAGAAAACAAAGGCAGAAAAAGATTTAAATCATATGACTATAATCTACCTGGTTGGAAGACAGAATAGATTATAGTTTTCATATCATTTGCATTCTCTTTAAGCCTACACATAAAGTGCTTAAATCCATTATTAAGCTTCGCTTAGACAAGTTCTTTGTTCAAAAACCATCTCAAATGGTGTTTGTTTCTTTTTTTTCTCAAATCTCTTTAAGCCTCCACGTAAAGTGCTCGAATTCACACAGCTGAGCCTCCATAGCAGAAAAGTCCAAGTTTCCACCATAATTCCTGTTCTTTTCCCACATTTGTTGATAAACCAAACATAAATATTCTAGTGAAATAGTATCAAAAACAACAAATTTATGAAGTTCAGGCATATAGCCTTGGAGCATGAACATGACTTCAATTTCAATCACAATTCAACGACAGGAGGTGAAGGAAAGGTTTAGCTATTCTTTTCTATATTCAATTCAAAGCAGAAAATGCCATTGAAATAAACATAGTCAACGGGAGAAAAAGAAACGTTAAATTTGATTCAGAGTCCAACTAAAATTATCTTTGAAGAAGAGAGAGAAGAACCTATTTAGACAGTAAATGCCATGAAAGTTCACTGAAGAACAGCTTCTTTGCTCTCTCTTCCTGGAAAATGCGCAGAGATTTTGCGATAATGCACGAAATCGACCCTAAAGACCCAGGAAAAAAAGAGCAAAAGAGGAAGCATATATTAATGAAAGAAAGTAAAATAAACAAGGTAGAAGTAGAAGACGGTTTTGGAAAGGCTAAAGATCCATACAAACGCCAAGGCAATGTCAGACATAGACGAAGACTCTGTCTTTCATTCTTTGCTGTGTTTCGTTCTTTCTGCTTGTTTGTTGACTTCTCAACCGTTTATAGTTGCAAATGTATGATGAAAATTCCTCATTCACAGCATTGTATTTAGAGATATTACTCGATTAATGATCCTGTCATTTTCTAGAGGCCTGCTCGTGCAGATTAATTTTTTTGTAATTATATATGGCTTGTCTTTTTTATCAACATGTAAAGAGTTGATTGCTTGCAGTAGAATTAAGTTGGAGTAAGAAATTAACCATTTAGCAGGTACAGTAATAATAACTTAGTATCACAAGGTTTGTTCTTAAAAGGGTTTATTTTAAGTTTGAGTTATATGATTATTAATATAATCACCGTATGTTTATATAATTATTAATTTTGAGAATTGTGAAATTAATCAATATATTACGGGTCCAAAAACTTTTATTAATAATAATAAAAAAAAAGAAAAAGAAAATCGGAGTAAGAAATGTTGTCAATTAAATTTAACATTTCGGTTAATAAGCCATAATGATATTGCTGAGTCAAGTCCACTTGTATGGATGAGAAATGCTTGTGGAGCTGATGTTGATTTGGAGACACTCTCTCTCTCTCTAGCCAGTTGAAGAGTGTTCCAGGAGAGTACTGCTCGCTAAAGACAGGGAAGTAGCTATCTAACACGTAATTTAAAAAAAAAAAAAACTCGGAGTCCGTAGGTTATTTTGTAATAAATATTAAAGTATAAATTAAAAAATTATGTAAATATTTAATTAAATAAATTGAAAATCATTTCTGTAAATAAATAACAAAATCATTAATAATAACAAAAAATAATTAAAAAATAGATATAAATCAAAATATTTAATCTTGTAAAATAAAATATTTACTAGTTTGTATCAACTGAATTTACTTATTAAAATCAATAAAAAATAAAATAAATACGAAAACTGAAAAAATTAAGCAAAACCAAATATGTAAGAAATATTATTTAAGAATAAATATTTTTTTATAAAATAAAGTTCACTTGTTTAAAATAAAAGGAATTATTTAAAAATTAAATACAAAAAAATTCATTCAAAAAAACTTCAAAAAA
This sequence comes from Populus ilicifolia, assembly GCA_015708895.1. NCBI lineage: Eukaryota > Viridiplantae > Streptophyta > Magnoliopsida > Malpighiales > Salicaceae > Populus > Populus ilicifolia. The sequence goes on from SRLM01000333.1 coordinate 2,205,823, forward strand.
ATCTGCAAAGCTCAAGGTCTAAGCTATGATAACATAATAAATTGATAAAGAAGAAAATAAAGATAATAAAAAATTATTTAAAAAATAATAATCTTGAATGTTAAAATTATAAAATAAATTAAGAAAAATAGATTCCAAACCACATAAATTTGTCAAACTGTGGAAGATCACCGATGAAAAAGCTTTGAAGACCATTCCCTGTAAAATCAAAGGCTAAGGATGAAACATGAGAAGTTGTGGTTTAAAAAATGGGGGAGAAAATTGAAATAAAAAAATAAATTAGAGAGTATCAAAAAAATTAGATTGGAGGTTTAATTTAAAAACAATAATGAATCAACTGTAAAGAGCTAAGCACCCTCAATGCCATTATATTTTTTTTCAACTAAGGGGAAAAAAGTAATTTTATTATAATAATCTACAGTATATTTTGTCTATTGTTAAAATGAAAACCCCCCGCTATTTAGAGTTTTTGTTAATATTGTTCATTTTTCTATAAAACGCTCTAAAATGCAGGTTTGAGATAGCTTGCAGGAAGGAAAGCTAATTTCTTAAGGATATATTTTGGAAATGATGTTTTAATAATTTTTTTTTATTGTTAAGATATGTTGATATTAAAATATTTTAAAAAATAAAAATATATTATTTTTAATCAAAAAATTTAAAAAACAACCACTACTATATTATAAAAAAGCCTCTATTTTTCACAGAAAAATAATTATTATATTAAAAAACCAACAAAATCATATTATTAAAATCTTTAACTTGATTGGTTGGAGGACTTGTAAATTATAAACAAGTATAATTTCTAATAAATATATCAATTCAAAGATAGATAAACTTTTTAAAGACTCTGATTATAAAACACTTAAAACACATAATAATATCAATTGAGATATTCTTAACATTAGAAAAGAAAAAAAAAAAAAGAGCCGCTCAGTTAAATTGAACCCTTGAAATAATATTATTTTAAATTTTCTTAACATTAGACTGTTATCTTCGTGACAATGACGTTATTTTCTTAGATTGACTCCGAAATCATATGAAGTTCAATTGCTTATCATAAGTGAATGAATCTTCCATTTGAAAAATAACAAACAGTGTTGACATGGAAAATAATTAAGAAATGTATGGTCTCTGTGGGCATCCTGAATGCTCTGCGATGCTGGAGAGCTGCGCACCTTAGTTCCACCAATGAATTCACCATTTCAATTACGAAGAAAGAACCATGGCATATTTATATAGATTTAATGTACTTGGGTTCAGTCATGAGATGAACTGGTTGGCTCCTTACAACAAATATAGGGAATAATTAATTAACTTTTATAATTAAAAAGACTATTTAATTCATTTTGCAAAAATAAAAGGATTCATTTATACTGTACTCTCTGTACTTCTTTGAAGAATCCCCAGCAGGTCCTCTGCCATCGCATATCAAGATAATAGAGGCGTGCTCCTTGAAGGCTGGGGAAGTAAATAACAAGCTTGTGGCTACTTGGTAATGGCCATTAAAAGGAGTATGTTAAAACTTGTTGACACAAACAATGATTTTTCTAAAAACATTTCCTAGCCTAACCGTGAATAATCTGCAAGAGACATGATGAGTAAAGAACATGGTCTCGGCACACAAAAGCTAGCTCGAAAGCACTTCCATTGGTGAAATTGAAAAGGTGTTGATAATATCATTGAGCATGTAAAGACAAACTTAATGAGCATTGTGATAAATGGAGTTCCCAAATATGAACTGCTCAATCCATCTCCAATTCATTTATCACCATATTCGAAAAAAAATGACAAAGCCCATTTTACATGACAAAAAAATTGTGTTATCTTTTTTCTAATGAATACAGGTACTAGAAATGTTCTATCCACGTACTTAAATATTTATAAAATAAATAATAATTTGATAGAATAATCTAGAAAATATAAATATTACTTCCTTGGTTTAATTTAAAATATTAAAGATGTTATAGGAATTCAATATGTTTTTATCATATTATTGGGTGCTTAAATTATGGTTAATCAAATATTCATGTCTTTATTTTCTATTCCTTCCTAAGCACATGAAGTGCAAAGATTGATTAGAACAAGATGTGATTTTTAGTGGGACTTGAAGAATCTTTAATAATAAAATCAGTAATTTTAAATGAGAATGATGATAAATAAAAAAAAGAATCTTTTAATTCTACAATCAAAAGTGTTTTTTCTTTGTATTTTGTGATTAATGCTCACAATATAAGCTTTTAAAGTAAAAAGAAATATATAAACCATTTATCTAGATGATTCATGAAGTATTTTATAACTCTTAAACTTTATTGTATTCGGGAAAATGAAAATAAAAGATTAGAATGTCTTTTTTTTTTAATAATATTAATAAAAATCTCTTATATATTATTAAAAAGAGACAAATATCAACTTCATATTATTAACGAGATAAAAAATGTAATAAACAATTTAAGAGATTCACACTTCTATTAGTAGCAGAGGAAGATTGTTTCTAATATTAACAGTTCAGATAAAATAATTTAAAAATAAAATCTTATAATTTTAATAAAGCTCTTCAAGTTTAATTAGGTTTGGTATCTATTCAAAGCTAAAGAAAATGAGTTTGGCTACTCATCATAACCTTGATGCCCAAAATCATCCCAGAGCTGAATCCAACCATATTGAATTTGGTATTCTACTCTTTCTCCATTAAAAACACAAACCTTTTTACAATGATTCAACTTGAAAGGCTGAAGAAAAAAAATGTTTGTCCATCCATTACTACCAAGAGTCTCTTGTTCTGACAATGCAAAACCAAATTTCTGCATTTTTGCTTTATAAATAATCATTCTGTTCATACTCTTCCTGATTCCCTTACATGATGACATCAATGTTAAGCTCCTACATCAATATTTAGGACAGAACTATCAAGATATGAAGGTCAGTCTAAAGCATAAACACAATTCACCAAAACGAGGACAAAAGTAATCATGATTGAAGGATTATTATATAAAGAATAGACAACAATTACAGCTATCTATGGCATTTCTATATTCTTCGATCATCAGGTAACTAATTAAGTGGAGCCCTTCAACCATCAGTGGCTTATCCCATTATCCAGGAGAATAAAAACAAAAATCAGCTACGAATTTAGGCAAATCAACACAGGCCCGAAATATAATCCAAGGTTGATGTTTTAGTTTAATCTGTCAAGCTCACGAGAGTACACATTTCAACATCGCAGGCTTTAGCAATAGGTGCTGGGTAGCACGAGCTACTGCAAGCGACAAGATGTATGTCAAAGGAACTGAGCTTTATCCAGTTCAGATATATCCAATTGTCACAAGGATCGACCATAACTAATTTACAATAAAAAAAAATGTGCAATTTTTTACATTAAATTGAACTTAAACAACAAATGCTGGCCACTTCTCATCAAAGAAATTTTTTACCTTAACATTCACAGCCCCGGTAAGATTCTGCACGGTCTTGGCAATCCAAAACAGCTGATCTTCCTTCATCTTTTTAGGAGACGGGACCAGAACCACTCTTGTCCTACTCATCTCATCACATATCCTCTCGAACTCCATCAAAACATCACTCACGATCATCACCTTATTTCTATCAATCAACATCTTCACCAAACCTACCAAATATCTGTTGAATTTACCTCTCTTTGCCACTTCCTTCACTACTTGTCCCTTCTCTTTGTCACCCACGAACGGGCTACCCAGAACAGCTTGAATTTGCTCATTTTGAAGCAGCTTCAATAATTTCTGCACATCATTTTGGACAACGTCAAGGGAACTCTTGCACCGAGCTATGTCTACAAGTGCGGCGGCATAGCCAGTGACAGGGTTTCTGTGGATATGTGGAGATGAGTTATGAGATGAGCTTTGAGAGATGTTAGAAAAGAGTGGAGGGTTAAGATTCTTAAAAGATAAGGTTTTAGTCTTTGATGGGGTTCCGTTAGAGATTGAAGAGGTGGGTTTAGCTGTAAGATTAGGAGGGAGTTGATGAGATACGTGAGGAGTCCTTAAATTTTGCAATTCAGGAAGTGTTGACGGAAAGGCAGGGACTTTGAGGGCTGACATGGAACTTGAGATGGTATCCATGGCGAGAGTGGAAATTTTGAATAGTGCTTTTGGGGATGCTTCCAATTTGGTTTTAGGACGAGGGATGACGATAAGATTTATGCCACTAGTCAAGCAAGAGCCATAAATTGTGTGTTCCCTTTCTCTTCCTTGAGCAAAATAAAATAATAATAATAATAATAACAATAATAATAATTAGGATTGAATTAGAGATTGATTCATTCATGGACTCACAAGGTGAATGTTTAGGACACCCAACATCACCAGCCTGGTTCGGTGGATCAAGCTTGTCTCATATAAATGTTACCAACCTTCGTGGGCTTCACCGCATTAATTCCCCCCAAGGGTTTATTTTGATGCAAAAACAGTGTGCACCCAGAACACAGGGCAACATGAACGAAAAACAGCCGCGAGCCTACAACCTTTTTTCTGTCGTTGGGTCTACAAATGGACAAGAGATATTTCATGGCCCATGTATATTATAAAATGACAAATTTGTTCTTGGATGTAGGCCTACAAGAACCTGGCCCGTCACGACAGTCAGATTGTACTTCAAATCTCTGGTGAGAGATCCCCTGGCCCATTAAGATATATTCCAGCGCAAGGCGATTTGATTCAAGTTGAAGAACAATCGTTGTTTACGTGCGAAGCCAAGATCAGACTGCAGTGTTCCTCGCCCCAAGTGCTGATGGCCCCATTCCTGCTTTTTGACCTTTTCAAGTGTTAAAAATGTTCTTGTTTATGATTAGCTGTTTGCTTTTTGCAGCATAATGATGCTGGGTGAGTTCATTTCATCATTTAAAACCAGATGTGTAGTTTTACCGGGAAAATAAATGTTTCCTTTGGGCTGTGAATCCTTTTTGAAATTGAATTGAAACATCGCCCAGGTTTTCTAAAGAGAGAGGAAAGGAAGAAAACTTATTTCTAGTATCTTGCGAACCAGAATAGGAGTGAATCGTTAAACCCGTCCATCTCTTTCTTCTTTCACGATTCCATTTATGTGCTAATTAATTTTTATTCTTATTTAGAAAATGAGAAAAACTCACGAATCACAATGTTACTTAATTACATGCATATTTTTTAATTACAAATGGCATTTCTAGAAAAAAACTAATCGTTAGATTAAATACTAAATTACAAAGAACGGTCAAGAACACTAATTGAGCACAAACGACTAGCAGCTGGCTAGTTTCCCCCATGACTTTCCAGCCTGAGCATTCAGGTACAGACATGACAGGAGTACTTTAGTTTCCTTGAAATGTGTTGCGGGGTTTACCCAATTCTAAGGATTGTCACTGTCCCCAAAAATTCCGTCGGTGCAAAACAATTAGGAGCTCATTTCGATTTTATTGCGATGAAGCAAGCTTTCTTCGAAGTTTCCTGTGTATGTATGGGGTCACTGTAATAAAACTAGGAACGTCCTTTTTTATGGATGCATGAGAGACATGCGAGCTGGCGGGACATCGACCCCCCATGTGGAACAAAAAAGCTTCAAATTAATTTTATAGGTATTTCAAAAAAAAAAAGGTCTATTATTATTTTTGCACGTGATGATCAATTAAAAAAATTATGTTCTAGCTCCTTGAATTTATTTTTGTATCAGTCTTTTGATGTTATTTACGATTTTATTTTTATTATTTTTTAAGTATCTATGTTTTCCTTCTCTGCCGGCCAACAAAGTTTTATCCCTATGCAGTTAAATGGATTTATTTTTATTTAGGTAAGTTTATTACTTAAATTATAAGATTATGATAACTATATAGATAATAAAAAAATATAATAAAAAAATAAAATAATACAAGATTTTTCAATATTAAATAGTAGAATTAAAATTAAAAATATTTAATTAAAAAAATATAAGTAAATTCATATTAATTTATCAAACCTACAATTCTCCTTATTAGATTTAATAATTTTTTTATAAAATTATTTTTTGTTTTATTATATAAGAACAACGCATGAGACCTTTCTTATGTCCAATTAAAAATCTTTTCTTAAAAATACAAACACTTCAGGTTTTACTATATATACATATATATATAAACACACACACACGTAGTAAAACCTGTAAACAAACTTAGACCCCGTTTGGTAACGAGGTTGCGCCTGCGTTTTAAATAAAACGCAGACATAATTTGTTTGGTAAAAACAAAACGTATTTTACTGTATATAAATTCCACGTTTTTTCACGTTCGAGACGCAGGAAAAGAAGAAGCAGCATTTTGCTGCTTCGTACACACTGTTCACGCTAATTTTAATTAGCGTGGACAGAATATGCGAGCAGTGCAATAGATTTGCACTGTTCATTTGAAAAAGAACGAACAGTGCAATTTACTTGCACTGTTCACACACTATTTTTAATTTTATTAATATTTTAAAAAAAAACTAATTTAAAGTAAATTAAATTAATTTGTATTATAATGTGAATAATATTTTTTTTTTGAAAAATTAGTATGTAGTAAATTAAATTCACTCGCACTGTAATATCAATTTTATACCTGATAATATTTTATCTAATTTTATTACACGCTCAAAATATTATGAAAACTGTAGTTTTTATCGGATAAATTTTATACGTAATGAAATTATAAATAATTTAATGAGATAATAAAAAATATTTTATATAAAGTATTATTTATTTCATGATGTAATAGGAGTAATTAATTCTACAATATTTAAATTTAAAATCATCAATATTAATATATATTTTTTAAAATTATTTTATAATCTTAATTTCAAAAGCATTTTTAACTGAACATATTAAATTATTTTTTTTTAACTTTAATTTCAATTATAATTTTAACCAAACATCTATTTTTTCAAATTAATTTTAATTATAAATATTTTTTCTAAAATATTTTTTTTAAACTATAACTATAACAACTACCGCAATATTAAATACACTCTTAGTGTTTGTTTGTTTTTTAATGTCACCGGGTTAACGTCACTGGCGAGATTTGAGTGTCCATAAATGAATGATGATTTGGGAGTTTTCTGACATTTGAGAAAACAAAAATTACGTGTACATCGTTTAGACTATCTGTCGTCTACTACTGTACATGAATTTTAGTTAGGAGGCGCGCATTTAATTGAAAGAAGATGTCATTCGATGGGACCGAAGTTCCGCAAGCTTTGACATATTAAATTGCAGCATCGAGGGGTGGTTTCCAGCCCATCTTTCCATTCCGATGTGTACATGTATGTATGCATGAATGACTGCAAAATCCAAGTTGTGATCCACAGCTACCGTGCTAGAACCACTATCCTATCATTATTCTCACTTTTCTAGAGAGCCTCAAATTAAAGTAAACAAAAGCTGAAGCTCAATCCCGAGTTCGTGCCAGGAAATGAGACCATATAAGCTGCCTGGACAAATAATTACGTGCACTAATCCCAACTCACACTCTTATCTGTCTGTGTTGATTTAGAGCCTGTGGTCATGCTGTAATTATAGAGTTTTCTTTTCTTAACCAACTCATGCCAAAAAAAAAATATTTAATAAACTATTGTAATCTAAAGATATGGGGCTGAGAATAGCATAATCTGGTTTTTGAGTGATTTTAGAGGCCAGACACATACTAAAAAAACATGGTTTTTGAGTGATTTTGGAGGCCAAAAATCGCATGTCATCTAGTTAAGTTTGTGTTGTATTGTATTGAACATGTGGACTGAACTGTCTCAGAAAAAATCACCATGGTGTGGTGTCAGATGTCTCCTGTTACTATTAAAAAGAGAGAGAGAGAGATTTAGAGAGGCAGTAATTAATAAGTCCGCAATGGCTAATGCCAAATAATTTTTTTTTTTGGTAAGTTTAATGCCAAATAATTTCTCTGGCGTGTTATATGAACAAATAATGCATGGTGCGCATCCAGCTACAGAGAATTAAAAGAGAGACAGACTGGACCATAGTTCACAACTCCTCCTTTCACTACATTAGTGAGGGATTACGAACCCTTGAGAACATCGGTCTTGTCTGGTCCTCTCTTTCCTTTACTTGCTCCATTCACCACCAGGACTAGAGTCCCAAGACCAATAACAAAGTCAAGATAAAGTCCCATTCTTTTTCCTTGCCCCAGGTTAATTTGTTTGAGGGGTGATAAAAAATGAACCAAGAGATGAATGGTGTTGATACTGAGATTGATCAGAACCACCAAGAGACTGTGCAAGAGAAAATCGATTATGTGTTTAAGGTGGTGGTGATCGGTGACTCTGCAGTAGGCAAGACGCAAGTTCTTTCCAGGTTTACTAAGAATGAATTCTGCTTTGATTCAAAGTCTACCATCGGTGTCGAGTTCCAGACTAGGACTGTCATCATTAAAGACAAGGTCATCAAGGCTCAGATCTGGGATACTGCTGGCCAAGAAAGGTTGGGGTCCTCTCTCTCTCGCTCTTTTCTCATACCCACATGAAACACGTACCTTTTTGCTTGACCCTTTCGGCCCGACTAGAATAAATATACATTGTTTTTAAAACTATAATGTATAGCTACTTGCCTGCTTATCAGAAGATGAAAACCCTAATTAATGTTCAGAGTTTTTCAATTGTTACAAACGAGATGATCCTTTTTCTTAAGAAAAACATGCTGATCAAAGAAATGTTCTTAGAATTACTATATATAATAATTGTGGAAATGTGTGCCTTGAATGCAATATTTGGATCCATTCTGTGTTGGCTCGTAAATAGCTTTGAAATGCCGATGCTACTGTCAATACGTATTCCGAAGTTGCAGTAAAGTTCTGATATATCAAATCCAATTTATTGAAAGAAATTAAAACAAAAACAAAAACAAAATTCTGCAGGTACCGGGCAGTGACAAGCGCATACTATAGAGGGGCATTAGGGGCTATGTTAGTCTACGACATAACCAAGAGACCAACGTTTGATCATGTGGCTAGGTGGGTGGAGGAGCTCCGAGCCCATGCTGACAACTCAATTGTGATCATGCTGATTGGAAACAAGGCTGATCTTGTGGACCTCAGGGCAGTTCCAACAGAAGACGCGGTGGAATTTGCAGAGGATCAAGGCCTTTTTTTTTCTGAGACATCAGCCCTTAGTGGTGACAATGTGGACGGTGCATTTTTCAGGCTGCTAGAAGAAATTTACGGTGTGATTTGTAAGAAGTCATTGGAATGTGCCACTGGAAACCCCCATGCTGCTGATGCCATAACGCTTAGAGGTTCTAAGATTGATGGCATATCAGGGACCGATCTTGAGATTAGTGAGATGAAGAAATTATCTGCTTGCTCGTGTTGATTTGATCATTTTTCTAGTGAATTGTGTACTACAACACTTCACCACTCCAGGTTCTTGATTGATTCTGTGGCTTTCGGAAAGTGATCGGTAGTGTGGTAAGGGTGGCAAGTTTTTTTCTCAAGATTTTAGCGGTATTGTACTTGTCTTACAGAACCCAGGAATTTGGTTTTTTATATGTATTGATTGGGATGGATGGTTTTCCTTTTCCTTCATTTGTTGGAATCCTGGATTCGTTGGGAAAATCACCTCTAAACAAGTGAAATGAGGGTTCTTGTGAAGATAAAAAGTTTTCCTATTACTTTTTTTGTTCTTCGGTCCAGCTGAAATACATCAATGATTTAATGATTGTATATTGGTTCGTTGGTAATTAACAAATGCTTGTAGCGTTTTTTCATGTTTATAAAATTATTATTCGCACTTTCACAAACCATAACTGCAATAATTATTTTTTTAAAAAAATCTCAATTTAATTTAAAAATTTTTCTTTTCACAATTGAGTTTTTTTTATTAAAAATCAATATTTAATTGCATATTTTTTAAGATGGAGGCCTGAATTAAAAGACAAGGACTGAAGCAAAAAATATGGACAACATAAATGGTGTTTTCAAATTTGTTGTGATGTACATTTAAGTCCTCCAACTTTTTTCTATAAGATAATCTATTCTTTTAATTTTAAAAAAATATATTTTGATAACCAACTTTATTTGTTTTATTTTCAATTCTTTATTCATGAGAAAGATATTGGAATTTGAAAAAAAATATTGCTTGCAATTTTTACAACCAAACAAGTTAAAACTGGTGCTAGCGGTATTACTAGGTGATGAGTGTCTTGTATAGTTGTTTTAAGTTTCAATGTAGACTAAAAAAATAAATCTAGGTTAAGGATGCAATATTTCTTTTCATTTTCTTTTCATTTTGATTTAGTAATTTGGATTGTTGTTTGCATTTAATAGGTTGGTATGTTGGTTTTTTAGTATTCTTAAGATATTTTGTGGCCGAAAAGGATTGAAAAATTAAGTTTTTTAGATAAAAATTCTATTGGTAACTTGATTATCGAATTTCTCTTATTTATCATTTTTAAAACAAACCTGATCCGGATCATGGTGTCATGCGAGTCATCAATTTAGTTAATAGAAACTAAAGTTTATGGGTAAAATATTATTTTTTAGAAGGTGAATATAATTCATATATAATTTTTTATATATATTTGACATAGATTAAATATTTATTTTTATACTATTTTCAATACGTGCCACCTTGTAAATTCTTTTTATTTTATTTTATCCTATTTAGTAAATTTTACGTGTGTGTTGATTTATATTATAAATTAATTTTAATAAATAAATTTAACAAGCACACTCAAGTAAATGATCCATGTTATGATATTAAATATCTTGATATATATTTGTCTCTTAATTTTTTTAATTATGTTTTTATTTATCTTTAATGATTTTTTTTATTTGTGTACACAATGGTTTGTAATTTATTTAATTAGATAAGTGCGTAGGTTTTTTTTATTTACAATTATGATTTTTTTTGGTGAAAAAACATGTTGAAAAATTTTACATTCTCAATTTTTTTATCATATATTGGTGTTCTCAATTTAATTTAATTTTTATGTTTTTTTTTTAATTTCACTTTTCAATCCAAGCTGATAGTGTTTTTATTCCCCTCTCATTTTGGTTCCCCCCCTAAATCTTCATTTTTTTTTATTAATTCCTTTCATTGTGCATGTTTTTAAAAATAATTTTTAAATTTGTGCTTTTATTAATACCTCTTATATGTTATTTAGTTTTGGTTTTTTTTATTTTTTAAATAATAATTATGTTTTAATTACATTGGGTGTGTTTAATTTTTTAAGTTGTTAATACAATTCATCCATATTTTACATAGAATAAATATTTGTGTTTTATTATATTTTTAATATGCGTAGTTTTACATAATATTTTTTAATTTAATTCAATAAATTTTATAGATGCATCTATTTTTATTACAAGTTGATTTTGATCAGCATACTTATTAAACACAATTAAATAAATATTTTATTTTATTTTTTATTTTTTTCTTTTGAATGAATAGTTTTTTTTTTCATAATATTACGGTCGCTTTATATATGCATATTGCATTTTTTAAATATAATTCAAATAAATCCAACTTATTTAATTAATTAGGATTATAACCCAAGTTATTAAAAAGAATTATATATAAAATATACTTATAATAGTTTAATATAATTTTAAGTTTAATCGACCGGTGATGATGTAGCGAGGGTGAGTTAATCTTATCATGAAACTTATAATTTTACCCCCTCCATCATCTTCAACCGTCAAACTATTAACAGAAACGTTACTTTTTTAATATACCCAAAGCGATGCAAGTGCTTGATGAAACTGGTGGATGGGTGGACAGTACAAATCAACACACAGATTAAATATAGATTTCTTTATGACGAAACCTTCAAAGAAGAATCTATGTTTCTTCATGATGAAACGCTTTCGAAATAATTAATGAGGCTCTGTTTTCTCTGTCTTGTTTTTATACAGCTTTATTTCTGTATTGGTTTTGTATACACACACACACAAATTGCGTAGAAAAATTCGTCTCATTGTGCGTCTCTTTTTTCATTTGGGTAGCCCGGGCTAGGCCGTGATCTCAAATACATTATGTGACATGGTATAGTTAACTAATTAGCAGGTTGATCATCACATCACACACGTGGCTGTAGTCATGTATCATAATAATAACATTTTTTTTTGTTAAATATATCTGTTTTGTTATTATATGTGTATTTTTATTGTTGTGCTTTGTCATGGATGGTTTGCGAATAAAATGGAGGCAAGTGTAATTTCTTCTTATTTAGCAACAAATTGGTATAAAATAAATTTTGAGACATGATTGATTCAATAATTCTCCATTCTTGAAAATGAATTTTATTTTGCAAAGCCAAAAACAAATTGCAACTCATTGTTAAAATGATTTCATTCCATGTCATAATTTATTTTTGAGCCCCTCGTTAAAAAAACAAAAAAATAAGTTTCATACTTTTCCTGGATAATGGATCATCACCATGACACCATGCAAAAGCAACACCATACATGCACTTTCTATTTTAACTGCATTTCTATAGATATTTAAATCTTAATTATACAATCAATTTACCTAAAACCTGGATAATTTATATTATTTTAAATTAAATAAAAAATAACTTAATAAAAACCCTTGATCGAGTCAAGAAAAGCTCAATTTTCAACTTATTAATTTAAAAAAAAAAACTAATCAAAAAACATTTTGATGTCTTAAAAAAAATTGTATAAACCCAGGCTGACCCTCCCAACTTGTTATAACCTAATTTTTTTACTTTCTTTTCTTTTTATATTTTTAAGAAAATATATATCTTTAACATTAAAAAAGATCTTCATGAATTCTAAACACATATATATATATATAAAAAGAATTTTCAAAAAGGAAGAAGGAATAAAATGCAATTTGAAAATAAGTTAACTAATGAAGATTTGTTAGACTGATCCTCGTATTTGTGTTTGTGCCAAGGGTTTTTCCTTGTTCCCTACATAAACATAGGCTGGGCTTAGGATCTAAAGAGCCACAATCAGACATGGGAGAGGAGAGGACAAGGAAAACTCAAGAAATTAAGGCTTCAAGGAAAAGTTAGCATGAGAGGAGGAGAGTGATGGATAGCTTAAAGATAGATTTGGATTATTTCCATCTAAAGTGATCACTAATGACCCTTACCCTCCTTTATTTATCCATTTAAATTATTTAACTGATTTTGATCAATGTTACTCTTTGACTTCCAGGATTTTTTTTCAAAAATCAACCAGAGATTAAATTTTAATAAAAAAATTAAGGATAAAAAAGACTAATTTGCTAGAAAAATAAAATTAGATACTAAAATAAAAATCTCAAAGTTCAAGGGACTAAAATGTATTTTTCTTTGTAATCATTTTATTGTGCATATCTTTATTTGATTCCAGTAGGTAGTAGCTCTTACCCAACCCTACCTAATCAAATTAATTTTAGGTATTTTTGGCTCAACCCATCAATGAACCATTTAAATTTTGTATTGATCTATTTATGACATACACATGCGAGATGGTTAATGGGCAAGGATAGCCTTTGTCATCTCTACACGTCATGTGTGAGTACTCTCATACACATCACATACATTCATCCTGGTTCTCTGTAACATGTGGAGTCGATTCGTATGACAAAAAGAATACACATTTAATTTGAGGATGTTTTAAATTTGAATTCTATAATTATATTTTATTTCAAATAATATCAGCTCTATCGTAGAAATATCTTAAATTTTAAATGAGAATTCCATATGTAGACGTAAAATAGAGAGATGTTATTTGTTGGATGCCCATGCGAGCCAAAAGTGAATTTTTTATGTAAAAAAAATAAATTGATTTTTTAAAATTTTTTTTTATAGTTTTAATATATTAATATGAAAAATTAAAAAAAAATCTGTATAAAATATTATTTTAGTATATTTTTAATCAAAAAACGTTTTTTAAAAAAAAACATGACACCACTGCATGCTAAGACAACATTAAATAAGGAGAAGTTATTACAACAGCCGAAACACTTTGCAATCCAAGAACAAATATATAAAGCAATCATTAATCTTAATGATAACAGTAATAATATCAATTAATCAAAATACGAAATAATAAAACAATATATAAGAGAAAATGGAAACCATTAATTAATGAAAATAAGATTCTCACAGGCAATAAATAGTCACGAAACTACGTGTTCTTACAGCCATGCCATTGTTGACCGTGTAATGAAGAAGTCAAGTGTCCTTTCATAATCAGTGACCTGTGACTAAAACATCTCTCATTGCTGAATTATCGAGCATTTAGCCTCACAACACTCCCTTGGGAAACAGAAAGGAAGTGAGATTTATTATACTCGAGAGGATACCATGCGTAGAACGGTAGCATTAAAAAACTTCATAAATCGAATATTTTTCAATTCGGAATAACTGCTTAGCATTTTCTATTGGCCGTAAGTTCCGTCTGGCGCCGAGGATCATCATGACTTATGAGGACAGCTGACTCTTGGAACCCACCACCCTCTGGTGGCATGGGGACAAAACCAAAGTAGCGAACATTTATTGCATCAGCTGGGCCGCGCGCGATTTTGTCTTTAACTCGAAGACAGAACGCAAGGTCAAAGAAAACCATTTGCATTTTGGTGGTTAGATGATAAAAATTGGAAAGCATTTTAACAGAAAATTCAATAAATATCTTATCATGATAAAATAAAATAAAAAATCTACTAAAAAAATAAAAAAAAAAGGAAAAAAGCTTCATTGCACGGCCCAGTTGGCCTAGCAAGCCTAACCTAACCTGATGGTATCTGCCATTCATCTTGTATAAACAGATAGATTGAGGCTTGGAAACATTTATGATATGGAGTTGAATTCTCGGTTTCTAACCAATTTTTTTGCTAGTTTAAATACATAAATAGGCCGACGAGGGTTTCAAATATATGACGCGATCAAATTAAAATTTTAAATTAAATTAAAAGTCTAATTATATCTTATTATACTTAAAACTAAAAAATAATATAAATTCAATGTTAAATCAAATAATTAATAAACAAATCTACATAAAAATTAAATATAAAAGCTTGATTAAACCTTTAATTAATCAATTTAATTTAATCGTGAGCCTAATTAATTTTTTTGATGAAGTGTAAGAATTAATTTGCATCAAATTAAAAAATTTAATTAAGTGAAATAACTTAATTGAAATTTTAATTAATCAAGTTAATTTTATTAAAAAATTAATTAATAAAAAAATAAGTTTAAAAGTTTAATTTAACTTAATTGAGAATACTAGAATTTTAAAGAATTAAATTTAATTTTTTTAAACTCAACCGAGTGAAATCATGAATAAAATTATAAAAAAATCAAAATTTATGGCTCAATTTAAAACAAAGTTGAAGAGATTCGAAACCAAGAACTAACATGTAAAATGCACAAGACTTCGAGCATTGAAATTAAAAAAAATTAAAAAATTAAATAATTAATTATGGATCAATTTATATAAATTAAAAATCAATAATTAAAATAAAAAATGCGTTGAGCTTCAAGGAGGGAGATTGAGTTTAACAGGGAAAAAATTACAGGAAATTGAAAATTATGAGATATTACGGGTGCAATAAAAAGATGTAAAGAGACTAGAGATTAAATTGACTTTGAATCAAATCTAAGTTCTAAAACACTAATTAACCAAGGATTATCAAAAAGACATTATTTTATTTAAATAAACAATATGTTTTGATCCAAACACGTGGTTTCGTTTAAAAAAACATCATTTTAATTAGTCCAAACTAAAAACTAAAACGAGGGCCAGGTAACTTGTCTTCTGGCCACTGCAAATATTTTTCTTCCTTAAAGACCTCATGAAGGCTGGTTTTGTTGCCACCTCCCAAGCTCGAAATTACCTTTATCTCTTCCTTGAACAAGACAATGAACATACCTCTTCACACCCTATATGTTGTGCTCCTACCCAGACAAAAGAAAAGCTCCTTTGCAGTTTTGAAGGCACTGCTACAAGAAGCAAAAACCGACACCCCAACTAGCGATGTTTGTGAGTACACCCATTTTTATTCACCGTGAAACATTGTAAAGTGTGGCCCTCAATGAATGGCTTGGGTTGATTCTTTTACATCGATGAGAGAGAATGGTCTAACTCATGGCTCTTGAAAAAGATCTCAATAGCCCTTTAAAAACTCACGGGTAAGGCCAAGAAAAAGAGAAAAATGCTAAAAAATAAAAATTGTATTATCATTATATTTTTAAAAAAATACTAGTTAATGGATATCACAATAAATTTAAAATTATTCAATAGGATTTAATTAAAATTTCAAATGAAAATTATATTTTTAGATTTTAATCTAATAAGATAAAAATCTTCTTATTGAGAATTTTTTTTAAAAGATTTTATATAGAGTTTTCTAAGTTTTTTAGAATTGATTTTTAAAAGTTAATAAAATAAAATTTTCTTTACTGATAAATTTTTTTTTTAAATATTAAATAACTAATAAATAAAAACATGATTTAGAATAAATAATAAAACAACTTATTATAAATAGAATATACTAAAGCAATACTTCTTCCTTTAATGAAAAGGATATAAGTTAATAGGAGGTTTAATAACTTTTTTTGTACTTGAATAGTTGAGATCGTGACATGTTGAGGCATGTATTATTAAATACTATCTTTTTATTTGATTTTTGGTTGTTGTTGATCAAATATCCTTTTAAAAAATTTAATTTTTAATATTCTTTATTAAGATTTTTCACAAATACTAATAAAAATTGAATCTATTTTCAAAAGTAATTTTAATTTTTTTAAGTAAATAAAACTTTTAAACATCAAATATTAACATAATAATAATAATAATTTAGAATGATCTCAAATTTCGTTGCGGTCCTAAGAAATCTTAGTATTAATCAAAGGTACAATATTGATGAAAAACATGACAGTTCAACAACTTTTGATGGTGCAGTTCTGAATGTGCCATAACTCCAATATTTTAGGGATAAAAAATGTCATTAAATCGCTATTTCGATAACCCACCTAAGGCTTAGAAAAAAAAAAAAAACAAAACA
Source organism: Populus ilicifolia (assembly GCA_015708895.1). Classification (NCBI taxonomy): domain Eukaryota; kingdom Viridiplantae; phylum Streptophyta; class Magnoliopsida; order Malpighiales; family Salicaceae; genus Populus; species Populus ilicifolia. The sequence goes on from SRLM01000333.1 coordinate 2,222,802, forward strand.
AAAAACCCTATTATGTTTTCAAGGACTCCCAGAGTCTCCTTTGACATTGCCCGCATTCTGCTGGTTCCCTGTCTAAACGCTAAAAACCAAAGAGACGAGACAAAAGCACTTTACAAGAAACAACAGGAGTCATGAATGAAGCACATCGTCGCCAATGATGAGGGTAAGAAAATGGTTTGAGCATCTTTGCTTCTGGCAGGAGAAGAAGATTGGCATTGCGCTAGAAATAGAAGAAAAGTCCCATTTCCAAAACTTTCGTATCCCATACATACTCGGTTTAAGTCAGGTGTGCTGTTCCGATTCCATTATCAAACAACCAAACATCCGGGGGGGGGGGG